>OX376709.1:2515866-2898987 GCA_947389935.1 Agrilus cyanescens
GATCGTTTTCGTACACGTGAATAAGTTACATTTTTATGGCAGCTTTTACACTTACTTAGTAAGTATTACCCTTTTGATGAAGCAGTAGAATTTATATTTTGCATGTTTTTTTTTTTTATTTGTGGAAACAACGAGGTAATTTTAAAGTACCTACAGTAAATCGGAAATTTTCCGGAAAAGCTGCCAGTTTTCCCTTGTCAGTATTTTTCACGTTCCCTAATGGTTTTCCTTTGCCAGTGCTGAGCCTTAATAAAAGTCGACTGTCAGCTCACGTACATATATCAAGTCGCACTTGGTGTCATTGGGAGTGCTTTAGCCCTTTACGATGTCACGCAAGAGGTTGATTGCTCTCGCGAAAGCCTCTTTGCGAAAAGTTGGGCGATATTCCGCTCACCCTCTGCGCTGCCATCACGCCAACGAAACTACGACAGATCCGAGCAGAAATCGTGATCCGAATTTTAGTGAAAAGAAAAAGAACATACTCAGATATACCGACCTACAAGAAAAACAACTTTACTTTCTTTTTTAGGAATTTCAAATTTATTCTTGAATGAATTTTCGATTTTGGCAGTTTTAAAGTTAACAATAACTTCAATAGAAAAAATTATGGATGCAATAATTTAAATTTTGAGGTTGATTCATTATTTGAAAGTCAGAATGTCAGTTTTTTAATTCCTAAACAACGTGTAATAAAATATTAAAATTCACGAGCCATTCAAAAGAAATTTTAAGTAATATTTATGACATTTGAAGCTACACGTGTGTAAAACACGTGTAGGGATAAAGCGAGGAGAATATGATGTGTGTACCTATATGAAGCAATTTATGGTGGCACCAGAAAGAGGGAGACTCTTTCCCACTGGATGTTTACTTTTTTAGGTCAGAATTTTTATTTCAATAAGGGAGAACAGGCTAAAAAATATAAACAAGTTTTTCCCCTGTATGGTTCTTTCAATAGACATAATTTTTTATAATATAAGGGGACTCTTAAAGTCACTGTTTTCAGATAATTTAATCTATACTTACATGTTATGTGTTACAGTAAACGAGATGTATCCCAAAAAACATTATATTTGTTTATTGAACAACAAATATTGTTTTCAAAAACTTTGAGTTTTGTAAATACTTGTACGTTTTGCAGGCCCTTTATTTTTAGTTAAATTACGGAAGAAATTTGAAAAAATTATCTCACAAAACTCAGAAAACCCCATTTATTAATACGTTATTCGTTTCTGACGCTGGATATTGATCTTATTCGTTTTTTTCTTTTTTTTGTTTCAAAGAGTCATTGGTTGTACTAGATGTAACTGCCATTTTATCGAAAAAAAGCTGATTTCGGATAAAAGTTGGAACTTGCTCGTGCGTTTATTACAATTTGGAACCGTCGTAAAACGAAACTTTCCTCTTTCTCTAATCGAAAATTCCAAACTTGCTCGCGCTCCAGTCCATAAAGAAAAAAAAAGAGCAACCGAAACAAGTTCCCAAATGAGGTAGAATTTTATCAGTGGGGAGAAGGGCAGCGATTCAATATCAGAACCAATAAAACGGAATCCGGCTGTCCTCATTTGCATTCCGGTAGAAAATTAAGGTTCGTCGTTGGAAATACAACCAACCGGCCTCATCGATTACTCTACGTGATCTTAACGTTAATTAAAAGTATACCTGCTAATGTCTTCTAATCGGTCGTTAAAATTATCGAAATTACTTTACAGATACATACACTGTGGACCTTCTTCTAAATTCATAGAAGTGCCAAGTCTACATTCATTTTCTTTCTCTATCTCTACTACGTAAAAAATTCAGATAATGTGGGGTAATTGTTATGGGTACAGTTTGATGTGCGTACAGTTTAATAGTTTTTGTTTTTTCGTTTTTTGTTAAAGAAAGTGGTCCTTGCTGTATCTGTCAGTACCAACCCCCTTTCAGGTGTATCCGCTCGTCTAACTAAACTTGAGGAAAAAGGAACAAGAAAAAACGATCTGATAATTAAGATCTGCGATTAAGTTGGAGCGGAGAATTTTTTTATTCTAAAGTGTACGCCGTAAAAAAGGCGATTAAGAAGTCAATTAATCCACGGTATAAATACCTACCTGCTTTTTTTCAGCGTCCGACTGTTATGGAGACGATAATTAATAACTTACACGTGTTAATCTGAATTATTACCTGTTGTGTGGTTGTAGTTTTAATTTTTGCGCTAATTGCGTTTTTAAAAGTATTCAAAAGAATTTACTATTTACTTACTTACTAGGTTTTAAAACTAAAAATAAGTACCTAATGTGTACTTATATTACAAACTTCTAAATAATGACTAAAGTTTGGATTTAAGTCACTTTGAGTAGTTAGTTTTCCACTCCTCTTCACGCCTGTTTCTGCCTCATATTTTGAATGCACATAGGTATCCTGATTTCCCAAAAATTTCAAAAAGCATCTAGTATAGTTTATCTCACCCTTACCACTGTCGTTGTTATCAGTTCTTGATGGCAATTAACTAATATCTTGCGTACATTGTCTTAATTGAAGGCACTTTTGTTTCCAGAAAATATTTTAAGTGTTTTCCATTTTATGATAGATAATATATAGGAGTGCGCGGAGCACATACACAAACTAAGTAGAACAAATTCAAAGGAGTCGTTATTCTCCGTCATATCGTGTAATGATTTAAGTCGCAAGTTTTCGAGCCGGGGCAGAAGTTATCATCAACATAAAAGTTGTTCCAAACTTGGAACAGTTACCGTTTGTTTTACCAGTCAACGGGGGATTGTTTTATGCACCAATAAAGTTTTGAATGTCGTCCGATACGTAATCATTCCGAAAGAATCAGCTCTTTGAAAACATTCATTTCCAATCACTGAAGTTAATTTCTTTATTGCCATGTTGTCCTCCGGGGATCACTAGAATCGTGGAAACTTTTTACTTGTTTGTGTTAAACTTCGGTTTCTTTTACTAATATGTACAGTATGTCAACTTTAATCCTCTAACAATCAAAGCAAATACGAGTGGATGAAGTAGGGTGTTTGGATGGCATCTCCACCCCAAAACCACCTCCATACATGGCGCTATTTCAGAATCACTTTAATCTATCTCCAACCTTACCTCCATCCTCGGAACCATCCCATCCGCTCAACACCATTCCACCTCCAACACAACCCCTATTCCTGCATCGCCTTCACCACGTCTCAACTACGGATCCACTTTTTTTCCAAATACCACCGTCACCTCCAAGACGTTAAGAGAGGTTACAAGTTTTTTTGTATGATAAAGGTTAAAATTAATTTATTCAGAATTTTTTCTTTAGTGGTGTGGGTGTAATAAAAATTTTGTAAAATAAAACTGCTAATAAAATCGTTTCATGAGTAGTAACTGTCAGTATGAAGCAATTTCGAAATTCTGAGTACAGATTACCATTCAGCCAAATTAGGTATTAGCAGTAACTTTTCCCTTTCACAAAGAACAGCTGTCAATTTCAGAAGATGAAATACGTGCGCAATTCGCTTAACCTTAAAAATCTACCTACTCTTAATGGCAGAGTGTTACCAACATGACAACAGTTGTTGAAAAGTAAAAATATCGTGAAGCGATCTCCATTAACTTGAGCCCGATTTTTTAGAGCAAATGTAATTGAGCTTATTGAAAGCCATCTCGTGCGCGTTACCTACGTGGGTTCTTTTATAATCCATATTATGTAGGAACATTCCTTCAGCAACATCCGCTCAAGACAACATCAACAACGTCTAAAGTGTGTATGTATGTGGGGGTATTTATGTAGGTACTACGTACGCACACAAAACCGAATTACTTTAATAATGTAACGGTTTTGCCAGGTATCGTTAACTTTGCAATTTCACAATTAGCCTGAAACTACATTTAATGAGCAGTGGCTGCTTTTATACGCGTCGAGCAGCTCATAAATTCCCAGGTGAAGCACAATTACACTCTTATATGTACCGACACCACCTAATAACATGACCGGGGAAAGAGTGTGCAAGCAAAGCGGGTATTAAGGCCGATCGGATTTTTCGCTTCATTAACCGGATAATTATAAATTTATCGGATCGAATAAAGGCCGACGCAATCCTGTGTAAGGTAAATGCTAAGAAATTAACAACATACCTTCAACGCCAATGTATAATCGTTTCCTTATGACTATTGTAAACGGCTTTACCTAAAATTAATTACGAGCAATTGCCCAAAACAGTGGCGTAACAAAATTACCAGAGACTAATTTAATCCCAGTCATTCAATATGTGAAAAATACAAAGAGTAAAATCGAGTGAACGTAACGGAACTAGCGCTGCCACACATCTTATACTGAACACGCATATGGAAAGGGCAACGGATATGTCATGCGACTGCTGACGCCGTTCAGAGCGAGTATGTGAACAATCTTACAGCTTCAATATAAATTTCATTATCAAATTTTTTTGGGAGATTAAAAAATATGAAAATTCGTATAGGAAAACAGTGAGAGACTGTGGGAGATACCACACACATTCACTGTAGTAGAAACCTTTCTGTCTCATAAAGAAGTGAAGACGTCGTTTGCACATGATGAATAAAAGTTACGCTAACAACAACCCAAAATAAGATGTATCGGTGCAGGTGAAAATTACGCGGAGGGAACGAAAATAACAGAGAGCGAGCAGGCCAGGAGATGTGAATGTGGTCGTGGTGTTCGGTGCTGCAATCCGACAGGCCTAAAAATATCGCCAGTCTCACCGTATACAACTTACAGACGTAGTACACAAATCAAACCCGTTTTGCCTTCCATCGCAGTGTGCTGTGTGCGTGGCTTGCTTGGCGGGGCCTACTTGATGGCTGGGAGATTAACTTGCCGCCGTCCGTCCATCGCTGTTCGACTGGTGAGAGCGAGGATCTTTCGTCCTTGTCGCTTTCCCGACGCCATGTTCCGCTGATGCGACGTGCTCTTGACCGTCGTGTGTGTGTTTTCCTCCGACTAGGTATGTGTGTGTTGCTAGAATAATACACGGACTCTTATGTTTTGTAACTGATGTTGCTTCACTGATTGTGAGTGCTCCTCCGTTGGCCGCTTTTGCTTCTGCGGACGTTGTTTTCTCACTCGACGATCAAATGTTTCGTTTTTTATGTTTTCTGCAAACGGAAAGCGTTTGCTGTCGTCGTTTGTTGGCCTCAAAATTTTGAAAGTTTTGCCGCGACTGCCGCGAGTGTGCGGGAGAGTTCTGAGTTGCCTGCGCAGATTCTCGGGGAGAAACAGGGAGTTTTGCAAATGATCGCGTTTTAGAAACGGAGGAAAACAAGTAAGAAATTTAATACCATTGATTTTTTAAGTAAATACCGTTATGTTTAATTAGTATTAATATTTAAACAAAAGTATGCCTTATAAAACCCTACAGTAGGTATTTAAAAAAATTAATGAATTTGTTCAACATAATCTCCATAACGACTTATTATTATTACGTATCTAATTAACAATTAAATATTTCAATTATTTTGATTTGAAAAAATCCATTCTTTTGAATAATAGATATTATTATTAAGTCCTACCTTTTGGTTTATCACATTTCATAATTTCTTTGTTGTAGTAGAAAAAAATCCAAATATTTTTTTATGCGTAGAATAAAAATAATCTTCGTGGTCCATAACAATAAAAACTAGTAACATTAGTGCATTTTAGAACACACATCATCACCACCGCAACAAAGTCATTAACATAAGTATAAGTAACATAAGCTGAGATTGTTCGAAAACCGCGTAGATGTTCGTTCTTGCAAACATTCTGTCAGACTAACCACAAAATTTTATAATTGCGCCCGTTTGTGGTCATTTTGCGGTTACATATTGTGTAGATATTTTTTGCTTCCGCTTTCTCGAAAGTGAAATCGAATCGCATCCCGGCATTTGAGCCCTTAACACTTTTATTTTCGATGGTTGTTATAGGGCAATAAAGCCATAGGTGTCGGCAGTTTATACCCAAAGTTAAGAAAGCGTTTCGGCAGATATAATGTAAACATGGCTATTCTTCGGGTTTAGAACCGTGTCCAAATTAGTGCGTGACAGGTAAATAGGTACCTACATATCGGAACCCTAAAAGGGAAGTTAATAACTCAGAAATGTAAATTTTTTTAGGTAATTTCTAAGTTATCTACTTACTTACAAAAAGTTAATGTTTTTTTTTAGAAGACAACCCTGATGAAACCATCACAGCATACATAACACGTCGCTTCCTTACTTAAGGGCGAATTTTTACGACTTTACATTCTACTAAAAAAAAAATTCACGCCAATTTTGTCATCGACAGTTTATGGTACGCACTTTATATGCAAAGTAATGGGTATAATTCGACTGATTTATGACGGCAAAGTATTCTTGTTGAAGTTATGTATATATACTTATAAGAGGAAGATGAGAAGAGCGTCATGGTTGAAACGTCGTTCGTTGTCTTTCGATATATAGATATGAGCCCTTACTTTCGGGCCCCTGCATGTTCTTTTCGCCGCCCAACGACGATATCATCCGAAGGGTTTTTATGAGCTTATTGGAGCCTTTATTTTCTTTCGTCAATTATCTGACAAACAAGAAGCGTTTAGGACAGAGTGTCGGGTTTATTGCCTGTCTCGAGATGATGGCGATGAATAAAAAAGGGCGTGTGGATGCTTACACAGGAAAACAATGCCTTTAAGTGCTTTAGAAAATTGGTTCCTTTTTTTTCTTCTTCTAACATATTCAAATTTGTCTGACTTTGAACTATTCGTATTTAATATACATATTTGATATAAGTAGGTATATTGTAAAACTATTTGCATCAGTTACTATAAGTAGTTCGTATCGTGGTAATGTTAACAATCATTAAAAAGAAAAATAAATTTCTTTTTGGTACTGGTTTCGCTTATTTCACGCTTGTATTTTCGACTGGCAGCCAACAGGCGCTTTACGCATTGCATTTCGCGGTTTCGACTTCTTTTGCAAACATTATTCACGCTTTCGCGTATAAAAGTTTTTCATTTCAAGTCCGTTTCAACATCTCCAACGGATCTAAAAATGGGTCAATAAACTCTCTGGGTTATACGTACTTACAAAGTGTTCGAAACGAAATACTTTTTTAAACAAATATTAACTAAACTGCAATAATAATTACTTAATGATTAGTCAAATCTGTTTTTTGTAGACAAACTCTTGAAGTATAATTTCCACCATTCTCTGACTTAGCTCTTTTGCTCTCTACTTTGAGTTGCATTACTGACAATTTTGTACTTCAATTTTAATGGCGTGTCTTAATGGATACTTTAAGGAATTATTTTGAATTTTATTGAAAATTGTTTCGATAAATTTAGTCATACAATTATTATGTTTTACAAGTGTATTTGAGTTAAATGCTGAGGCTATTAACTATTCAATACGAGACTTAAGTATAACTTTTTTCCAAAATTATTACCTTTTAAAAACAAAAATTTCAAAATATTTACTGACAACATATTATTCAGAAAATATTTAAAACTAAAACGCATTCTGTTATCACATAATACAAACTACGTAAACCTCATACGCATATCATAAGCATAAGTATGTTAATTTATTTTATTATTGTGATATTTGTAATTTTTTGTGTCCTCTGGGAGATTTTTTACACAATAATAGATTTCAACAATTTTCTTGTGGAATAATTATCGAAATATATATTTAGATATCCTAATATTTTAGGTAGATTTATTAGGATTAAAGAATTTTATATGGCGAATTAAAATAATGTAAAAAATGTGGTTCAGTTTGAGTTTCATAGATGATGCACGACATTGGTATTTGCTTGAAGTTTGCGAACCTTAAATCGAGCTCGTCTTGCACATAGATGTCATATAAAATTTATGGATCACGATAACTGTAATCCATAAAGCCAGAATATTTTTATTATGGTTGACCTTACACTGCAACTCTAATGTGTTTCGATGATAACAATAAGCATCCGATATTTAAATAAATAAATAAAATATTTAATCTAATTGAAAATCTTGTATTTTCAATATGGTCAATAATTCTACCTTAAAACCACTAATTATTTTTCTAATCAATAATTTATAGATTCAGTTGTTTTACATTTTATAAAAGATTTATTTTTCCTTAGGTAAATTAGCTGCAAACTAATTTGAATAAAGTTACAATTTACTTTTTCCTATTTCAGACGTTCCTTATTTGGACTGGAAGTCTAACAGAACCATTTATCGTCTGATTGGTAAGTCAGAATATTTCCTAATAATACTGTGCTGTATTTTTTTATAAAGCCTAGTACTTATACCCACCCATTATTTAATTTGGTGGTTTTCAAACCATAAAACAAGAAAAATATTCAAAATAAATTTACTGCATGCTAATATGGCTACAGACGGATCATAATAAAAAAATCTAACGTCTTCCTTTGTTTTTTATTAATTAACATGGTAATTGCCATATCTCGTGTGTGTCTACAGAAAAAAAATCATTTCTGAATAAATTATTAAAGTCGCAACGTTGGTGGTTATAGAAATCATTTAGGTTGTCACATACCTATGTGTCTGCCATTCATAAAAAAATTACCAATTACCTACCTACCTACCTATACAGTGTTCAGCAAACGAAATTTGTGAGTTATTGTGTTCATTATTTCTCTACACGATTATCATGAATATTTAATTAACACGTCTGTTAGGTGTATCTTATCTGCAAACAAAATTAAGAAATTGCTATTCTTATAGAAAATTAGAGACATACGATATTTATACTTTAGTTTATTATGGAAGGTGTAGCTTATCTCTCCCTCTATCTCTACCACATCGCGCTCTCTTTGGCGCGTTCGCCGAGTCTAGTCGTAGTATATACAGGAAAAATATTGTGTAACGTCAACAGCGAATCTTCAGATGCATATAGCTCGCTAATTACTGCATATTATTAGTTTACCCATTACAGGTAATAAATATCGATAATAACCTTTCATTTGGTGTAAAAAATAGATTTTTGTAGTATATATTAATAAAGTTACGGCTTTGGCAACGCCACAGGTCTGTTTTGTGCGGATTATATTAGGCATAGGTGTAATAACGTTTATTAAAAAATATTCTTAAGATATTGCGTGGATGGTACCGCATGCACAGTTTAATTAGCGATAAAACAAAAAAGTCTCTTGCAAATTTAATAGTGTGAGACGAATAAATGATAAAATACGAAAAGGTCGAGTAGAATACGTTAAGTAAAGCGACGTAATTTGTGGCCGCCTAATGGAAAAGTAAAACAAAAGGAGAAGTTTCAGCTCATTAAGCCGTAGTCTCACGTGTAGCTCATTATATGGCCTCATAAAGAGCCGGGCAAATGAATTTAATTAATGCAACATCGCGGTCGTAGTCGTAGCCTAACATATCTGCGTCGTCAACAAAGTCCGATCTCTCTCTACGGGCGCACACGTGAGAGGAGGCTAGTGAGACGGAAAGCAACAAGAAAAAAATTAGTCAGTCGACTTGGTCACGATTTTGTTCCACAACGTAATGCAACCAAAACAAGCTAAGCTACGCAAACCGTTTATTACTCGCTAATGGATTTTGAGTACGGTCACAATAGGAATAGGCATACAAAGAGGCAGGGCAATTAAATCCGTAGACACAATTTGTAAACCAAAAAAAAATCTCAATACTAAAAGATTTCGTTCATCTGAACTTTAGAATTTATTTCACTTTCGTAGTTTTTTTTTTAAAAGTGCTCGTCTGCTTAAACAGGACCGTCTGTGGGGTAAAAGGTGCCTGAATGTTTCTATAAGGTGTATTTAATGTGGTTATACCTAATAAGTTAGATTAGGTTAGGTGAATATGTGATAAAAGTGTACCAGACAAAATTATGTAAATCTGTAGAGCCAAGGAAACAACTTGACTTGACTTGAAAATCAATTGGCAAATCACATAAAAACTTAGCTTGACTTAATATCAAATAGTTTCAAGCTATATAGGTACTTGAAACCACCTCTATATGTATCTATTAATTTATTTTTCTTAATTTTGTATTTATTTACTATAAAAAATTGATGACAAGCAGAAGGTGGAAGGTACAAAAGTTAACGAAAGTGAGTTTTGAGTTACTTTAGACGTTTTGCAATTTCTGTGCTTTTAACGTAAGGAGGGAACAAGTCATTAAGTAAAGGAACGTTAAGTACCGATAAATTTCGGTTTTGACAATGACACAACCCTTGCGCGAATGAATGTAAAAATCATGAAAGGTGCAGGCGTTTACGGGCGCATTATTTGCCTGTACATCGTTCTGCTCGAGGCATTCTTGCAATCGTACGTGGTACTTTACACAGATAAAGTAGAACCCGAAAGGTAAGGCCATAAATATTATTGAATATAATTTATTGGCTACTCCACCTGTATATAAAACACGGACATGGCCGCTACGAACGCTGCCGCTCGTTCCACGAGAAAATGTACTTCACGTCGTCTTTGAACCGCCTTCGTGTTACGTTCCTTCTTCTACTCTTACAACTGCTAGAGGTATACCTCAATTGCTCCTGTTTTTTCAACCTCCCTTTTTCCTCATACTCAACTCGACACTCGATTTTTAATTCCATCTTTACGAAATTAACATTTACAACCCTTACCTAATATGCCGGTAAAACTCTTGGAAGAAGGCAACATAAAATTAATTTACAGAATTAAATTTAGGGTTTTATTTTTACATAATGGTGGTAAAATATAGATGAGAATATGTACGTTGATTCGATAAACGTAGGTGGAATTGAGGTGTGCCCGTTGGTATGTATGTGGTATGGTAGAAGGTTCGACGTGTTGCAAGTTTTCCCTTGAAAATCGTAACGTGTTCATTTGCCTGCAGGTTGCAACATTGTTGCAAGCTTGATTATAACCTCGTCGCGGTCTTTGCCAGAGAGATAAAGTTGCACGAAAGTTACCCATAATTTATGCTTGCATTTTTCCCGTGTAATTATAATTTATGCCTTTTATCTGTAAAAAAAGGCACAATCGTTTTTTTTTTTTTTTTTTCCGGCCGAATGCAGAAGTGAGAGGGGATCGAGAGGAAAAGAGACGGACGGGTGTTATTTCTTGGCAAAGAATAAGAACGCCAAGCACTGTTGCTTCCTAATTAGATCCTTTAATTAGTTTTTGTGTGGGACGTAGCAGTAGCTCAGCTAATCTCCGATATTCTTGAACCAATTCGAATTCAACGTAGAACTTGGTAATTATAGGTTATTGGAAACTAATAAAGAAGAACACAGGATCTCTCATGTTGAAAATACCGGCAACTCAATAGGTCAAAATTTAGGAATCAGAATAAGATATTTTCATAATTACATACAAGGTTTGGGGGCTAAACAAAAACAAAGAAGAATGAAAGAAAATTATATACCCATCTTTCGGTCTTTATTTGCTTATTCTTCTTCTTTAAATGTAAAAAAAAAAACAAAGCCAAATTCTTCTCGTATGTAAAGACTTTTGTATTATGAGTAGAGATGTATAGATGTATAGAGATTCACGGCCTTTGACTTAACTTGACTTCAAATCAAGTCAAACTCAAGTCAACTAGTAATTTTCTAATAACCATTGGATATATCGTAAAGTCAAGCCCAGTAAGTAATTTTTCGAAAGTATAATTTTGAACTCAAGTCAAGTTGTTTGTTGAAACATCAAGCTAATTTTTTTTAGAAAATTTAAGACCTGTCTTTCCTATATATAGATCCACCACTTTTCCCCAAACGTCGTGCATAATAATTACGTAATTCCAGAATAATTGAACATGGGTTAGCAAATTAAGGGCAGTTAAACTGTAAAGCGCCAGTGGGTACCTAATACCCTTTGGTGCATTTCGGAGCATTTTGGGCATTCGCCAAATTAAATTGAATTAACTGTAGGTAGGTAGTTCACGATCGACTAACTATACGCATTAACTGTCGCGGTCTTTCGCAGTAAATCAGGCCAAGTTCGGTGCTGTAACTGCGTGTGCAAGGGAGCCGTAATATTTAACTTTATGGCACTGTATAAAGTTAATGGTTTTATGATGGTGTGTCTTTCGCGTTCACTTCTACATTGCTGAGGTTTTACTGACCCTCTCACTCTCTTAGCAGAACGAAAACAAACACGTTTATTACAAATTTATTTATAACTATATTAACAATTGTTTCTGGAATTTAGTGAGAAAAAAAATAAACTTTTACCTACTTTTTCTCCTTAAATTAATTTGTTTATCGAATAGTCAAAGGTGATAAGCGAACAACTTAACATTTTTTTGTTAGGTAAATTAGTAGCATCAGACACGATATTGTAAAGATGACATTCTGCACGAAAGGATGACACAAAACTTCATTAAACGGAGTGTTTTTATTAGTTTAATACAGTAATATATTAATGTTATTTATCTAATGCTTGGTCTACTACTGAGTAAATACAACACAATTAGAAACCAAAAATTGATACGTAAGATATTTTTTTAACAGAAGTAATTTTTTAAAAAAGAATTTCTTCTTTTATCATGCACTTACACCTTTAAATAATATGAGATGAATGTAATTTTGTCATGCAAGCTGAGTACGTTATAAATCATCCATCAGACGGCACACCGGTACTGCGGATTTCGCCTTTTCTTATTAAAGCGACGTCGTTGTTTGTGTCGTCGTCGGCGTCGTGTGCATTTTATGTTTGCTCCATCCATCCATGCATCCGTCCTTCGTGATGCAATTCCGACATCGCATGTAGGTACGTAGTATGCAACGGACGCAAATGTAGCGAAATGTTTAATTCATCCGATATTGCTCGCCTTAAAACGTGCAAGAGCAAGCAAAAAGTAACCGGGCAAAAGCATTTTCTCGCACATTTTACGACCCGTACGACTTATACATAACTCTTCCTGATTCACGACCACTAAAGAACATTTAATTTAACGGTGCCTAACGGACGATCGACTCTTCTTACGGTTTATATACGAAATTGTACTCGACTGCACTTAACCTGAAAGAAAACAATTTACTTTTTAGTTTTAAAATATCTATAGGTACTTCAACTAATAGTCAATTTTTTATTAGGTACATTTATTACACATCAAAAAAAAAAATCGAACCGTTTCACCATTTTTGTTAAAAAAAAAAAAAAAAACGTCCGCCAACTGAAAGATTTGATAACTATCGACAGCCTCCGGTGGATGACGTAGCTACCAGATATTACAACGTGAAGCTATCAGGCCTTGCGTTCTCGAGGATAACTAAGTATTAGATATCGAGTAACAGACTGCTGATACATATTTGGTATTAAAGAAGCATCTTCTTCTTTTCTACAGCTTATTTTATATTTTCAAGGAGTCAATAAAATTTATAATTAGCCTGAGGGCAGATGGGTAAATGAATGAGAACCAAATAGCGACCGCAGATGATAATATGTCCATCATTAAGTAGTTTGGCCATTGAAAGATGGTATCTTGAGTGTTACACACATATTACAATAGTAACGGGCGATTTTATTTGAGGAAATCGCAGTTTTGTGCGCGGCAGTAAGAGGCATGTGCTGTCATTAAAAAGTTTTATCGTCGCTTTACTGTGGCACTTCGCACGTGGTTGAACGGCTCATAATGATATTGTTACATCAATAAACCTATCTGCTACATCTAAACATTTGACACTGCGTTTATATGCCAATAAAAATTTAATTTCGCATATGATTGACGGACCTGTTGCGGCCACTATTAGTTATACTTAGGTTTAATGCCTCGACGGTTGAGGAGGGTCAGTGTCGAGAATATACGAGCTCGTCGGTTATGATACGTTTCGAAACGAATGTTACGGTTACTTACCCAAAATAATACCTACTTTTTATGACCTCTAAACTGTATTACGGTTAGCGATCAACTGTTTTCTCTACTTATAGCCATTCCGATATACGATAGTTGAGGGGTGTGACACGGACGCAACCCGCGATGCTGTTCAACGCCAAGTGTTTTACTGGCGGTTATGAATATGAAGTTGCAGCTATCGGTTAACATTCTCAAAATCATAGGTAACGTAGGTATTAGTTGCGCCACCACGTGATGGCTCAAAAAGTTCGCAATATGTCCATTGTGCTTAAAAATTTCAGTATAAGATCGTTTGCTATATTTTTTATAGGTTATTTATAAGTCAATCACGATTATGAAACGGATTCTGTGATTATTATTAAATCTCTGTCTCATTACAAAAACATTCCCGGATTTTGTTTTCTTATTAAATTCAAATTAAATCGGTCTGAATTTGCCTAATACCCACATGTTTTTGAAATGTTGGATTGTAAAATTTGTTTTTATTCCGAGTAGGTAATATAACATGACTACCGAATAATTTTAAAATATTTTTGAATTAAGATACTGTGAATGTCAGTAAGTTTAAATAAATAATCGTTTTTATGGACCAGTTAAAAGTAGATGCAGATGGTCATTCATAAAGTTGATGTTAAATAAATAGACAAACATACTACCTACCTAATATACGTAAGTACCTATATATTAATCGGCGTTGATTTGTTCCAATTTTTATTGCCTTTTTTTGACACCTGTACCTACCAGTCTTCAACGTTGATTTACTGAACTGTTTTTATTTAAGGAATTAAAAAATTCCAGTATTGCCATCATTTTCAAAATTTTTTATTAAGATTTGTATAAATCTACTTAATTAAAAACACTTCACACCTGGAAACTCTCTCTTGCCAATGACCACAACGACTCAATAAAAACTTCTTATTGTCCCTCAAAAATCGTTAGAATTTTTGTAGTGTAACATGAGCTTTGACATTTCCACGACCAATGATGGTCATCAGTAGTTGGTTTTTAAGAATCCACAAATATTTACTATTTTATGAAAAAAAAAATTCCTAAATTTGTTTCGTCACACCTCAGCTGTAATCTTCAACAAAAAAAACTGTATAAATATCCAATCATAGAATTTTTTATGTTTTAATTTGTGATTTGGGACTCAATTTCGTCATCCTTTGTAATATTTGTTTGCATCATCCCCATTTGATGTGTGCCAGTCACCCTTTTTTCGGTAGATAGTAATAAAGAACGTCTTTCGCCCTCATCCTCCACACGTTCCGGTCCGATCCCTGTACGAAAGCACGTCTGCAGGGGCGGGTGGTTTTTTCTCAGGCCATGAATTTTTACTCGGAAATTTCCTGCAACATAAACTTTCACAGTATTTCACAAAATTGATTCTTCAAAATGCAGACATTTTTATGTGCAACAAACAAAGAGCGGGTTTTATGGCGTTTCACTAAATTCTTGCAGACGTACATATATCGGTATACACGCGAGAGATAATTGAATAAAGGGGAGACGGACGACTGATACCTATGGCCCAAGAGATACGATTATTACGATTGCTGTATCTTAATTTCTTAGATTCGTATGATGATCGTCATAAAAGCTGATGGCATTTTAATTAACAGTTATATGTAGTAAGATTTGTAAATTTTACAACGTTTTATAATACTTACTTTATTTATGGATATTAGGTAGGTACATGATACCATCAAATGACCCTTGTGTTATATATTATTGGTAAAATAATAACCGTTTATAAGGATAAATCCAGAAGACAAGTTAATAAGCTTTCGGTCTGAGAAGCGAATCTTCTTCTTTATAACCTGCTGGCCCCTCCCTTAAAAGTTAATTAAACATTAAGACGTAAAAAGATGCTTTTTAGTTTCTTCTTTTTCCTACCATCGCAATGTATTATACATAATATATAGTAGGAGATGCAAAATCTCAATGGCACCAAGACCAAGACCAAGAACAGCGTACCTGCCTATACTAAAAGTCACCTAGCATTGCTCGTAAACTAAGGTGTTTATCACTCCATAACGTGTACAACTAAATATGTATGTATATCTATGTATGCATGGCGGCTGACAGTATCGTGAGTGCCATGGGACTTGGTTACTAACGATACCTACCAGGGCTGTGCTGCTGGCATCTCTTCCCTAAAATAAATTGCATCCAGCTGTCGTTTATCTTATTATTATCCTTGTGCCTACGTATACGAGCGACGAAGAATGTTCGTGTGTGATGTAGAGATGGGATGGTGCCTAGAAGCAGAAAAAATATTTTAGGTAGTAGAAGGAGAAAGAAACCGTAGAAGAAGATGTTATTGCACGATAAGACGTGGGATTTACGTGCCGTGTCAAAATGGAAGACGAGGGGTGGGACAGCAGGGGTATGAGTGGTGCTGTGAGCAAGGAAACGTGGAAGATGCGGAGGATGATGATGGTGATGATGATGATGACGGAGGTGGAAGCAATCTACTGGAATTTATTTCGGGCTTTCAGCTAAATTGGAACCACGCGGAACGCCTGGGTGTAACAGTGCCACTGTTTTCTTAGGAACAAAAAATTTTATCTTTTCTGTGCTGGAAATAATAATATTAACAAATTTTTTTTTCTCTCTCATCGTACATCTGTTGTCGAAAAAATACAACATTTTTGTCTTATTCCACCTGAATAAATTGTTGACTTCATTTATCAATAAATCACAAATTTTTTCTGACTCATTTTTTTGCAAATTATAACAACAAAATACAAAAGGTTCTAATAATTTTTTTTATTCAACTCAAAGCCACGAATTAAGCTTAGGAATATTTAAATGCTTCAAACATTTATTATTATGGTAACATAAGAACTCTTACTTACTTATAACGTGAAGATATTTTGCGTTCATTTAAATTATGTCTGTTATTCCACTTTAGTAGACTTGTTGTGTCTGATGTTTGTGCATTAATATAATTGCATAATTTATAGGCATAGCACACATACGATCTCTATTAAACTCAATTATTTCTAAAAATAAATATTAAACCAGTACATTGACATTCATATCACACTCTACTATTATTACGATGAAATTCGTTTCTTTGTAAATTATTCAAAACCTACACTGACAGTATGTTTTCTAGGAGTTTAGGAGTTTCAGTTTGATCAATTCTAATTTTACATTAAGTACACAAATATTTCTGAATGGTAACTTTTAGAAAATAGTGTGTGAACCTCTACCAAAACATCTGCCTGTCCTATTTTGTTCTATGTCAGAACCCTAATAGAAAATCCTTATAGGTACATAATTATAATTTACTTCCAAGAATGTTTTGCCTCAGGTTAATTCTAGTAGGGAACATATATAATTTAAACGACATTCTATACCTACAGTTATATTTAATTTTCATTCGTCAAAACAGTTATTTCTGTGCAAAAGAAAAACCATTAAGATACATATAAATAAATCCTCATTTTACGCGTTGTAAACGTTATCAAAACAATATAAAATCCTCAAGTTTCCGCTAGTTTACTGTTAATTACATATCGGCAAAAAAATCCAATTCCAATTGCACCGTTCTCATGGTACCTAATACAGACATGACATGAATAAGTTCCCGTTTCATTTCCCGTCTCCGTGAGCCATTATCGTGAGATCTTATAGGTACATACTTTTCGATATACGATGCGATGCGATGCGATGTAGCCGGCAAATAGAAAACAAGTCTTCGACATCATCAACAAAAAGGAAAGGAGAAAAGAAAAATAAAATTTCCTGTGGCAGCCAGCTATCCGCCGCGCCGCTCTCTCAACGAGTCTCTTTCTCTTCTCCGGAGACTGTAATTTACGTTTCCGATCGGTAATAACTTTGCTCCGGCCTTTTACTGTATATTACGTCACCATAAATACCGAGCACACAGAAGTAAACCGATTCCGATATCGCTGACTGGTTGGTTAGACGAACGTTCTCTATCCATGTGAACGTATAAGCGTACACGTACGTATATCTGTCAAAAGCAACGGGAATAGGACTGGGAGTGTGTGTTACGTGTATTAGATTCCTATACTCCGCATTATAACGCTTGCCACGATGGCGTCTTTTCTTCATCCGTTCTGCTACGACAAACATTCTTCCAACTTTGTCGAATAAGCGTTCGGAATGAATGTCGAATCGTAAAACTTGTAATGAAATGCACCACGAAAAATAAACCGGCATTTGTTCTGGGCAATTGACAACTGCAGACGTTTTCGTATCTTGTGTGGTGTTTCAGAAAAGCAACTCAAAATCTATAGTTTTTACCACAGAAAATCTTGGGAAATCGATTAAGTTAAACGTGTTAGAAAAACGTTTTTAAGAATCAATAAAAGCAATAGATATAAGATCATATTTTCTTAAGAAAGGTTAGCAATTAATAGCCATCCATCTAATAGAGAGATAGATAATTCCTACAATTAAAGCTTCAACCCCTCGGTGAATACAAAAAAATCTGAACATTTAAAAAGCAACAGATTTGATATTGGGAGTTATTTTTGATGACCAGAAAATGGTCCCATTAGTACCTAACTATAATTAGCTTAGCAGTTATTGGAGTTTTCATATTTTTCCATAGAAAATTTTCTGAATTACGGAAAATATTATTTTGTGAAATCTCCTTAAAAGAACGAGCAGAACATCTAGAGTATCTGGTAGATACTCGGCGCCAAGTCTTTCTCATTTGGCTTCCACCTTTATATCCTTCTTTCTTGCGTTCAATTTTTAGAGAATTTAAAAGCAACTTTGATTACCTAATAGTAATCAATTATTTTATCTTAAATAGGTATACACAAAAAATCCTATAAAATTTTACTTCTGTACAAAATTTTTTTTATTGAAATATGTATTTATTTTATTCTTTAAGCCATAACTTGATTTAATTTCGTTCGCAAATAGGACTAGGTATAATGTTGTGGTTTCAATTGTTTTTTTGCAATGGGAATATGGACAAATTTTTACAGACGTGTTTGTTTTGTACAGATTTAACATTTTTTAAGAAAGTTTCAACGCTGAGATAAGTACCTACTTAAGTAGGTACATGAAACAAATACATTTTATTCTGGAAACGTTTGCAAGTAGGTAGGTATATCCTTTCCGAGTCCCGGATCAATTCCTTTCCGTAGCAACCAACTGGAGCATTAATAACCTCAAGCAAAAGCCATCTGCAGAAACGGAAAGCTCATCGAGCCGTACAAATGTCGGAAAAGACTCCCGAGCGCTGAGATAACAAACATTCCGGGAGAATTTATTCTATTTCTGGAGTTCATGGCAGAGCAGCGGGCAGGCTCGGCATTACCTTAGTGTCGGTTCGTTCGCTGCAATTTTCGCCCTTATCCCGTCTCGGCAGAAGGTCTCCCGAGAACGTCTGCGACGTAAGTCTTTTTCAGGCACGGCATGTGGTCAATTTAGAGATAGCAGTTAGTCTACGAGTGGGGATTGAGAGTCGACGTCCGATCGGGATAGATGTACGCGGAACGTGAGGCGTCGAAGGGAGATGACACGAACAAGGATGACGGTATTTGATCACGTTTTGCGGACTCGGCCATCTTGGTTGTCTGGGAATCAATACGACGAAACCAGGCGAGGCGTTCGATACAGCCCGAAATAAGGGTTAACGCCGGCGCAGACGCTACCCACAATCCAGTTAAATGGCACGTTCCTGCATGACGCTTTCATGGAATATTTACATGTCAGGCAAAACGATACGATATTATAGGTACCTACTGCATTTATGACGTGTCTAGACCATGACTGATTACGATTACGTACCTACAATTTATTAAACATTCATGACGCTCTGCTCTTATACATAATGGAAGGCATTTTCGTTTTGTTGTAGTAGCAAAATGGTTTACTTAATACTCATCTGCTAAGCAAATAAATTCGCTATAAATTTCGATGATATAGGTAGCAAATTTGTACTTGTAATTTTTAAGGGTAACTGTTGGCAGCTGCCTAATATTGGGGGTTACCTGAATGGCTTATTTTTTTTTTTAAATCTGATCCATTTAATATATTTGTGAAATATTGGGTATTTTTTAAGCTAAAACTTTAATTAGACATACTTAAGGGTCTCGTTAATCGTCTCGGTGCACTTTGTGTTTACCTTATGGTATTTGTTGCGCCACTAATTTGAAACCTTTGCCGACGGAAGTTCAGGAAAGAAACCGTGGGAAATGCTACAGCTGATGGTGAAATGTAATTGCAGTAAAGTGTGTAAAAACATACCCATCATCCTTGCAACCTACTATTTAAGGATATCGTAAAAACCAGTGCTGCAATTACAACCCATTTATTCCTTGAAGTTCAATGATTCTCCGTGAGTAGAGGAGATGTAACTCATCTCTAATTAGATTAATTAGTAACAATAATTTTCTATTATTTTCAACTAAGTATTTCCCTCTTTCTTATAAGCATCTTGATTACATTCAAAATTCTTTTTGTTAGAATTTTCTTATTATTTGTCATACAGTCAGTCATATATCAAATAGGAAATAGGGATTAGATAGGAGATGAACTATAGATGGATCTTTAAGAAAAGAAAATTAATGAAAACAGGATTTATCTGTAATGAAATTCTTACCTTTTAAAGTATACCTATAACTTGTTTAAATCTTTAAGTTTGACTGTACAAGCACCTCCATTTCCTCCTATTTTATGACAATCTTCATATCTTCAACAAACAACAAATTTAGTCTGCGTCTCCTTAAGTCACTCTTTACTCCTGATTCCACTTCCAGCATCTCTCTGACGAATCCTTTATGTTTCAGAAGATATCCTACGATCCTACCCCACATTTTCTTTATTAATATATTTTCTAACAATGTCTCCCCTTATCTAATTTTTTCCATCCACCCTATTTTCATCATTATAACGTCTCTTTTTCCACTGCGCTCAGCTTCAACGTGTAGTTCGCCGCAAATCAGCACTCTAGCTTTCATTAACGAGGGTAACGGTTAGATTGACAGCAAGTTTAATTTAAATAAAAAACAAATAACAAAACACACAAAAAAAAACTAATTTTGCAAAACGCGACGCCACTATTGATTCGCCCTCTCGTTACTCGAGGACACGATTTCATTCGTCGAATAAGGAAGCCCTCAGATGTAGGGTTGCGCACATTAATAACATTCTTCAAAATATTATGTTAAACTGAAACTAACAGTACCTTCACAACACTCTTTTATCACCCCACGAATGGCACCCTTAGCATAAATACCTACATATATCTATCGATTTTTCATTTGACTTAATGCACTTTTAAAAATCTATTTGATTTTATAAGTGTATCTATGAGACCTTATCTTAAGGATTTCTGAAGGGATACTAAAATTCTAAAGGCAATTTACACAGAGAGTGTTAAACATTGACCCTGAAGTTCACTATTTACCCCGAAAACTTTCACTTCAAAGCAAATGGATATAATAGAGAGGACTAATGTGAATATTAAGCACAAGGACTGATTTGAAGGCTAACCTTTTAGGTACTTGTTGTTCGAGAAAGCATTTTTTCACTGAAGAAGTCCTGAGTGTAAATACATGTGGTTTAGGTACTTAAATTTTCTTTGTATCTACCTATAAGAAGTTAATGTAGGTAAATGGTGAATTGTTAGTTGTTGCATTGAGAGGTCTTCACACATTTACTCACTCACTTGCGTACGAGTACCTATACGTAAGTAGGTATGTGAGAGTATAAATCCATTTGGCATGTTTGAGAATTTAGTACTGCTACCTGTTTTGTTTTCATGTCATTGTCGGTCTCAGTTCCCGGCACACAATATACCAACAAAAGCGGCCACAAAAACTGATTATTGCACCGTCAATAAACCGTCCAAGAACAAGGAGATAATTGGCAGTAAAACTTTTCTGGCTCCTTTGCTTACCAACTGAGAAACAACTGCCGTGGCGGACGGACGGGCCGCGCCGCGCCGCGCGAGATTCATAAGGCGTTTAAATTTTACAATGTTTCTTTTGCTATTAACACTCTTTTAATGGCGGCAATGAAATTGATGAATTTGTGAATTACCACTGTACACAACTTAAATGTATATGTACCTAAGTACACGTCAAATGACGCGTCACCGTCTGTTGCTTGGTTAATAGGTAATTCTAATGCCATGAATACGTTCGTTTTAATGTTGTGCAAACACAACTTAAACTTGAAAGTTTGTTTAATCGTTTGATTGTTCCAAGTAATTTCAGAAAATAGTAAAACGATTTCGAGAATTTTTGTTACGTGAATATTCAGCTGGGTGTTAGTTTACCAATTAACAATGAAAATCTATCGTTGTGTAATAGATAAATAATTAAAATTTTTTAGCATTTAACAAATTTTAATCAGAGCGCCCACTTCCTACCGCAACCTCACGGTCTGCAATAGTGGCGACTAATAACCAGTTGTTCCCAAATGCAGCTACTGTTTTTAAGGGCAACCTGTTCGTTTTCATACTTTACATGTTTATTGGGATATTAAATTTTATTCGTACAAATATTCTAAAATATCGTAATTTTAACAAACGAGAAAACGGTTGAAGGATAGGTATTCATTTGTTTAACAAGTAAATGCTTAATAATTGTGGTCGTTTATAATTTTTGTCAAATTCAACCACTCAAGTTGGTATCTACAAATAAATCATTTTTATTTATATCCACCATTAACTGTTTTATCTTTTAAAGTGCGTAACACCGACGTAATGAAACAACGAACGATTTGAATGTATGCCAAACAACTCACTGTGCTATTCGTTATACTTAAAAGTTCTTTTGCTTTTTCGTTTTTTTTTTTTTTTTTGGTATATTAAGCAATCCAAATTTCATACAACGAATTTGTTCTTACTTCGATTTTTTTAAGCATGTCATGTTTATTGTGTAGATTTCATAAATCCCAGATGACGACGAAATGTTTATAAACGTCTTGGTTACGGTGTGGGTTTGTAGGTACATTTACCCACACACAGCCACTACCTTAACCTAAAACGAATATAGGTATCAGGACACCTTCAAAACGTAGATTTTCTCAGTTGTACCTATAGCGAGTGCTTATAGTTGTAGGTACGCATCGTTTTAGGTGGTTGATTTAAGAATAACCACCATGTGACAGGTATGGGTAGGTGATGCATATATTCTGCGGCACCATGGCCGCATGAATGCCCGCATTTAGCTTCGCTTGTGCCGTTGCAAGACGGCGATCCTTTATCGTTTCGAAAAATGCACGCGGCGGCTGTAAATTTTCACGCGAGCCGCGTCACGAATACATAAACTTCCATTATTATTATACCTCGGGCTGACGTATAATGGGCGCCACGAACGACAGACCCACAGACTACGGGATACGTGTACGTTTAAGCGTATAACGTTGAGGAAGGTACACGTACATGCATGCACATATGGATGGAAATGGCGTGGGCAAGGAGCAAAACGTGTCTCGGTAAGCGTACAATTTCAAGGCGAAAAAATCCGTTCGCTCAACAACAACCACAAAGACCACTTTTACGTACGCAGGGTTGAGAGCTAAACGGAAAGTTTCTTACGATTTATCGGTGAATAAATTCCGCTACCTATTACCTACCCCGTGACCGACACCACAAAGAGACATGACAACCCGGTCTGTTATTATACTGTCTAACTACTCAGTTACGGATACCAATTTGGAATGACAAAAACGCTCTAAAAAATTTTCTAAAATGTATTATCTAAATTCTAGAGTATCGAGTAGATACTCGGCGCCAAGTCTTTCTCATTTAGCTTCCTTTATGGGCTTGCTTTCTTGCGTTCAATTTTTAGAGAATTTAAAAGCAACTTTATTTAAAAGTTATCAAATCCTATTAAATTTTACTCCTAATTTATTTTTTTATTAAAATATTTATTTTATTCTGTAAGCCATAACTAGATTTCATTTCATTCCCAAATAGAACTTGGTACAATGTTGTGGTTTAAATTCTTTTTTTGCAATGGGAATATCATTTGAGAATGTGGAATTCGCGGAAATTTTTACAGACATGTCTGTTTTGTGCGGATTTTAAAGTTGCACCGAAAAAAAGTACAAACTCGTTTTATAATATTACCGAGATTATGAGACTAGCCCATTTATTTTTTATTAACAAAAAAGTAATTTTCATTTAATAGCTTACAATTAGTAAGATGCAGATTACATCCTGTTCTTGTTAGAGCAAATATGGAAATCGCAATTATGCAATGTTTTATTTTTCTGAAATAAAGTTATTCATAATAGAATTTGAATGATTTATTACTGAAAGCTATTTAACACAGGCGCCTGTCATGCATTTCTTGAACTTGATAGCAATAAACTTTACAAAAAATAGTAACGTAGGTGTGTAATCGCAAAAATGGTTTATAATTTTAATACGCATGCATGTGCGGTTATTAAAATACAGAATTCTTGTGTTAATAAGAAAATATTTACAATCAAAAAAAATTAATAGTTACTTTTTTAAATAAAAGTTTAAAAATGCCACCCCCGCAACATTGTAAGAATACGAGGAACGAATATTTTAAAAACGATATTGTTTACTTAAACGTTGAGAAAAGCCCCGACCGTTTCCCCGGGAATATCCCGGATCTCTGCTGTCATTCCCAAGTTTGGGTATCAACACCATAAAGTGCCACATCTGTACGAGTTAACGTTGTTTATGTCGCATAATGGAGGATAGGTGGCTCATGTATTTGCATCACGTTGACGCTGATTATTCCGCATAATGGCGAGTTCCAGAATAGTTCAATGCTAGACGACTTCAGGGAGCTCTAAAGATGCAGAAACTCGGGAACGTTGAGAGAGGTGCTTCGACGGGAAGCATTATGAAGTCCGTTGATTTACGGCCAGAGCGTTGGAATTAACGAGGGCAGAAATCCAGCTGCATCGTATCGTCACCAACACTGCTGTTATACTACACGTACCTACCTATATACCTACCTACATATAAAGTTTGCAGACATGCAGACGCTCTTAGCTTTAAAATAAACTTTTTCGTAGTGATAAAAAGGCCACGCTATTTAAGCACTAAAACAAAAAATATATACCTAGATATATTAACCGGTGGCTAATGCTAGAATTTTCGAAAAATCTCTAAAATATTTTGATCTGGATTTTGAATGATTTATAATGATTCAATATGTCGGAGAATCAGCGAAAATGTTCTATACTTTCGGAGAATTAAATAAAATGTTAAAGAGTGGGCTGGAAGATTTCAAATTTTCCCAAAATTTACTTCCAAAATCTAAGCCTTCATTTCTTCTTACCACTACAAGGGGAGTCATTTAACATTTGGTTCTAACATTAATAGGAAGAAGCATAAGAAAATAAAATCACTGAAGGAGCTCTGGATTTTACTTGACCTAACTTACCACATTTATAAAAAAAATTTTTACAAAATTATCATTGCTGAATTTTACCTTTAATATAACTCTAATTTCTCCACTTTTCGTTTTGTATTAAAATAAAATATCTAATTATAAGCCAAAAACTCCAATTTTAAGTTTCAAAGCCCTTAAAAATAATTCCGGAAACGTTTCGTTCCTAATATGTAGGTACTATAGATAGATTGATGGGTATCAAATATCGTGTAGAGATTGTTTTTCTCTTCGTTTGTAAGTGACACGATGGCGGGTTCGTTTTTCGTTAGATAAGATTGAAAACACACTCGAAAGTTTAATTAAATGAGACGGAAGAATCATGATTGGGAACACCTACTGAAGTACGTTCCATCGATAAGGAGTATAACGTAGTACCTGCTTTGGCCGAAGAGATTTATTTCTTTGATAGATCGGAATGGCCGAGCCGTAGCGGTTCTTCTAACAAGGAAAAGAAAACAGAACCATCAAGCGAGCAAAGCACTTAAAAAGCTGACGTACGGTTTCATATTTCAATCTCGATGGCACCAACAGAGATCACACACACGGTCTCTGAAAGAGTGATTGTACGTAGTACACCATGTTGTAGCTATTAGCTGCACGGGCATCGAGTTCTGTTCTGGTTTTTCTCACCGCAGCTATCCGGGTCCAATTAACTTTAACGCGGCGTTTGCTACAGGTCACAAAACTGAACAAAATGAACATTATGAGGAGAATCAGCTTACCTACGTACAAGCTTTCTATCCGAAGGAGGCAACGTTGTAACGTGGTTACGTGCTTTTACGCTAAACGAGTTGTTATTAAATTGTTACATGAACCCGTAGGCACAGCTGCTTCCATTATAGTAATATCCTTAGAAGGTTATTAAGTCTAAGCCCTTTCGGCAATTATTTTCTGTATAATTGCAGGCAAAATTACTCCACAACGGAACAGTGAGAGCGATTACAAAAAACCGTTTGAAAGACCAAAAGCATTTTATCTTGATGTTTGTTTATTGTGTAACATCTGCATTTGGCCTATATGTCTCGTTTTTTATTACCCACCCTTTAATTTAATAAATGGCTACAAATTGAGCTTTATTTTCGTATTTTGCTTAATATTGTGAGCTTTTATTCGCTACATGTATGTACATTATACGATGTGTTGGCGAAATAACCCACAGTGTGATACGATGTGAATCTGTTTCTTCTCAACGTTTCGAAACCCAATTAAGTAACTCGTTTCTGTTTCAGGTTGAGAACAAAGGACGACAAGCACACTGCGATGGCGTAGCTTTGGACCGGCAACGTCCCCGTAACGTCAATCCGACTGTAGCATTTGCTTCCAGCCATTTTTGGTGAGTGAATATTCAAAATTATCACTAAGACTTCAACGATTAGAATTATAGATAAACGAGTTCATCTTTATTAAGATCACAACCAAATTTTGTATTAGATTTATTCATGACCAACTATGATGATCACTGATTCATGATGAGACATTATGACGCGAGATATAAGTCTGGTTCGTTAATTAATTTGTCAGCAAAATTTTCGGATATTTAAGAACTTCTGACAGGTCTATGTAGGATTTTGGAAGTTTATCATGTTTTAAACTTTAAATTCTTTGGTCGTAACCGATATGTCAACCGAAGTAGATATCATTAACTCGCTATCTAGTGTCCAGTCGAGAACGGTTTTATTACTGTCGCGCCATACCAATCACTTGAGGTCAACGACGCGGGGTAATTACCTATATCTTATCCCGAACGAATTTCTTTTGGAACATATTCAAGGCGAACAGGGAAGTATTGATGAAAATCCACATTTTCAAAATAAATTTCATGAGAAGAGTTTCTTTAGATCGAAATAGGAATTTTACTGAGTTCGTAGATGAGGATTGCCTTTTCATCTGTTTTATCAATTTTAACTTTAGACCTAATTTTAAGTCATAATCAGATATTATTTTTCGAGTTTGGAAGTCATTCCGAATTGACAAATAGAAACGTCTATTCTCTCTTCTTCGAAATCCAAAGATTGTGACAGTAAAATTATATACCTACTGCCTTTTGCGTTAGCTTTTGCCTTATCAGTACAAAGTCTGATAGAATTTGAACTCATTTAGACACAAAATTAAAAAAAAATGTTTAGAATTTTAGGTAACAATTTTCGTCATTTCATTGAAAATTTCATTTACTATCTACTGACCAATCGACATTAGCTTTATGATATTACCGTTGCCGCAATGGTTTGCATTTTGCTATGAGAATGGAAAGCCTGCAATTACGGAATTCCCATACATAATAAAGTGACAGTGTACTCAATTAACTGCCGGTCGTAAATTATGATTTCCACATACTTATACCTACAATGTATGCACGCCCTTCTCCGCGTGTTTGTGTATTGTGTACGTAGGTACCTACCTATACATATTCGTATCTACCTATACAATAGTTGTTTGGTTTGGTGTACGTATGCAGGTACGCTCATCATACGATGCATGAACGTACAATAAATTGTTCGTTCGCTGCGTATCCAATTACGCGTTTTTAATGAGATGGCTGTACCAACAGAACAGCCCTAACGGTGTAAAAATAGATAAAATACACGGCTGTAATATTTCATAGCGGCCTACGTCTTAACTACTGCAAGTTTAAACTCACAATACTTAGTTCAATTGCGTGGGGTTGGGTTGGTAGTACCTACTTATTTGAAAACTAACTTTTGTTCACGACTTCATGAAGGCATCGTAACGAATTGTAGCGTTCCCGTCGTTATTGAAGGCTCGAGCGCTAACTGGCAACGTCATACAAGGGGGTCCTCGTAGGGAACTGTTTTAATCTTATATACCCTAGGTATTTATCGTGCAAAAATTTCTTTGATTGCGGATTCTTTTAGTGGAAGATCAGGAGAGCATCTGTGCAGATTTTTAGCATTGCAAACTAATTGTTACTAATTTTTATTTAACGTTAAGTTTTGCAGAACGTGTTGTTTGACCTTTCGACGTTTAGGTACGTAACGAAAACTGTGACAGATATGAAAAAAATATGCAGACCTTTTTGTATATAGGTAAATAAATTTTCTACAAAAAAGTCTGGGACATCACTTATCTACCCTTTACAGGTAAAAAAAATATAGCGTTTGTTTCACAAAATTTTAAAATCATTTTCAAATAATAAAATTATTATTTTTGAAGTTAATATTGGGTAGGCAATTTAAAAATCTCGTAACCATATAGGTACATATTATGAACGTCGTTCTTTTTTATCTAGCTGTTTGTGTTGTCTGATACCTACGTTAATTATTGGATCTCCGAATTTAATCGGTAAGATATTTTTCGACGTTCTTAATCAATTTTGTAGTTACCTATAGAAAGCGTGTCAAAGTGCACATATTTAGTAACCATCGCTTATTACAAAGTGTAGCAATGATGTTAGTAACACGGATTTGAAAGGGTTATAAAATAAACGAGTAGGTACTTGATGAACAAAATAAAAACATTGTGAAGTTAGGTATCCATATCCACCGATGTAATAAATTATCTAGTCATATGCTGTTAGTAATGATACAATGGTTTATTTATACATATATTTTATTTACGATGGTCGTATAGGAAATGCATCATTATTACATACGTAGATAAGTACCTACCTATTCGTGATTTGCAATATTGTTTTAAATTTAAATTTTTAAAATAGGATTCTTTTCTTTTAGTCTATTCGATATTCCTCAAAACATCCTGATCTATTATCTATTTACGTTCGTCGAAGACAGAAACATTCAACACCTAAATTTTTGAAACATACCTAACCTCACTTAAGTATCCCTGTGAGCCTTTTTGCTCCTGTTTCTGCCTTCAAGTAACTCTTCATGTCTCAGAAGATGTCCTGCCATCATTTCTCTACTTTTTCTTCGTACCTCTTCAAAATATTTACCGCAAAAGAGAATAAATACGTCACTTTGGAACTTTTGTTCTTCTTACATTATTTTTCTCTTCGTGTACAATTTAAACTCCACAAGATGAATTTTAAAGGTTTAATAAGTCTGTTATTAATTAGACCATGTTTTAAAGGTTTTAAGTATTAGAACTAATGAATGTTAGTTGCAAAATTATTAGAAAGTATCTATGAGTAGGTACCTCTACTAACACATTAGTATGTATTGTAAGCCCAGTTAGAGAAAGATCAATTAATTGCTTGTATCTTATTTTGAATTATTGACGCATAAACCGTTAAATCTGTCATTAAAGTGACGGATGACGATGTTGCAGCTTTCACATATCAACTAATCAAGAAACTGATTTATTGATAAGCTAAAATAAATAAACAGTTAATAAGCGTTCACGTTAGGTATCTACAACATATTATATTGAAGGAATTTGCTATAATGTAGGTAGTCTTTCGTGAAAAAAAAAAAATTGTCAGTGTCATAAATTTTCTCAGCACCCTTTAGACCCAAAAGTACAAGGATTCCTATGAAAAGCGAAAGTATGGCCAAAGGAACGAGCCGTCGGACATCCCTTTTGTTATACAAAACATGTAACACATCCCTTCCATTTTACGACAGGGGTTGAAATCGGTTGAAGGACATTTTTTGCTTCCCCATTACTTATTCCGAAAGGGAAACGATATGCAAAAACGTCAATTGTGTATAATAAAAAGGGCCTTTCAAGTTTTTGCTGTCCGAGAGCAGTAGCCTCCCATTCTAACTGATCACGTACACCAAAGTTGTTAACTAAATAGTTACACCAGAAAATATTTTACCCCGGCAATCTTCAAAATAAAAGCTATCAGAATCGACTTTGGAAAATCTTATGCAACCTCAAAGAAAAGTTGTACTTGATTTGATTTGACTATAAGTGTCGTATTTTAAAAATGCCCAAATGGCTTAAATATCTACAGTTTATAGTTTTTTTTTTTTAATTATTGAACTACTTACATCAGAGTAGTTCTACAACCCTATCAAATAATTTAATGAGCATAAATTTACATCAGCGCGCCTCCATGTCGATAAATATTACTTGATTTTGCTGAAGGGGTGTGTATTTAATACTAACTGGTACTACTGGTACTAACCCAATTTATTGTATTTTATTGGTCTCCACAATAGGTTATTTAATAAAAAGTAGTGCCCTTATATCTGTTATTGTAATATTAGGTTACAATTGCCTATAAAATATTAAACACGAGCTTTAATTTTGTAAAATTAAAATTGTATCTAATATTTGCTTAATTTATAAGCCGTCCATAGAGCTTTCAAACAGAATTAAATTAACTCTTCATATGGTGAGAGACTCCATTTTAATTAGGCATTTTATTTTACTTATATTTTTCTTTATAGATATCAGAATTTTAAACTGTTCGATTTCCCACATTTTCTTTTTAATTTTTCCAATGTTTTTTGTTAAAATATACCTATGGATAATTTTCTACTTGATATCAATATTTTAATTTTCAGTAATCTTTACATCATTTTCCATAATTTTCCTCTTAAGTATCGATTTCTGCAATGCAGTAGTTAGGACCTGAAACGAGCTTTTCCACTCCATCAGATTCCTTCGTGAAATTTAAACATTCAGTTCAGGCGTCCCGTTGCAGATGGAGCGGTTCACTGCACGAATCCTTTCAAATGGCCCAAGAATACTTGAGAAAACAAAACAAAAATAAAATAAAAAAACGTCCGAGAAAGTGCTTAATTGCAGCTTAAACTCCGGCTCTTAATTAAACAAATTTATACGTCAGTAAAACTTAATTTATATTTGATTTGCATAATAGTTTCGTTACGCGGAACCAGCTCGAATCTGATTCTCATTAGGAACTATTTTATTGTTCGGTTTTATATGCCACGTGCTCAAAAAAAGACTCCAAACGAACCGTTCAACCGTCACAATGCACGAAAACGCTTTTAATTAGTTGGTTTAATTACTTGTGTACTTTAAACACAATATGCACGACACTGACGATGACTAAATTCTGTGTCAACTTGTAATGAGGATCGTAAGAAAAGAAAGAAACACAAAAGGTGTAATTTCGTTTCGTTTTTTTTTTTTTTGGTACGTAAAGACTTAAAAAATATTAAGGGTGGATTTAATTTTTTTAAATTTGGATGAGAATGATTAGAACGTACCTAAAAGAAAAAATTCTTACAATCAGATTTATCTGCTATATGGATCACAATTATGATCAATATTATGTTATAGACCAGAGACTAGCACAATCTCAACATCAAATAAAAAAGAAAAATACAAAGAATAATTTATTAGTAATTAATCACTAATTAATTATAAAGTTATTGATTTTAATAGTTGTTATCCTGATTATAACCAAAATCGACGGTCGAAACGTCGCATAATTAAGCTGATTTTCATTAATTATTTATGGTTATTTGCAGGATTAACTTTTGTTTATAGTGGAATATAATTTTAATCAAATTACTAAAAGAACTAAATCTCAATAACTGAAAACACGTACCTAGTTTTGCTTGGTGTTTAATTTCGTTGTCATTAATCTTACAAGAATCTAAGCTTCCTCAATATGAAAAATGTTAAAAATTACAAGAACGAATTAGTACTTAATGTTTTGTCATATGTTCTCTGTAAAATAAAATAAAAAATATTTATATCTCGAAAACTTCGTAATTGGAAGCGACCTAAGTATATAAACCCTAGTCATTTTGTAAAAAATAATAATAAAAAGGGATTTTTTGGGTAGAAGTTAGGTATATATAATAAAAAAACAAGATCCTTGGAAATTTATTTCAAATTTTAAACATTAAAAGACAAGAGATGCAATAATTATGCTACCATTATTTTTAAGCTATACTTTTTAGAACAAAATGGATCAAATTAATAACTACAATCAAAGAATATTAATTTTTAATAAACTATTGTTCAGTTTATTGATAAAAACGGAAATGTAAGGGGCAACAACGAACGAATAAAATATTAAAACTAAAATAGTCGGTATTGCTGTATTTAAATTAATTTATGACTTTCGCCATAAAAAGAAAAATTAAAACCTGTGCTCCCGTGTTACATTTTTTATTTCGGTTGGAGACTCTTGTTTTTAGTTCCTTAAACGTTTTTTTATTGTTCAGGTACCTCACACTCTTCGGGAATTTATTGATTTGTTGCTCTTTCTTTATAACTGCTACTTATTTACAGAATCACCTGTTTATTGGCCCATAACTCTTTTATGGTCTTTTTATTTCACCACAATTAGAAGTTGTAATCAGGCCTATTAAATTATTACAATAACAATCTAGAAACCATGACACGTTTATTTTAAGTGTTACACATGTTGTGCCCCGGGCCCTTTTCCAAAATATAGGTACCCATTTACGTTTACACCCGTTACGGTTCACTGGGTCCGTACCCACCTTTTATAACACTTGTTATTATTAATTAGTCTACACTTTTTATTCAACAATTGCATTCATTAATTAAAAGTATCGACCTCATTAATTTATAATTTTACGTCAAAAAAAATTTTTATCGTTGTAAAATCTTATTCAGATTTTTTTAAAGCAAAATTATTTAATTTTTGGAAATATCTACCTATAAAGTTAAATAAAAAAGGAACCTAGGTATGTCGTAGATATCAAAAAAATTCTGACATCCATTAAGTACTGATAGATGTATTCTTTTAGTGAACTTATTTATCGTTTTAAAAAATTTCTTGTCTCATTTATTTAACTGTATCTATTTTTGTAATCTAAAATAGCATTTAAATTACTACATAAAATAATTAATTTCAAAAAGTAACCCTGTAATTTATCGTTACGCTTCCAAAACGAGCTCGGAGTTTATAAAGTTGTTCGCATAGTTTCTCTTCTTCTTATCCTTTAATCGAGAAGATCTTCACGGAAGTGCAGCAAAATGTGCACCACTTTGACGCTTTAAATACTTGTGTGCGATGTACTTGAGCAACTTTGTCAGTTTTCCTGGAATTTATATGTGGCCGTTTGGATGCAAAATAGATCTTCTCTTCTTAATTAAATGGTAAAGTTGCGAATTCCAACTGGTGGGGTTGTTCTCCATCTCCTTGTCATTGGAAGACTTAATGCATGACCCACAATTACTTCAGACGTCTCATCCATGAATCCATCACTGTGGAAAAAGTTTAAAAATGAAAAAATATATTAACATTATATAAGAATTCTCCAGAAAGTTTTAAAATTTTCAGAAATCTTTTAGAATGTGTTTAAATTGTTCTTCAGTATTCCGGATTGTTTGACAATAAACTACAAGGATTCAGAATGTTCAAGAGTGAACTAAAACAGTTATTTACTAGTGGCCCATTGTGATCTAGGTACTTATTTAGTGGGATCTGAAAAACGACTTAACCGCGACAAATTAGCTTTTTATCTTTAAGCATTATACGCGTTAATTACGTATTTTAATTAAGATAAAATCAATCCATAAACTTGAAGTAATAAGCGTGCTTGCACCAGCAATATTAATGAAGCTCCCCGATTTTTGCGTTTGCAAAAATGACGAGACTAAATTATCGGGGGGCACGAGGAGTTGGACGAAGGGGACAAAATAATAGCTTCGGCCAATTAAAGAGATCAGATCCTCGAGAGTGGCACAGCCTGGGTGGTCTTGCGATGGAGATAAGTCGAAGGCCCCGAAGGAGGAACACCGTGTAGCAAATTGCTCCTTCTCCAGATCAGACGCTCCAGGCCATCACCAAGAGTATCATTATGCCGATGGATTTACGCCAGTTCACGCGAAACAGACGGCGGCGTCCGTGGCTATTAAACGGCGAATGAGTTGGCCAAAGCACCAACAATTTGGTTCACTGAAAATATACCCGTAGCCATTGCGTAGCATCGGGTTAAACAATTACTTTATCATCTTATAATTCCAAGTAAAAACTTTGAACTGTTGTTAAAAAAAAAGTACGGTTATAGGGTTAGGTTGTATCAGTTAAATTCATAGAAATATTTATAAGATTATCTTGACTTTTACCTTTCTCAAACTTCTCAATAATCTGCCTCTGTATTCTCTCATACGTTACTTCTCACTATTGATATTTCCTTTAAAATTCTTGAAACCTCCACGGATTTTTTGAACATTTTCATATTCAATTTTTAAAAATTCGGTGGACAGCTCCCTGTTATAGCTTCAAATTCATTATTTACCTGCAATAAAAAAAAAAATTGTGTACCAACAAACATCTTATAAAAGAAAAATTTTCTAAACTGAATTTTCACTTCGAGATTCTTCCATAAATTCAGAATTCAATAAAACTTCCTGGAAAGGACTTTTTAGCTTTTCTATGCAACAGTAAATTTCCTGACAATTTTAGGTTTTCTGGGTAAAACCAAATATTTTATTTGTATATATTTTTATATTTATTAAAAATCAGAAGGATCGGTTCTTATTTTTCTCTATGACCAACAGCTACTACCATCCACCCACGGTTGTTATTGTAGATAACCCTTAGAGTCAGGCAGTACCATGTAATTGTGGTAAATCTTTTTCTTTTTTTTAATTTCATTCTTTTCGATTTCGGTTTATAAAAAGAATCTATTCACCTATTGCTTATTGATCTCAGTTCATCCATTAAAACTGTGATATTATAGGGGTTAACTTACGTTCAACAAAGTTTTCTCGAATTCTATAAACGTCCTGATAACTTTTATAACCTTTTTATTTTATTGAAACTTATACACCTAGATTTAATCTTTTACAAACTTTTAGATTTGCTGAGTTGGGAAATAAGGAACAATGGGTATTCTGAGAGCGTCAATATTGATTTCTAAAAAAATAGATACATAAAATTTTATGTGTAAACTTCAAATAATTTACCACATATTGCTAAACTAAATAAGGTTTTTCGTGGAATATTTCAATGTGTAAACAATATATGAATATTTGATTGCAGTTTACCTACCTGTCTTACCATTTTGTGGTCTTCACTTAAAAATTAATTCGATAAAAGACGTTCTTATATATGCCCTCTCTGGTATTTGCTTTATTTGTGTATTTTGTGGTTTAAACAAATTTAAAAATTTCTAGTTTAGGAGATTCTTGAAAAGTTTTAGTGGTGTGATCACCATTTTCTGGATATAAATACGTACATTCGTTGAAAACTATTCCTGTAACGGTTTGTTAACTATTGGGCAAACTTATCTAGTGCATATGTTTGAATGTTTCAAAACACAAAACGTCAGCAATAGGTAATAAATAAAGCGCTAATGGATATTTATGAATTTTAACCGAAATTTAAAATTAACTTAAAAGAATGTTAAACAGAATTAAATGTTAAAAAGAAATTTATTTTTGAACGACAGCCACATTTTAAAAAAGATTTAGTTAGATATTCATGTTTACAGGTAACTAAAAAAGAATCAGTTGCTAAACAGAATTGTTAAAAAGTGTTGTGTGGGACACAATTCTTCTCTCCTTCGGGATTAGAAATAATAAACTTTGAGATTTATTCACAGTTAATTTAATCAAATTATTCGAGTACATATCAGACAGGGTAAAGGGCAGGAATTTGTGTTTTTCAAAATTCTGAATCCGCTCAAGTGGAAGATAAAATATAACGAGGAGGTACCTGCTGGTACCACATAAAACCTACTGAGCTAATTCATATGAAATTTTTACAAAAACAAAGGGCTTAACTTGAAGGAATCCTTACCTATGTAGTTTTTTTTTTTGGGAACTGAATTAATAAATTTTGAGCCCTTATATTGTTATACTCCATTTTTGTGAGTTGTATACTGACCTACTTATTTGTAGTGGCTATTATTATCTCTTCACAATTTATTCGATCAAGGAATAAACGTCCCAGGAGGGACAATAGCGTGATGTTTGCAGGGTAGAACAATAGATGTCTATAATACTTACACTTCCTTTTTTAATTAGAGATCAACAGCGACCGACGTTTTCGGGGTAATAAAAGAGCGTTCCTTTTATTTCGTTTCATCGCGAAGAAGATGAACAGACGGACAGGCAGTCTCTGTACGAAAGAAGACAATTCTATCTTTTGTATTTAACAGCTCATCAATTACTAGAATCGCCCCATAAAACGCGCGACGACCGTCTATCTCTCTCTCACTCTTTCTCTCACGACCAAATGTAAGACGTTATTGTTCGCGACGATTTTTCTTCTCTCTCTTTCACACACACACAAAACTGTCTGACCTGATACTTACTGACTCTGCCGCTGATGCTGTTACAGTCTCTGGGATGCAATAAATTAATTATCGCCAACTTTTGTAGTGAAGTAGGTAACTAATTTCAATTAATCAGTGTTGTCATTAGGTTTGGGACCTCTCAAGATTGAATATTCAACAAAGACAGGAAAATATGTACAAAGGTCAAAAATTTTTGTGAAACAGTCTTCAGTCCAAAATCCTGGATCAGCTCTTGTTTTAGAGTGGTGAAAGCTCAATTGTTTTGTTGGCTTTCTTCATCTCGATTTGGAAAGAAGGATATTGAAGAAGCAGAATGAGAATCCAGGGTAGTACTTATCAAAACCTGCCTCAAAATGAGAATGAAATCATTAAAAATATTTGCGTTTAATAAAAAACAAATTTGGATCTTAAACTTTGATCCTCCTAACGTATAATCCTTAAAGTTGCAGTTTTAACTTCCAAAATTGATTTCGTAACTTTATATTCTTATTAGATTTGAACATTTGTAGAATATGCTATCAAAAATAGGAGTTTCTTTAAAAATTTGTCGATAAATGTTATCGAACTTCGTATTCGTAGATGATAATTCAGTTGTGAATGAAGGGCACTTAGCCACCAATGGCAAAACGCACTTACCATTACATCAGATAAATGAACTTGCATTAGATGGCAGTCGGTTATAGAATGGAATCTTCGTTATAAGAGTAGGTATATACATACGTATGTGTGTTATGTACGTGTAGTGTAGACACACCTGTGCTTTTTTCTTAACGATAAGATTATTCCGGAGACAGGGAGACATGGCGAGGCAGTAACTGATAATGTCACATTATGCTCGAAAGATGGAGGGACTCGAGTGAAAAAAGCAAACGAGGGAGTGAGAGAGAGACGGAGAAGGATCGGGGTAGAGGGCAAAGCGTATTATAGGTGGACGGCTTAATAAAATCGGCTTAATACTCCGAATAAAATAACTTACTTTCAGTATAAGTCGACGGGAATGGCGGTCACTAACCTGAAATTCGCGATATACGTGCAAGTGACCGTTTATAAACTTGCACCAGAATGCAATAAAGTATACGATTTATAATTATTAAATGCGCCTGATATACGAATAAAACCCACGGCGCATTGATACTTATTATAATTATGTGACACTAAATGTCGTGCGTTGCCTTGAAAAAAACGTGTAATAGGCTCTGGTTTCTCTTAACCACATCTTGTGTGCACGCATGGCAGATACCTACACAACATTTTTTCATTAGGCACGTTTAATGAGAATGACAAGCAACCGAATATCATAACTTCATAACTACAAAGTACATAATTTTATGCGAACTAGATACCAGAGCAAAGCTTAGATGCCTACAAAAATACCCTGTTGATGATGGGCAATTGACATGTTTGCACAAGCATGACGAGAAGGAGTGCAACGTCCTCCGGATCAAAAGCTCTAATCGTAAGTCGAGAATGCATCGTCCTGTTATGAGGAAATTGAGTATATACATCTCGAACATAGTTTGTAAGAAACATTCCAAAAAGTAATAACTGAAGTTAGCAACAGCACATTAAACTAAAAACTACACAAAATAACTATAACGAAACCTTCTCGAACTCTCTTTTTACCAAACACATCTATTTTGTATGTGGGAGGTAACCGCTGAAACTACTCATTCAATTCCAAAAATTCTTTCACCAATATTTAGAAAGGACCTTCAGTTGTGAAAAAGTCTATAGTAAGGGAAAAGAGGATTAAAAAACTGCAAGTGGAAGTGTTTTCAGCAATTTATGATCTAATAATATCACATAAAGTTTGTGTTACACCATCATTAAAAAGACGGAAGGCGACCGTCCGTCAGATGTCCCTCAGTTTTATGTCGTATTCATATTATATGCCAGTTGATTGCAAAGAAAAGTATTTTGACGGAGATCTGACGGACGACTGCCTTCCGTCGATTTGATGATAGTGTGAATCAAACTTTATTCGTGTTAGTCTTACGAGGAAAACCCACGAAAATAGGGTTTTTTTTATTTGAAAAGGGTCTTATTGTAGTTCTTGTCTAAATTAGGAACCGATTTTCTTTAACTTGTTGTTACTTATTCTTTTATTTTATAAGATAATATTCAATTCTCATCCACTTAAATTTTTTGATAAAATAATTACTTAATTAATTAATTTGTCTTGATTAATTTAACGCAATTATAAAGCGAAACGATGCTGTTAAGAATTTAATTTGCCAATGATTATGCTCTTGTCCTAAACGTTATTTTATATAATCCGCGACCAATTTATTCGTTTGCGTAACGAACAACTTGTTAGATTGTTTTCAGTAACGATTAGTCGGGACACACTGTTATTATGATAATAAATATACAGTGGTAGGCCGTGTTCGTTCTCCAGATGGCGTCTCATAAATAATAATCGCATCTACAATGTTAGCAACGGCTAAAAAATAAATAAATAAAACTGTTACGGCCATCATTCAATTACAGCAAAATTGCCAGCTAAAATGCTGCAAGAATTAATATTGTCAGTCTACTAACTGATGTACGACATACGGTCAGCAACGTATAGGTAGGTACTATGTTGTCTTGTGGGAAAATTCACGTAGCTGTAACAATACAGCAAACAGGTTAAAGTTTCGCAAGGTTCATAAATTCCTACATGGAAATTTTCATTGTTATTTTTTATACTTTTAATTGAAAATATTTCGTCGAAATTTTTCAGTATCATTCGACCGAAAATTAATTTTCCCGATATAGAGAACGATACGTTCTGAGCCGTTAAGTTTAATAGTTGATTTTTTTTCTCACTCGAATCGTCCAGTCTTAATTAATAGGACGAAATATGATGTCGCCTAATGGGGATGAAAGATTGCCAACGATGAAGAGCCGAAAGCTTATTCGCGAAACGATCCTATGTCCGAGCCATTGGCTTTAACGCCGTTGTCGTTTCGAACCGGAATTTATTTACTGTAAAGCGACCAGCAGAGTTTCGTTGGGAGAGTTGGAAAGAAAAAAAAATCGATGTGACGTCAAGCGCGAGACGGAAAATTTCCGGCAGAGATAATGCAAACGGTTTTTGGATAACGAGAAGAACTGGCGAATGGTCGACGATAGCGCGGAAAGATACGAAAACAAACAACGTGATGAGAAGGGTTGAAAAAAGGTGAACGAATGAAGTTTATACAGGCCATCGGGTTTTGAAAGGCTTTACTACAAATAAGTTTTTGAACTACATTAATTAATTAATTAATTTTGTAAAAAAAAAACATTGACAAATGCTACACTTTTAAAATATTACTATTTTATTAAAGATAACCGTAATTAAAACAAATACAAGATAAGGACTGACTAATTAGCAATCCATATTAAAATACACAACCACTTGTAACGTGTAAAAAATTAACGTCTTAATTAAAATTATGTTGGTGGCTGTTTAAGTGTTCACCGTAAGCTGAATCTGATTCTTTATTAATAAAACTATTGTGATGTTCTTTTATTCTGGTTTTGAACGATTTACCAATCTGACCTACGTAGATTCAGTTATATTCTAAACAGTTTAGCCGCAGATCCGTGATTTAACACATTACAATTGTGCCCCAACTGATATTCTAACAATTTTTAATGAAATATCCATAGAGAATAATAATGGTATTCCACAGAAATATTTTTATTTATTCATAATTATTCTTTTCGAGTTTTCCTCCACTGATCTGGCATGATATTACAACGGGCATATTAATTACGTAAAATAACTGAACCGTTCAACTAGATATATACTCACATAATATATTTATACACATACCATAGGTACATACATATATACTTTATGTATTACTAATATAACGTTGGAGGGTCTGGCCTTCTCATCTTCTTTTTATCTTCAATCTGCCGCCGGCTGAGGCTCGGCTTCGGCTCATCTGACCGTCTCTAATGGAACATATTCATTACGACGAATTATTGGAATTATTTATAAAGTTCGTTCCAAGAAAAGGAATGCAAATGGCACAGCCGGAGAGTGACACGATATAATATCCAACGAGGCGGGAAAAGAGCGGGAGAGGAATAAAAGGCTACGAGGCAGTGAACGCCCAAGTTTTAACTTTATTTTCTCTTCGACTTGTTATGTCCATCTGAATATTTTAATGCTGCGTATCTACATTACAAAAAAATCTTGTAACGTATGTATGTTATCGGTGGATCGTTTCAATGACCTTTCCCAGTTCGTCTGACCTTAACACACTTTTTAAAATTTTATCAACAGTTCACATCATGTGGTTTTCTACATCCGTACTAAGGATTATTAATTTGAGTTAAGTATTAAACACCTACTAACTACCCCAAGTTTGGCCGTACGAAATGTTAAAAGTAGACATCACAAATTGAAAATATTTTTGGGGACTAATACCTCTGGTATTTTATTCCGGGTTAATAAACGTCTGCCGTGAAAATTTTGGCACCCAATTGTGCCGTAAAATTCAAAGTAACGATTTCGACGACAATGACGGTCTTAACATATCTCCGAGTTGTTTATGCAAGCAGGCGCTCGAGGTTAAAATGCATTACTTTATGCGATTCGTTGAAGGAAATGCGTTCCAATGTTACACACAGCAGTAATCATAACAATTATTATTATTATTGCAGAAACAGCCAACTTTTGGCTCATATAACTGCTTCCTGAATGCAAAATTTTATTAACAAAATAGGCACCTTTCGTTCACGGACGTCAGAATTACAAATTTTCATTTAGAACAACAGATAAAGTGTCCAGGCTTACACCAACTGAGGCCAATCATAAAATCAAAGTTGTGAGATTATGTCCAACTGAGACAAATTACACCAACTGAGGCACCTCATGTCCAACTGAGTCAACTCATGTCCAACTGAGACAACTTTGGCACACCAACTGAGACAATTCCTACTCAAATGTACCCTACAATTAAAGCAAAAAAAATTACCTCAGTTGGTAGGTAGTGCTTCAGCGATGGCCGCCTCAGTTGGTGCACGCTTATTGAAACAGTCCCCCTATACTTTCTCTTGTCCCATTCCGATTGCATTTGTCCTGCCTACCTCGATGATTAAGCAAAATAATAATGTTGTTTAGTACGTGCGAACGTAGTGTCACAGTTTGTTACGAATTGGTTTCGTTCGTTTAAGAACAAGAAGCACAAACAAGCTTGGCGCATTATTTTGAGGGAGCAATCTCGTTTGAGCGTAGGCGGAAGTGAAATATATATACGTGTGTAGTGTATATATCGTAATGTGGTACGGAAATAACTTTTTATATATAACCGATTAAACAGACTGTTTTAGTAGCAGTTGAATTCTTTGTTAATGGTAATTGTAATGTAATTTATACGTGCAGTCCACTCAATTGGGTTGTATACTGATTATTTATCAATGCAATAAACTATCGAGCTAAATTTATTGCAAAAATTGATGGATTCCAATTGAATACTCACAAGAGTAAAGTAAAATTTGTCTGTCCAAATGCTGAGTTTGGGATGTGAACCAATATTTTGAAATCCCAAACTCATAAGTCATAGAAAAGTGAACTGATCACTGACTATAGACTACAAGGTTCACTGACAATAAGGGAAAGTGTTAACTATTGGATCCATGAATCCATCTTCATGAATACTACAGTAATAATCATCATATGATAAAAATTAGCATCATAAATAATTATGTTGAGTCTTCAAGTGTTGCTCTTATCATTATCGCCCTCTTTATGGTTCAAGTTTGTTCACGATTGACATTTTCTTATCGTTTACGCGATATCATCGTTCTCTAAAAGCTATATGACAATAACCGATGCCCTCAAGAACCAAAATTGTTATTATTATTGTTAGATACAATGGTTGGCTTACCTCTTTCTGTTTCTTTTTCGTCGTCATCAAAGAATAAACACAACAGAGAATCTTGACGAGAATCAGGCTTGTGCAGAGTGATGTTTCGAAGCGACTAATGTTTACACGACATGGCGTCACCGGTCGTTCTTTCTTGCGGGCCATGTTGGTTCTAGGCGGGTTTCGAAACGATGGATGGCCATCAGGACGTGTTTCATGGAGACGTAGGGGGTTAGTAGGCCGTTTAGGAGGTAGGTTAACTGAAACCCATAAATCCTTAAGGGGGTGACGAAATCCGAAACCGTCTCATAATAACATAAAAATAATATAATTAATTTAGCACTTATTATTGACATTGAAACTTAATGAATACTCGGCATTAAACGCTAAAGTTCCAGAAAAAATTACATTACAATTACAGAGATTAAATGCTAATGACTCAAATGAGTTTTGTTTGATAATAGAAAATTATACGTAGTGACAAATGGAACTAGTTTATTGTTATTTTTTTCGTTTATCTACAACTACATATTTTGGATTAAAAGGAAAAATTTTCAAAATGTATATAATAAAAGACGGTGTAAATTAAAAAAGCGTATAAAAACTGAAAGTGTTTGTAGCGACATGTTCGACTAGGTTACGTTACGTGTAGGTACATATGCCTATTAACTTGTAAAAATTAATTTTATGGCTTTATGAACTGTTTAAGCACTACTTCTGATTTATTATATGTAATAAAATTTCGATTCAATTATTTCCATACTTAGACGTTATGATATTGCACCAACGCAAAAATTTAAACAATTTTTTGTTTTTCTATACACATGGAACTCAAATAGGTATAAGAAATTATCGAAAATTTAAAAGCTCAAAAACAAGCATTGTACATAATTACGATAATCTCTTACTTTATAGGTATAGGTAGGTATCTAATATTTATTTACAAGTTTGAGAATTTTGAGTAAGTCATAAAAATTTAAAAATCTATAAGTTTTTATTTTTTATTTGTACGTGGGTAGACAAAACGTATGTCAGAAGCTTTAGATAATATCTACCTACCACACAGGAATTGTGTACCTATATGGACATACCGACGGATATTTCTGTGCTATAGTATACAAATTTCTCATTTTTTTTTAAATAAGATACAAATAAAAACTGTTGATTTTGTATTGTAATTTTGTGGTGTCTGTTTTCGCCAATAATCGGTAAATTCTAATAAAGCACTCATTGCATGTCATTTCGAGTTTATTTTTTTTTGTCTTTAATAACGATTTAAAAATCGTAAATGTCACTCAGTAGGTACTCATCCACAGACGCATATACACATTCGTGCATCCGGGCGCATGTACTACTTAGGTACTTATTATTTACGAGAATATTTCGGTAATAACTACAAACATTGTTTAGTCTACTAGTAAAAGATTTATTGGGACACTTCGGCGGTGTTTCTTTTGTGCCGACAAAGGCGTGTTTTTGTTGGATGACCAGGTGAGTGTGCGCGGCGGTGCAATGAAAGGAGAAGTCGGTTCGAACTAAGCAGTAGAGATCTAGAGTAGAGATCGAAAAGTAATGCAGAGAGGAATGCACGTCAAAAAATATAATGCACGTTTTATCGAAAGTTTTTATTATTTTGTTATGTTTTAATGAAAATTAGAATTAAAGTTTGTTAAATAAAGAAAAGAAAGGAAAACGAACGAGCAATTTTATTTTCCTCATGTGAGGTGGTCCTTCGAGTATGTGAACACGAAAACGACAGTCAACGTTTCAACATGGTCATTTCGAGCCGGATTTAAACAATGCACTTATTTATCGTAAATTAATCGAATTGAAAAGGAGTTCAAGGACTGGATGGAGAATGGTGTTTTGAATTGGAAACGTAGGGTGGTCCTGTTCCTGATTTATCGTCTGGGAAAAAATCAACGGAGCCTATTGCTAAGAAATCAGCGAAAGTCTGGAGAGAATATCATATCGGGAAAAAGGGGATTTTCACGTTATCACGGTGAGCTCGTTCTGTTTTACTTCCTTTTTTTATTGTCCTTGCACGAAGTTGAGTACACGCCTGTTTTTGAATTTAACGAAAAACGTATCAAAAAATCCACGTTCACGAAAGCGCGAAAGGTCGTCATCGTTGGCGCCGTTTTGGGTGAAAACTCGTAGGGTTAGACAAGTTTTATCGAATCATATTGGTAAGGGCTTGTTTGATCATTGCTCAAAATGCCTCCAAAAGTTGATAAAAACGTTAGTTCAATTGAAAACGAAAAGTTAGAGTTGTTGCACGCACGTAAAGTCATTTATGATAGATTGTTACGTTTTCAAACGTTTCTAGATAAGCAAGATGTTGTAGACGTTTTCCAAATCGAGAGCAGGTTGAAAAGCGTGGAAGAAGATTTTTCGGAATTCGACAAAATACAAACTCGGTTAGAATTTTTATCGAACGAAGAAGAAAACAATCGTTTAGAAACGGAATCTTTGTTTTACACGGAAATTTCAAAAGCAAAACGAATAATTGCGGAATTTCACGAAAATCAAAACGAAAAGTTAAACAAACAAATTGAAAAAGTTGCTACACAAACGGACGTAAAAGCTATTACCAAACTCCCCGATTTAGGTTTGCCAACGTTTAATGGTAAATATGAAACGTGGTATAGTTTTCGAGACATATTTTGCTCAGTGGTAGACAATAGAAAAGATTTAAACGAAATCGACAAGTTCTTATATTTGAAACTGTGCTGTAAGGATGATGCATTAAAACTGATAGATTCGTTAGATGTTACAGCAGCAAATTACACGATCGCGTTAGATTCATTAAAGAAACGTTATGAACACAAACGGATCATTGTTAATAGTCATATTAACAACATTTTGTTCAATCTACCTACTGTCACGAAAGAATCGTCTTTCCAACTTAGAAAATTATTGGACTTATTGCATCAGCATCTGTCCGCGTTAAAAAAGCTTCAGTTGCCGGTGGATTCTTGGGATGCCTTGTTGATTCCAATTATTTTGCAAAATTTAGATATCGGTATAAAAAGGGAGTGGGAAAACAAACAAAACGAACAAAGTTTACCTACTTTGAAAGAACTGATGGAATTCCTTAATAAAAAGTGTTGTACTTTGGAATCCATTCATAACGAGTATTCGAATTCAAAAATTAAAAAATTGCCTAATAATGGTAATGGCAGCGGCCATTCAAATAACTTACGTAGAGTAGCTTATTCATTAACCGAAATGAGTAACAATCAATGTTGCGTGGTATGTGGTGAAAATCATTTCATTTTCCAATGTTCAAAATTTGCGGAATTATCGGTTTCTCGGAAATACGATGAAATTAAAAAACATCATTTATGCAGTAATTGCTTAAGGCCAGGACATTTTAAACAACAGTGTATATCGGGCGGTTGCAAAATATGTAAGTATAAACACAACACTGCTTTGCATATCGATAAAACACATAATCGAAGTTATTTAAACACGAAAGATAACGTCCGGGGTGTTGATACGGATTCATCACCGTCCACATCTAATAACAATAACATTCAATCATCGGTCAATAAAACTACGGGGTCACAATCGGTATCAAAAAGTAAAACAAATGATCGTGCAAAAATCACAATGTGCTCTTTGAATCGGAGTGCCGAACTGAGAACTAAAGGACTAAACAACAATACTTCAAGTCCGGGAGTAACTTGTTTTGGTTCTAACGATAACGCAAGTCAAATACTATTATCAACAGCGAGTGTTTTAATAAAGGACATTAACGGAAATTGGCATCAATGTTATACTTTGTTAGATTCCGGTAGCCAATCAAATTTGATAAGTAAACATCTATGTGAAAAATTAAAATTAAAATGTGACAAACTTAGTATTCCTTTATCTGGAATAAGTCAGGTTAAAACACAGATAACAGGTAGGACTTGCGCGAGAATAAAGTCGAGAATTGAAGATTTCGAAATCGAATTATCGTTTTTGATTTTACCCAAGATAACCGAAAAATTGCCGGTTGTAGGATTCGAAACATCCGCAATCGGCTGTCCGGAAAATGTAAGGTTAGCGGATGACAAATTTAACATTCCAAAGAGGATAGATTTATTATTGGGAGCAAGCATTTTCTTTGATTTGATTAAAAACGGAAAATTAAAGTTGGGCGATGGTAAACTCACGCTGCAGGAAACATATTTCGGATGGATTTTTTGCGGAACTTTGAACACTAAAAATAATGGACGAAAAAGTCAAAAAACTCTTTCGTGTAATCATGCGTTAATCGTAACAAACAACGAATTGCAAAACTGCTTAAAAAAGTTTTGGCAAATAGAGGAAGTAGAAAATAAGGAGAATTTATCAAAAGAAGAACAATATTGCGAGGACTATTTTAAAGATACGACAAAACGAAGCAACGATGGAAGATTTGTGGTAAAATATCCTTTTAGGCAAAATTGTCAAGGTGGGTTGGGTGATTCGAAAAGTGTAGCATTAAAGAGGTTTAAAAATTTAGAAACAAGATTTTCCAAAAACGAAAACTTAAGGGCTCAATATTCAGAATTCATGAGCGAATACGAATTACTGGGACACATGTCTTTTAAATGTACTTTAGATTTAGACAATTCGATAGAACACACTTCTTTCTTTTTACCACATTCTGCAGTTTTCAGAGATTCAATCACGACAAAATGTAGGGTAGTTTTCGACGCTAGTGCAAAAAGTAGCAGCGGAGTTTCGTTTAATGACCTAATATGCGTGGGACCAACTATACAGGATGATCTTTTTTGTATTTTGTTAAGATTGCGATTAAGGAAGTACGTTTTAAACGCGGATGTTAAGATGATGTACCGAAATATTTTAATTGACAAAAATGAACGGTGTTTCCAACAAATATTGTGGCGTAAAAGTATCGAAGAAAATATAAACGTTTACAGACTAAATACTGTAACGTATGGCACATCGAGTGCACCCTTTCAGGCAACACGTTGTTTAAAAGAACTTGCGGTATTAAATAAAACTAAATATCCTCGTACTTCGCAATTGATAGAAAACTCGTTTTACATGGACGATTTGCTCGCAAGCGTAGATTCACTCAACGAAGCAATTGAAATTTATCGTGAAATAACAGAAATATTTTCAGGGGCTAAACTAGAACTAAGAAAATGGTCATCAAATAATAAAGAAATTTTAAACTATATTGTTAACAAAAATGATAGCAAAGATGAAAAGTTAGTTTTATTTCAAGATGAAAAAGAACTTAAAATGTTAGGAATCACGTGGGATTCAAATACTGATAGGCTAAAATATTCAATCAACGTTTCAATAAACGAAAATAAAATCACCAAAAGAACGATTCTTTCGGGAATCTCTCAGATTTTTGATCCATTGGGACTAATAGGACCCGCCATTATTAAAGCAAAACTATTAATTCAACAACTTTGGTGTCTAAAACTTGATTGGGACCAAGAGGTACCACAAATTATAAAGGAAAGCTGGATGAACTTTGTTTCACAAATACATCTTTTAAATAAAGTCGAAGTCGAAAGACACATAGTTCGGTCGGATGCGGAAAGAATTGAAATTTATGGGTTTTGTGATAGCTCTGAAAAGGCATACGGAGCTTGTGTCTATTTATGTTCAACTATAAGCGGAAAAAAGATAATACATTTATTAACAGCGAAATCGAAAGTAGCGCCAATTAAAAAACAAACACTACCGAAATTAGAATTGTTAGCGGCACAATTACTTGCAGAATTAGTTCATAAAGTCAAAAATACAATTGATATAAATACTTCAAGAACAACTTATTTTACGGACTCCACAATAGTTCTGTGTTGGTTAAAAATCGAACCATACAAACTTAAAACATTTGTAGCAAACCGAATATCCAGAATCATAGAGATTTCTAACGTAAACAATTGGAAGCACGTAAGCAGCAAAGATAATGCGGCAGACATTATTTCGCGTGGACTCAATCCAAAAGAACTACTTGATAACGAAACGTGGTTTTTCGGACCTGAGTTTTTGAAAATCGAAACGTTCCCTGCGGAAAACGAAATCGAATTAGATTTGGAGAATGTACCGGAATTAAAAGCAAATGTCATTGCTTTAAAGGTTTCAAACACGGAAAATACGGAAAGTTGTTCGGGATTTGACATTTTTCAAAAATTTTCTAGTTTTTCAAGATTACGCAGAGTAGTGGCATATATATTGAGATTTAAAGACCAAACTTTGAAAAAAGTTAAGTTTCCCTCACAAAATTTATCAGTGGAAGAATTAAACGAAGCGGAATCGCGTTTAATAAAGTTAGTACAAGGCCGATCGTTTACACAAGAAAGTCTAGATATAAAAAATTCAAGAAACGTCAATAACCAAAGTAAAATTGCAAACTTACATCCGTTTTTAGACAAAAAAGGTATTCTTAGGGTTGGTGGAAGGTTGTCAAATTCAGAGTTAAACTTTGACCATAAACATCCAATCATTTTACCTTACAAACATTGCTTAACGGAACTTATCATATTGGATACCCATTTGAGGTATTTACACGTTGGAACGCAAAATTTGCTTTCTATTATCAGATTAAAATTTTGGCCCATTAATGGTAAGAACGCGGTAAAACGAGTCATAAAATCTTGCGTAAAGTGTTTTAGGGCTAATCCTAAGCCGTGCAACTTTTTGATGGGTGATTTACCTTCTTCTAGGGTAACGGCATCTCGGCCTTTTAAAATTTGCGGAATAGACTACGCCGGACCCATTTATGTAAAGGAAGGTACTCTAAGAAAGAGCAAACTAGTAAAAACATATATTTGTGTTTTTGTCTGCTTTGCAACGAAAGCAGTACACATTGAGCTGGTCTCAGACCTGACTACGAAAAGTTTTCTGAACTCGTTGAAAAGATTTTGTTCTCGACGAGGAAAACCGAGTGACATCTACTCGGATAATGGATTAAATTTTGTCGGTGCTAATAATTATTTTATCGAATTGCACGATTTGATTAATAGTAAAAGGCATAATAACACGATTTCTGACTTTTTGGCCAATGATCAAATTAATTGGCATTTCATTGCGGCGCGGTCGGCCCACATGGGAGGGTTGTGGGAGGCTGCTGTTAAATCTATGAAGTTTCACCTAAAGCGAGTGTTGGGTGACGCTTCCTTACACTTTGAGGAAATGTATACTCTTTTGGTTCAGGTTGAGGCGTGTCTTAACTCGCGTCCTCTTACTCCTCTTTCCAACGACATCAACGACCATTTACCCTTGACCCCGTCACACTTTCTGATAGGCGAGTCACTGGCAGATCTTCCAGAGGAAGATACAAAAGGTCAAAATTTATCCCATCTATCAAGATATCAACGCATACAGTTTCTTCGTCAACAATTTTGGCAACGTTGGTCGAAAGAGTATCTTTCCCAACTGCAACTGCGTACGAAATGGAAAAGAGACGTTGGTGATACTATAAAAGTCGGTTCATTGGTTGTGTTGGTTGAAGAAAACTTACCCCCTCTAAAGTGGCTAATGGCGCGAGTGATTGAACTTCACAAGGGAAGTGATAACCTAGTGCGAGTGGTCACAGTGCGGCTACCTAACGGGACTATATCCAAGCGAAGCTTAGCAAAAGTATGCGTTTTACCCATTAACAATACCGAACTTTAAATTATTAATTTAATCTTTTCTGTAAATGTTACAATTTTTGAAAGTACCTTTCAAGGGGGGCGGCATGTTTAGTCTACTAGTAAAAGATTTATTGGGACACTTCGGCGGTGTTTCTTTTGTGCCGACAAAGGCGTGTTTTTGTTGGATGACCAGGTGAGTGTGCGCGGCGGTGCAATGAAAGGAGAAGTCGGTTCGAACTAAGCAGTAGAGATCTAGAGTAGAGATCGAAAAGTAATGCAGAGAGGAATGCACGTCAAAAAATATAATGCACGTTTTATCGAAAGTTTTTATTATTTTGTTATGTTTTAATGAAAATTAGAATTAAAGTTTGTTAAATAAAGAAAAGAAAGGAAAACGAACGAGCAATTTTATTTTCCTCATGTGAGGTGGTCCTTCGAGTATGTGAACACGAAAACGACAGTCAACGTTTCAACAAACATCATTTCTCATTTTTATTACTCATGTAACTAATGTTTGTTATAATTTACAACTTATATGACCACGTCGTCGTTCTTGTAATGTTTTATTTTTAAGTGAAAGTAAACTCACAAAAGACAAAAAATAGGTATTTGACGATTATTATATAGGTAATAGATATGAAAAATGATTAAATTAACTAAACAATTTATTTTTTTTTGTTCTATTTGGAAAAGTTTTGATGGCTTAATAGAATTGAGAGAAAGTTTCTTTTATTTACGAGAGTTGCATAGCATATTCTGCGATGAAATGGAAAATTTTCGACTCGAGTGAGTTTCCTCGACAGAATTAAACACAAAGCTTTCCCTTATGTAAAAGAAAATTCATAACTTAGCTACTTGCAGTATTATACGCGTCGTAAAATTACTTTTTACGACCGTTTTATGATCAACTTGTCAAGTTGTTCGAAAACAGCTCCTTTTTGTTCCTTAGGAAGTGTATTTTTCATAGCATTATTATGTACTGTATTTTGACTGTCTTAGATTTTGCCGATAATTTAGCCATTTCCATGTTTGAAGAGGACGGAAGGTTTAGGAACTCAAACAATTCCCATATCACATGTGTATCTTTACATCCTCAAAATTCAGTTATTGTTAACAATTTTCAATGTAGCAAAAATTTATTTTGGTAAAATTTTAAAAAAATAGCACCATCTTACTGTTGGCAAACCATTCACTTGTTACTTTATGTTACATATTGGCTAAAATTAAAAGGACATCGGTATATATTTTAATTATTGTCCCACATGAACGTTTTGAATTGGCCAAGGATCGCGGCTTGCCAAGAGAGAGCAATTTGCCTTTGTTGCCACGATGTCGGGCAAAATTACAACAATAATATTAATAACGGCCGCGTCGCGTCGCGCGTTCGAGCTCGCGTTTCGAGAACCGCACAAGATACAGGAATTAAGTGTATAATTTAGAAGCAATTCTTGAGAGTCGTGGGTTTGGTTTGACACAAATAGCAAGAAGTAACTTGACGCTAATGCTTATTTACAGCGATTGCGTTCGGCCAACACGGCGAATGGCCGCGGACGGCTTGCCTGCCTGCCCGCCTGACTGAATGGATACGGGCAGCACGGCTTGGCCGGCTGGACTTAGTCGCAAGCTTTTTTATTATATTGTATGTGAAATTGTCTTTGATGACTGCAGAAAAGAGTTAAAAGAAAAAGGCAATCCGCGAGGCGACAATAACCGCCTGTTTTCGGTCTTCGGGGTTCTTCAATTTCAAGACGATTTCGCGATACTAAATTAAATTTTGAATAAAATGTAAACTTTTTTAATAACTCATACGAAATGTGTTTCTGTTTAAAAATACACGGTGTCACACATTCGAAATTCGTAATACCATTTATATAATTCAAATACACAGAAACTTTTTTATGTGTTATTTTTTTTATACTTGACTTGATGAATTACTGTCTATAAACATTTAAATATTTTAAAATTCTATAACTAATACCGCCCCTGCAGTATTTTTTTTTAAATACCTAATACAAGTACCTATGTAAATTTTTAAGAAGTCGATTCTAAATTATTTCCATCATGAAAGAGAGTAACTCACAAGGGACCCAGGCTGGGCCAACCACAACTTTCTAATTTTTTGTTCACTTCGTGTTGAACCCATTCCGAATTTCTCCATGCATTTAAATGCCTGCTTGTCTGCAATTGATACATTAACCATACAAAAAAAGACGAAATAGGTATACCTCCTCCCAGAGGACCTCGAGTACAATAATAGAAACAAGAATACTGGAAATACGACCCAGTTGCCGCTATGACCTAATTTTTTTTGGTAAGCATATACAACTGCTACCTAACAGTTATAAAGTCTGGAATATGTACAATAACAGTTTTAAAAAAAAAAGTTTTTTTAACTGATTTTAATCCCATTCCCTAATAAATTTCCAAAATATAAAGTGTGTCCAAATGGTCTTGACTTTATATTAGTTTTTGACTAGGACAATCTCAGATCAACTTTGAAACTTATTTTACTTAAATTTAGGATGCAATCAAGTTTTATTTCCAGACTCGGGGGAAACGTTCTTAATCGTTACCATCGTTATTGAAAGCCAGAGCGCTAAAGCGCAACGTCATATTAGGAAGTCCTCGTAGGAAATCGTTTTAATCTTATAGCCAAGGTATTTATAGTGCAAAATTTTTTTTGATTGCTGATTCTTGTAGATGAAGATCAGAAGAGCATTTGTGCAAATTCTTAGCATTGGTAAATAATTGTTACTATTTTTCATTTAACGTTAAGTTTTGAAGAACGTGTTGTTAAATACATATGAACAAAATCTATATAGACGGTGTAGGTACGTCCATACTCTTATTTTATTAGCAGTTGGTAGTACATATTGCCTTATAAAGAAGGGAATTTTTGTTCTTCATATAATCGCTGTGCTGTGACTATTCGTAAGTAGTTGAAGCAAACTTGCAAATGTGCTTATCTGTAAGTGGTTTAACATTATGTATCCACTTATACTTATTATACTTAGAAAGGTGGTACAAGCGTGTGTTTGTAGATACGTATGTGAGATGTGTGTATCCTGCCAGAGTGGTCGTAAATGACAGTAATTTGTATAAATAAGCAGCGTGCCTGTAAATAAAATATGATTCGGACAGGGTCGTAATTAGTTCGTACTAACTTAATTGACATTTTAATTAAAACTTTATTTCTTGGAAAAATGCCTACGGAGCTGCATTAAAACTTGGACGATTACGTGAACGAAATGTGCACTCTATAAAAAAGAAAACGGTCTTTTATCAGTGGCGGACTGGTGATGGACATACTGATGCAGAAACGAGTACCTATTATATATCTACTTTTTACTTTTTAAAAACGACAAACAGATCAAAAATGAACATTATTGGACCTAATGTTTACAATAGATGGCGTTATTCTTGCCGCCTGCGGTAGTTGTGAAATAGTCCTGAGAAGCAGGGGTTCAGTTTGGCCTCTATTGTGACAAAAATGCCCCAAGGCGCTCCAATGAGAATTAATAAGTTCGATAAAATGATGTACAATAAAAAACTTCGGAACATGACAAAATAATGTTCTTAAATGCTTCTGGACTTTCAAAAAACTTCTTGAATTTGGAGAATTTCTTACTTTTTTCTGAAAATAATCTAGATGTGGCAAAATTTCTTTGAAAATTCTCCTGAATGTTGATGAAAGTTACAATAAAAAATTACAAAATATATTCTGGATCATCAGTGTTCTGTTGAAACTACCAGAAGCGAATCGGGATTTCGAATTTGTTAGTTCTCATCAGCGCACCATAACCAGTTTCAGCATAATACCATAGAACAGTTTGACAAGTACGTAAATATCGTTGAACGTTATACAGTAGCTATAATATTTACAGCGATTACCACAGATGGCGCTCCCTTGTTGTCTGTGGTAGTTTAATGAATATAAACTCACGGTGTCCACATGTCCTTAAAGACGAACCGCCACTGCTCTGTTTATATACAGCTTTCATAACGTGTAGAAACGTACATATATATTAGAAAAATCCTTGTAGTATTGTATGTACCTATACTAATTATTTTTTATCTATAAATCATACCTCACGGTTAATGCTACACGAAGAATAAACGATAGCCGATTCGTAATCAAAAAGGACATTATGTTAGGTGCTCTACGGTTTAATTAACCGGTCACGAATTCGATGTGCCCTCGTCTTGCAGCAAAAAAATTCAAATTAAGTAAGATTACGTTAATACAAAAACAAAACAGCGAAGGTAGTGCGATACAGAAAAAAACACCCTGAGACTTATTAGAGGCAGAAACAGGAGTCCAAGAGGAAGCAGATAGAAATCTAGATGAGATATAGGTAAGAGTTGAATATAGAGGGGAGGAGATTCCAGGGAAAACTCGTATACAATTAAACATGTTAATAAGGAAATGGGGAGGGGGTCATTCAAAAGCTCATGTCAACTCATAGAAATGAATTAAATGCATATAAAGATCACGAAATCTCACCATAGGGGAGAAGGACCAAAATAAAAAAAATTCCCTGCGTATAATAATGGTTAATGGATGGAATGTTTTTAGTTTATATACCTACCTCTTTTGTTAAACACACTGAAGAATGTATCTATAGTTAACCATTGTCGGTAAGACCATAGTTTATGGTTTTTACTAATGTGCATTTTTCGAAAAGATAAATACAATGGCTTTGGTTGTAGGTATGAGCAGTATTGTACTTACATATATTAAGTGGCAGGTATGTTTAAAGCATTCTATGGGCGGATACTTGTAAGTATTTTCGCACGTTGTTTTACAGTAAAATATCAATCATTCTATTATGTTAGTGTTTTACATCAATGTCATAAGTGCTAATTGCAAATTGTAAAAGTGGTGTGTGTATTTGCTAGTCTCCGCCCCTAACCGCGGTAATTTTCCCTTGCACTGCAAATTATCTATAGTTTCTGCGTCAAGCGAATCATGAACAGGCAGTTGGCTTTGATCCCAGCCTACGTATTGCATTTTCTGATAATGCATTTATGAATTTAATACACGATGTCCCAAATTCGATCAATAATTTCAAAAAATATAAAAATTCCTAATTACTTATTTACGTATTTTACGTACAATATCTACATTAATATATAAAAATAAAGTAACTATTAAACCATAGACAATTAGATACGTATCTATTAATTTGAACTAGAAAATTCGTTTAAGAAGAATCAGATCATAGAAATTTTATTTTCAATTATTTTTAAATTTTTATTTGATTGGTTTTGGAGAAATAATCGAAAGAAGTTAGTTCAGGACGAAGTCTCATTAAAGTCCTGTTTAAAAATTTTGGGACATACTGTATGTATCAAACTGTAGACTTTTACTTATCAGTAAGTATCTACACCATGACTAGAGACTGGTACGACCTCAGGCAAGACTTGTTCTTTAAGCTTATGCATTCCTGATGCAGAGTATGTAGCAATAGATCATACTCTGGTAACACCGCACGTCTCGAGCTTTAAACATACCTACAAACAGACTGCATCGTGACGTCATGCTGCAATTGCAGGCTGGAATGCATTTCAATTTCAATTGTATCTATCCAATAGATATCTATACCAACTGCAGTTAAACTTAAACTTCGAAATTTATCGAAAAATTGAAAATTTTATGCTCTACCACTTCGCATTCGCCCACTGACACTACCTTTTTATGCCAAACTTAAACTTAAGCACCAGCAATAATAATAATATATAAAATGTATTTAATAAATAAATAAATAAATTACTGTGATAACTGACTGACAATAGTAAGTTAAAGTAAGGGGTAGTTATAGTGTAAATTATATTAAATACATTAATCATTAAGAAAAAAAAAGGAAGATATTGTGGTAGACATTTTTGAAAGGAAGATTTTTGCACACCGGTATTCTCTACAATTAGAAACAAAATTTTTTTTTTGTTATCATTTTTTTTTTTTAATCCCATAGATAAAATTATTTGCCAATCCATTTTACAAACGTAAATCGTAGTCTCCCACTGTGGTTGTCCCCACCACTTTGCCAAATTTCGGCAGGCCCCCGGACCAGAAGATAAAGACAGAAACATATACGAACAAAGAGCGAATAAGTTTAGATTAGAGACGAAAGAATTTATAAATCAGTGTCAAATAAACAATCGTTTTGTATTATTTAAACTAATAACATTGCATTCTGAATATATTTCATGTCAGGATAACATGACATCGAGGAGGCCGCGAGAGCGCGGCTATCCGGTTGTCTAGGCTAGATCAAGTTGGCTTGGGAGCGCGTTACATAGACCATACTATGCTTTATCTGTGACGGAGTGGAGTGGGAACGATGGGAGGTGACCACCGGATCTGCTGCACACATAGACTTAACGCTGCGTTGTTAGCTGCTGAATTAATTGCTAATTATTTTAATTAATCCTGACTTGCCAACTTGAAAGTTTTTATAAGATAATAAGGCCCTAGTCGTCACAGAACAGTAATATTTAAAAGTTACGTTACACTTTTTCCCGGAGAAACAAAATTATTATCATCAAATGTTATGGATAGAGGGACAAAAATTGTTGTCTAGAAAGGGAAGGTAGTAGGAAGCCGAAATAATCGATCAAAAATTCAATTTTGTAAGGTGACCAAAAAGGACCCTTGAGGATGGTTCCATAAATATTTGAAGAAATCTCCAGAATATAATAATTTATAACACTTTAAAGTCAAGAATACTTTATAGGCTTCTCTCACAATGATCATTTGTTTTTGTAAATTCTATAATAAATAGAGATAACGCTGACAGCTATGATATAATTTATTTATAAACGTTTTAAACAATTGCGACATGTGTATCTATAAACAGTTTTGTATCTATCATAAACCTTATGACATTGATGCTGGTACAGAATCAGGAAGTCTGTAACTAACAAGCATAAAACATAGGCATTAAACTGTAACGCCCCGCCTGCAAATAAAATTTAAAGTTTAAAAATAAACAGTCACCTACATGCATAAAAGTCATGCTCATGGTTTTAATAATTATGTACAATATTACTACAGGTATTACATAACCATATATATGTAAATGTCCTCAACAGGAACTTTAAATAAAAAAAGAAAAGACAAGCAATATCATAAAAGTTTGATTTACAAAAACTAAACAAGAAAAACAACTAGTTAAGATTAAAATAATAAGTTGTCTCATTTTTATTAAAATATTAATTTTATTCTGTAAGGCATAACTAGATTTCATTTCGTTCCCAAATAGGACTTGGTACAATGTTGTGGTTTCAGTTCTTTTTTTTTTTTTTGAAATGGGAATAAGTATCATTTGGGAATGTGGAATTGGCGCATTGACATGTCGGTTTTGTGTAGGTAATAGATAGTTAAAGAAATAATCAGCAACGAGCCTAGTGCTGCCAGCCGAGTTGTATCTACCGAAAAGAGGCGGATATTTATTAACGTATGCGGTAATAAGTTTCCGCGTTCCTTGGGCACAATTCTTCAGATTTCGAAAATGATAGACATTAGGGTCAAATTCATGGCAGAGTTTAGGATTAACGTCGTTTCACTTTGACAAATAAATAACTACAAATAGATACCTAATAAATAAATATTTTGTATGAGTAACAATTCCACATGTTAGAGTTTGAAAACATCCCTTTGCTCATTACGTTGAGCACATATATAGGTACCTACGTGTTTGCATATGTGTATCGTATGTAATAATGTTAGCGTAGCATTTGTGCCTGCTTGAAATAAGTTGATTTAGATCAACATTTATTGCAATAACTGCCGTGCGTTTGCACTGCACCGCACGGTGCACGTGTATTACTTATGCATGTATGCACACGTATATCCGCGTACGGCGGGTTCGCGCCAGCGTGCAATTACATCAGTTAACGTCTGGCCGGATAATCAACGAAATAAATAACGCAACGGCTCATTAAAGTAAATTGTTTCACATGTGATTGTATAATACAAGCGGAAAATGTTTAGCGAAATTATTGCCCCAACATGGAAATGTCCAGTCCGAAACTGCCAATATCTCTGTAGGTATCTAAATAATAATGATTGATAACACTCCAATAACCTAGAAAATTGTTACATTAGTTATTAAAAAAATTAATCCAAATATATCGATCTCCCTTAGGTGCACCACTAAAATAATCGATATATCGAAAAGTTCTTGACAATTGATAAGTTCTCTGTCGTTTGTTTCCAACTAAAACGTAGTAGAGGGACAAGGGTTGTTAGGGAAGGGAAGGTCTAGTGGTGGTTGAATATCTCTGGCGTGGGGGGTGAAGGTAAAAGTGGATGTATCAATCCATTTGCCCTGCACGTTCAGGATTTCAAGATATTCTGCAATTTTAAGTGAAAAACTTCATTTTTCAATTCAAAAAAGAAATAATTCTACATTTGAAGTTGGTTTTGGTTTTTTTTTTTCTAAAAATTGACTATAGGTAGTAGGTAGGTACATTTAATTCAGTTTCTTATGAATTTCAGTAACAGTAGGTAAGGATCCTTAGAGGATACTATAAATTTTATTAATTGTGCTTCTCTGATATTTATTATCAAAACAAACCTGTAATAGCTCCCGAAATGTATTCGGAAAATGTGTATTTACACAAAATATGTGTTTACGTTTCAAAATAATCTCACATCAGATAAATATCGGTTATTATTAGCCATTTTGAAACTATCTATTACAGCATCTGTAACATATTCTACTAACATCGAGAAATTTATTACTTCTAATATTGTAAATTCCTAAATTAGTAGGTATTATTTGATGGGTGAGTGTACCCATTACTTTTTACTGATAATAATATTCAATATTTATAGCTTTTTTTCAAACCTACGTATTTTTATATAAAATTTAACGTGGGCAACAACTTCCTTTTTATCCTCCCCCTCCGCATGAAATAATGCGCTTAAAAAAAAAAAGCTCAAGATGTAATTTAAACTCCGCTACACGGGAGCTTTCTTAAGTCATTACAACTTATTATACAAAACAGCTTCCGGTAGAGGCGGCATCGCAGAAAAACAAAGTAGGCACCTACAGGAAATGTAAAAAAAGAAAAAAAAAAACAAACAAACGGATCCTAAATCAAGTCAGAATGTGAGTACGAATCAGAGGCTCTTCGGAGACACGGACAGTATATTTAACAGACCCATAAAGGGGGCGACCGAGTTACTTTACCCCGGATAAATAAATACCTCGAATCTGGATGCAGATTACGCACCACCCTAATTCCTACCGTTCCTTTGTTATGGCAGTACACGAGTATTAGGGGAAAGTAGAGCATAAGAACTCAGGTAGACTAATTCATTCTAATCCAGTGGCGTAGAGTAGAGAACACCCCCGCAGAGAGGGCCCACAAGAATCTGCACCCTTTACCCAGGAGACAAAAAATATAAATAATCCGAAATGGGGGATGATACAGACCCCAGATTTGACATTGTGGATAGGGGGAGGCGTTTACTGATCAATTTAAAACTTTGTTAAATAAGATCAATAAACTACCACAGACGGTAGAGTGAACGCCATTTGTGGTGCGAACAAATGTATCGATTTTCAAATAATTATCACGTTTGAAAACTAACATTTGGTTGAAACTTAAAGACGTTTTAAAGAATACATTTTTCTTTACTGTTAAACTCGACATTTTAAGAGACGATTTTCCTTTGGTAGGTATAACAGATGCGGACTATGTTCCAATTGACCGCATCGAGAAAAAGGTGGCATTGTGACGGTGTTGGTCGAAATGGAAGAAATAAAAGGGAACAAGTGAAAGAGAGGGTGGCGCGGTGGACATACAAAGGCACTCAAGTCACGTGGTGGCGGTTTTACGGTTATTCCTAGACCTGCTGCGACCACTGATGAAGGGTGAAATGCGGCATTAAAAAAAATGAGCTCGACGACGATGATTTAAAGGAATTGAACCGGTACGGTAATGATGATGACTTGTGCAGTTTGGATGAGTGGCAATCACGGACGCGCCTCATAAAAATTTTTCAGGTCAAATAACAGTTAAAATTTGACGATATTATCGCGAATTATTTCCGGGTACCTCGGGCCCATTTCCTCTTTGTAATTAATTTTGACAAAAAAAAACGCTAGGTAGCTACGTAAAAAAAAAAATTAAAAATTTATTTACTCAAATAATGTCATTGCGTTAAAAATGAGAAGATAATTAGAATAGGTAACAAAAAACTCTTTGGATGTTAAAAGGGCTGGTTGGAGACAGAAATAGGAGTATATAGAGGCAGAAGATGATTTAAATTAGGCTATTGTTAGCAAAACTGTATGGCAAAAGCTTTTGGATGTAGGTATAACGAATTCAAAAGCTATTTAATCGGGTTAAAAAACGTAGTTGTATGTTGTTGGCAACTGTGAATACTAACTAAACAACTTTAGTATAAATAGTGTTTGAAAAAAACGAGCATCATGGAAAAAGTACTGATATATTAATTTTTAAAAAAAATTATTAGTTAGGGGAACTTCAAAATCGGTGCTTTTAGACATGTTTTTAGTACTTTTCCATGGCATGAAATCCTTGGTATCGAATATTAATTTTATGTAGATACACTAAATACAATGTTATAAACACGATCCTGTTGTATGCTATTTTAATAAAGCTCTGTGGTTCGAACAGCGTAAGCCAAAACAGCCCAGATTTAATTAAAAATATCATCAGAGCTCAATAACTTTACAAAGTCATCTATATTTTATATAGGTAGGTACTTAGGACTAAAACAACATTTAGAGGTTATGTTGTAAACTTATAAATAGAACGATATGCCTACAGACAGCCATAATATGTTCTATTTTTTTTTTTTATTTATAAGTATGGGCGTCGTGCAAATTACCAACTTGCTCTTAATTTAAACAAAATATAACTCATATCTCTTTAAACACGTTTTTGTTTCATAAAATTTCTTATAAGTTCAACATAACCCTATTATTGGCGCCACATTGTCTCTGTCTTCTTTTCATCTGTAAAAAAACTTTCGAAGCAGTAAACAAGAAAGGAAGTAGATATTTTCACAAATTCCAAAATAACATATACATACTCATACCAACTGAGGAATTTTTTTTAAAAAAAGTACCAACTGAGGCGGACTTTATTAAATGGCTCTCCATAGTGAAAGTTTAATTATGTGAAATGTTTGATTTTGACTCGTTAATCCTCTAGGTTTAAAATTATATTTTACCTATGTATATTAGGCAAATATTTGAATATTTGTCAAATACTTTTTAAAGTGACTGAAGTTATTACATATTAAAATATTCTTTGCCCAAAGTCAGTCGTATATTGTAACATCCGCTACAGGACACCAGGACAGCCTTGTAAACAAAACTTATCGACACAAAAACAGTTCTGGGACCTGTCCATCATCAACTGGGTAATTTAATTAGCATAATTTTGACGTTGAACATACGGTCTTTCCGTATCTATAATGCTAGTAACCTGTTCAGAAAGCTGTAGAAAATTATTTATTACTGAGACCCATACCGAATGGAATATTTAATCAAATTGTTATTGAACGCTCAGTTCCTTTTCATAGAAGTCACAATCACAAAAAGAATAACTTGATGGAATACGTACAATGTACCTACTCACGTTCATAGTTTACCTATTAGTTATCAATATATTCGTAGGCGTTTGTTTTTTCTACGCCTTTTGAATTATTCAAATTTTAAAAATATTTCTATTGGTGAAACATTGTAGCTCTACAACAGCACTTATTGTTAGTATGAGTAGGCGTACTTATAAACTTATTGTTATACAGTAGGTATTTTCGAAAATTTGAAAAAAGGATACTTTTCGTTACTTAAATTAGAATAGGTACACTAAATGTGATAAATTGACACCAAAAGAACGATGACGTATGGCACCATCAGAAGGCCGCTGAATGTGCCAACGTTTTTGAGTTCATTACAAAAATGCAACTTACGTCCTTCTTATTTAATAAGAATTATTAAAACAATTTTCTTCATCATAAAGCGAAGCTCCATTTTTCAAATACCTACCACGACTCAAAGTTATGAAAGAAATGTATCCAATTTAAATATTTTCAGCATATGCATGCAACAAAGTTGTTTCTTAAGCAGTCGATAATATTCATAAGCATTCCTTTTCTGTTGTTTATTTTTTTTTTGTTTTTCCGATATGTTAAGTAAGAAACAAAGCTACTTTTGTGAGTAAACGTGAACCGAGTTTTATTACCTGCTCTAGATGGCTAACAAATTGCTTCCTTACTTGAAACTGGATCGAAATTTATATGATCATAAATCTCTTGTTGTATTTATTGGTTTTGAAAATATACCTATCAATGGTTTCCTTTCACCAGGCGGAATTTAAATCAAATCACCAATACAAAATGGAGTCCGATTTCAAAAACAGTTACACTATAATAACCTCCGACATTTTTTTTTTTATATACGTATCTTGTTCAGCTTTTGAATTCCTTTTTTTTCTGTTTGGTAACAATAATATCATTCAACGCCGGTCTTTATTGACAGGGTAGTATTTAAATTGATTTCTTAAATATACTTAGCATATTTTTCTGATAATTGTCGTAGATATGTCCACGAAAGCTCATATGAGGGTAACCGGTTTTGGGCCTTGATCAAGCTTATGAAAATATTAACACAGAAAGCCGAAACTTGTTATAGGTTTTTTTTAATGGCCTGCCGTGTAGATTTTTTCTTAATTAACCACTTAGTTAAAAATAATTAACATAATCAACAGTGAAACGTTTACAGTCTTAATTACAATCGTTTACGAAAGACATGTCCCTAATTTATTATGGATCGACATCTTGGCAATCGCGCTGCAATAACATTTTTATTGCATTGACAAATACAATTAGGCTTCTATAAATGCAAACATGTGTGACACGTGTGAATAATTAGTTACATTGTAACGATTTTTTTTTCGAGGAAAACTAATTGGCAATTGCGTGTCAAAAAAATTAATACATCAGAAAGTCAATATATTTGAAATCAATTTTTATTTCTGTTACGGAATTCTTTTAAATTTTCCGAATCAGTAACGTTGCACTACCTACTGAAGATATGGATCATAAATAATTCATAGTTTCCCTGTTTAATATGCAGTGTAGTACACGTTCATCCACTCATTTTGCATTCTTCCTCGCCAAGTAACGTGACGCTTCGTTTACTTTGCCAAGGAAGTTTTTTTTTTTTTTAAAGATAATTAGAAAATTTGCATTTGCATCATCATATTTTAGATACAGTTCGTGTTCTCACAAGTGATCCAATCTTATCTCCCGGCAATTCCTCCATCCATTTTCATTTAAAATCGTTTCCAGCCCATTCCTGTTAGCTAAACGAATCAGGAAATCGTCTTTGCAGCTTTTTGCTTCAAAGAATTAGTTTGAAGCAGATTTAGGGTTGAAACCAACTGCAGCCGGTTAATGTAGATAAAGCAATCCTGTACAAACACGTTGTGTAAATTAAATTGATTCTCATTAAGCCTAAATCAGCTTCAAAATTGTGTGCACTGGATTTTTGATTAAAAATCAAATTCAGGTGAAAATTTGACCTTTTGGTCACAACAATTTTAGTGTAGGCATTTTTGGATTTTACTATGGACTGTAAGTATTAGTAAAAAATTCCTTCTACCTTGGAGATCTAATTGAATACAACAATTTTCCTTGAGTAACCTGATTGTTGTAGATTTACCTCTAAATCTGTTTGAATTAAAGGAATTTGGGCGTTCTTGAAAAGAAAAATTTACGAAAATCTCCCATTTGCAACAAGAGTTCATCCAATCGGAAAATAGCAACGAAAACGTTACGAATATAAACAACCCTTAAATAAATTGATCCTCCCGGAAATCTCCAGGGAACCTGTCGTCCTTGTTAAGCGATCCTGTCTGCATCTCGTAGTGAAGGAGAGAGCGTGGCAGCGACGCCGGCGACGCCGCAACGCCGACGACGTCTTCGAAGACGTCGAAACCGGAGCTTAATCGTAAACTGCAGATAGCTCTTGTGTGAATCTTGCAAAGTGCTTTTGCTTGCCTGACTTCAGACAATTCCAGATGGATTTATTTTATACCGTTCACACTGTGCTGAAAAGCGATTCGACATAAGGTGCCTTCTCCATGGCGCGGATAAGACCGGGAAAAAAGGAAACAATCCCCGTGTTTTTCATTAGATAGGTACCTACCTACCTACTCTGCCTGGGAAATGTATTTTCTTTTGCTTTTTCTAAACGTACAGAACAATGGCGTTCTTTGGAAGCAGAAAGTTAATAAATAGAAAGTACCTATATGTGTGTCAGCTTCGACACGCGACTGGAATTTACTCTTTGGGGACTTATATTTTTCCGTATTTATCCGTTTCCCTTTCCATATGCGTTCAGTATAAGATGGGTGGAGAAGGCATATCTATGGAAGTGACAGCGCTAGTTCCGTAACGCTTACTTCACTCCTTATAAGCAAACTATATTTGTGTATCTTTCTGTTCTTTCTTTATTGTGTACGTGCAAGTGGAACCGGCGACCATCTTTTGAACCCTCGATGCACTCAGCCGCATAATAATATGATAAAATGTCCGCGGTTCTGACCAGGATGGAGTCAGGTGCTTAATAAATGTGAACCCGTTATTTTGATGTCGCGTGAGAGTGGATCTGGTTCTCTACTCTCTTTTTTAGTTTCGTCCTTTTTGTTCACTCACCGACCGGTTCTTTGCCGCTGATCATGATGCATTTGCATCTAAATTGAAAGTGCATTTTGTATGTACTTGTGCCCGTGTATATTTGTGTGTGTCTGCGACTGTATTACGGAAATGATTATCGATGTAGTTATTATCAGGTGCCCTGGAGCTAAAGGTGGGACCGTGTCCTTACATGGGCAACGATCAAATTGGTAAAACTGTAAAACGTGATGAAAATATTTTGGGAATATAATTAATTGGTTAATTAAGTAGGTACTATAGGTATCGCAGGTGGAGGAGAACCTGAATAAATTAACATTTCATATTTTGGTACTTAATCGAACTATAGATAAGGACTTAATTGAGTATTTATATGTAAATACACATATTAACCTGTAACCTTAACTGACTACTCAAATAAAGGGCTGCACACTTTACGACTTTCAATATTATTACCTATGTGTTCTTATAAGGATGCGTTGCCTTAAAAGTCTGTAAATGTTAAGGTTTACATGGAAATTCAAGGATTTAGAAACTGCGAGCAGTAAAAACTGTACAAGTACTACGTTCTTGCCTTTCTATTTTGGTAAATGTCTAATCTAACTGGCGATAAAGTTTAACCATATTTGACTAAATAAAAAAAATCACTATTTATGTTTTGAAGAGGTTCGATTATATCACAATTCTAATACATAGAAATTGCCTTTTTTAAAAAACTATTGTTTTCTAGTCGTTATATACAGTGTGGCACACACAAAATCCTCATTAGTGAATAAAAAGGGCACTGAACGTAAGTGGCTGGCGCATCTACTGTAGGTATATAACTTTGAGGATTAATATTTCGATAATCATGAGGGCCTCAATGATTTGTGTTAGAATTTTCTGAGACCCATCATTGTATGTAGTAGGAACTTTTGAGGCAATTAATGGAATATTCTTTCCATGGCTGATACCCATTGATTCATTGTTAAATTGTACTTATAGAATACTTACATGGGTTACTTATAGGTATGGTATTGTTTACTGTCCAATGACATTGATTGACTTGTACAAAGATTGATCGTTATAAATGCGAAGTTGTTAAAAATTTGAATCCATTGTAGTCATGCAGTGCGTAGGTGGCATTATAAATATTCATCGAGTGCTGTTGTTTCGCAATCTGTCACGAATTTGCTCGGTGGAGGAAGTTACTGAAACAATAAAATCAAGGTTTTACTATGACTCGTTCTAAAAGTGTGTGAAAATCAATGATCAACAAAACTAATCATAAATTGTTCGTTAATCCTCGGTGGAATGATAAAAAATTGTTACGTAATCACTTATTAGATAAATATTATTGACACAATCATATTAAACAGTGGCGTACACATGAAAAGGATAAACAAAAAAGTAATTAAGGTTTCTTTCCTCTCTGTATTCCCGTTTCTCCCTCTAATACTTATGTCTCTAATTAACCCTTACGTCTTCAATATTGACATTAACCCTACTTTTTCTTCCTCATATTTCCAGTGCTCACACCTGACCTTTCTATAACTACGCCCATTCTAACATCATCATTAGAGCTTTTGGGTGTTTTGTATTTTCGTACGTTCGTTAGTTGGGTTTCCATGTCACGTGTTGTCGGGGTGCGCATTTAGTAAAATGAAAATAAAAATGGATGAGAGGTAGCTGGCCATTTGTGTACCCTTCTCGATCTCGATTTGCTGACCAATGATCAATAAATAACCGAAATCGAGTGACCTAAGTCACTCCGACGCCGCCGACGTCGAGCCTGTCGAAAAAAGGGGGCATAATATACAAGCAACCGGCGTAGCGCGTTCCCTTTATTGTTATTTCCCAGAAATGGAAAAGAACACGGGAATGCTTTCGGCCTCCAGAGCGTTTGAACGGAAATTGGACGTATGAGTCTGGAATTGGATGAATGAAATGGCTACAAAGTAACTCGAAAAAAAAAGAAGAAAATATATACACTTGGTTTATGTATCTAATCCAATTTTTTTTTTAAATTAAATTGCTGTTTAATTTCCATTAACGTAATGAAATTTCCAAATAAGTCACCGTAAATTAGCCTTTATTGACTAATAATTAAAATAGTCCTAAAATTTCTCATATTTTTGAACTGTTTATTACTGGAAATAATATATTTAATTTATTCCTTAAATTCCTTTAAGAGGATTTTCGCCAGGGATGTTTTTGCACATTCTGCAACTTCTGCTTGTTATTTTTAAGTGTTATACGGAAATGTATATAAGTTCATAAAGTAAAACGTATTATATGTATCTACCAAATAAAAGTCTGGCAGTAAAATTTTGCGTTGTCAGCTTTCTCTTTCTGCGGTCAATTTGGATGATGGAAAAATTTCCATAAACAATCACGAGAATGTCTCGGTATAAAAGCTTGTTATCATAAAAATGATTTACGTTGAAAAGCTGATAAATTGAACTGGAAGTGGAAAATGTACCATAAGAGAAAGACGAGAGTCCCAATGGGTATAGGAGAACGAGAGTATCGAGCGTTTTACATTATTATTTAACGTCCTGTTTTACATTTTGATTGTCGCAATTTTGCATAAAAAGTAAACTGTCTCATTACGATTCATCCCCTTTTGAAAATAACGGTTTCAAAAAAATTATGGCCATGAAGAAACACCTTACGTTTATATGCTAGAGAATGATCTACAACAACCCAAAATGATTTGAAATTTTCTTCTCAACATTTCAGAATGATTCAGAATATTTGAAAATGTTCTAGAATGCAAAAAAGTCGTAGAATACAGTTTATGATTTTTGTTATTCGTAATGAAATTGACAGGAAATTGTTTTTTTTTTAATTTTTTTTTATAAAATATTTCTATCGTTTCGAATTTATTTTTTATCAAATTCCACATACGTTTCTGTAAATAGCTTTTGTTCCGCAGTGATTATAGGGCGCGAAGCAAATCGTGTTTATAAAATTAAGTTATTGTTAGCGCTCGTTTCATTTTGGCGTAGCAAAATAGGTATTTTCATTTATTTCGAAATCCATTGTTTTGTTAAAGGATTTTATCAAAGGTTTGTTTCGCTACGTAGAATACAAAGGAACGTTGTATGTTTTATATTCAATCCCAATGTATTATTTCTAATAGTTATTTTTCATAAACGCCATATGTATTTTAATATTCCACTAATATTAATTATTGAGACATCACTTTGAAGATTATATTTCCTACCATTAACGAAAAATAAACAAGAAGCTTAAAATCATTCTTTTGGTTATAAAATTTTACTTTTAATATTTTTAATGACAGCTGAATACTCCTAACTTATAGACAACCAGTTTAACATTCTGTTATTTTTGTTGCAGGCTTCCATTTTTCTTGTGGGAAGTTTACAGCTAATGCTTCAAGCTGTTCGGAGACGTGGAAAGAGTTCTTCACCCTTTCGAGCTGTCTAGCAGGTAGGTCTCTTTAATTATAAGTACATCACGTTCATTAATTAACATCATCAAAAAGAATTTATTCCTAAAATCTTTTTTTGGAGATGACGGATATGTTTCAATACACAACACAACATAAATCATTACACACCAATTTTATATGCACACTTTACATTCGATTATATTTATTCGTCTATATGTATATATAGGCTTGGGCAAATGTAAACTGCACCCATTCGTCTAAAAGGAGGCAGTTTTAGAAGTTTTTAAATTTGAGATTTTGGTGTTCATTTATTTCAAAAACTTTAAGAAAACGTAAAATATCCGTTAGAGACGCGTCTAGAACTAAATTTTTAAAAACCTAATTGGCTAATTTTATCTTGTGATTCAACTCTATAAATATTTCTTTCATAAATTGAGTGATCAATAAAGTTTTGTTGTCTGTTATGATACTACTGCGATAAAAACATATTCCTACCAACGATTACAAGGTCTTTATGGGCAATTAAAGTTTTATTTATGCCCATTAAAAGTGTAACTATAAGACTACTGTTTCCCTGGCCGTATTAGTCGTATTAATAATACAATTCGTACTTGTTACGTGCCTATTATTGGCACATCTGGATCCAGAACAACTCTCTTTACTTTTAACGCATCGAATTTTTCCACTTCAATTCCGGAGAGCAATAAAAAATTAAATCAGAAAGGAAAATAAAAAAAACAAAAATATATTTTATAATATCGTCCCTTTGGTATAAGTCTCTTCAAATTAAAGATTCTTATTGTCGAAATCCATTAACCATTTACTAAAATTGATTGTAAAACCCAACCTAAGCCAAGGATTTAGAATATTCTAAATTTTCCGAGAATTCTGAAAAATGAGATCTAAAATATTTTATATTTTTCGGGAATGACTTCAGAAGTTATAGAATGATCTATGATATTCCAAATTTTCTAGAACGATTTTAAACGTTTGAGAATAATTTGGAATATTCGAAGATGATGATCTAGAATGATCCGCAATTTTCGAAAATGATCTAGAAATTTTAGGACAGATTTTATTATAATTCTTATTGTAACGTTTCAACTTTGTATCCACAAAAATTCATCGTGATCCATCCAGACGCACACCTCCATCATGCATATGCAGGAAGACATGTTTATTTTGCTTGTTCCAAGTATAAACGGTCCTCTTGATTCGTTACAAACCATACACGTTGCATCCATTTAGTTTCCGGCGCATGCTGTTATTGCTGGGAACTTTGTGGTACTTTATGGTCCCCGACAGGATCTGAAGATAGCTGAAGGAGACGCACGTCTGCCAAGCGATAATTTAATTTTAAGTAATGCATGATGTATACTAAGGAGTGCAGAAAGCTACGACGTCAGGGGCGACGACGGCAAAAAATCGAGGGGACTCGCGAAGGGTTGACATGGGAATGATAACGATTATATGGTGCAGTTTTAGTCACAACGAAAATGATGGTGAACAGGTGCTTCTAATTTATTTTTAGCTGAAAAGGCAGTCGTAAATATTTAAGTAAATAGGTGCCTAAATATAATCTGGTGCCTTCTTTTTTCTTCTTAAATGTTGATGTTGACACACATTAACATATAACGATATAATTATCTTTGGTGGTATTAAATTGGATGCAGAATTCATCAGTCCAATAAATAAAATTTTCTCAACACCTATAGATGATACTCCAGTGTAGCTTCAGTTCTGTGGTTGAAATGAACGCTTATGTCCTAACGTTTCGTTTCGGCTGACATCTTCGGTGGAAACTGCCTGGATAAAGGATAGGTTAGAAAGTCACGTACCTACTTAGGCAGCGTTTTTTTTTCATGGAGGGTGAATGTCCACCAAAACAAGATTTTGATTGCAAATTCCATTAATCCTGATTTATGAAAATAAGCTTTGTTCCCTTTATTACAACAAACGTTTTCTAATACATTTCGAAGTCAGCTTAAGACCAGCAATTCCGTTTTTATGTCGCCATACAACAATAATACGATTCGTGACATCTTGTGTGCATTTGTGTGCTATCGTCGGACATGGATTGGCTAGATATAATATATTTTCTTGCTTCAAATACTACCATGGCTTATTATGATGTGTCGTTCGTCACGGACGCGCAGTAAAAATGGCAAACATTTCAATTTTGGACAGAAATAAAACGTTAAGACGTCAGGCCTGGATAAGTCAATCCCCATTCGGATTGCCCGGTCTCTCACTAAATCTTCTGCTCGAGATCTAGTATCACGTACTCCCTAAACTATTCCATTACGCTCATGGCAGAATAAAAAAAAATCGTGATGCTACAGATATCTCAGGTTTGTATTATTTTTGTAAGGATAACGAAGTATTAGATTTTTAGTTTGTTGTCTTTAAGAAAAATTCAACTTATTACCTATCGACATTCCACCCAGATCCAAAATTAATCAGATCAATATTAGCGTTCCAAATTAAAAAATAACTTGTAGTTAATTAGTTTCAGACGAATTTTGACATACCTACTTTGTTTCATTAGTAATTAATTAAGTAGGTTGATTTTCATTGAGACATATATGTAGATAAATAAGAAATCAATTCGTGTTAATTAAATAATTAAAAATAGTATTAAAGATACAACAGAGCTTTTGAGAACTGCGTTGGGTCACTTCTATCATATGACTTTGGTACTTAATTAATATAATTAAAACTGTAGGATGTAATTGATAATTGGCGTAATTAAAAGAGACCTTTCAATCGGAAATATTCGATTGCGTTTATCGATTTGCATTATGTGGTGTTCGATAGTGGTTTAGGGCAGGCGAGAGTCTTGGCGCAATTTCCTTGCGGGAACCCATTGGAACGAGAACGCGTTATTGGACGGACCGTGTCACAATGGGTGCTTAAAAATTTTTATGCGCCATCCGAACAAAACCCATTGCGTCGATAGGTACTTACAAACCAGTTGCGTTCACTTTGATAAAAAGGAAATGAAATGGTCGTAAATCGTGGCAGTAAATAAAAAGGTTGTGCATATTGTCGCAGCCACGACCTTCTCCATATCGAGTCACCCAGGAACGGAGGACGTTTTGGACCAGTTGATTTCGTTAATCGTCATGACCACTTACCATAAATACTCTACAATGATATATCTGTGGATTTAATGAGTCTTTTCGAAAAGGGAATTGTCATTAGTAGTACCTAATATGTGGAGCTTTAGTGGCTTTATTGAACTGATACGTAATTTGGAAACACTCTGTATTTTTTTAAAACGCATTTAGAATTATTATTGTATTACCCAGTAAAAGAGTATTTATGTAATAATGTATTAAGTATATAATTTTTTAATTTATTGGGTATATTTTCTGTTTGTTTGCAGACTCTCGAGAGTTTTTCCGGGACCCGCCTTTCCAGGATTCCATCAAGGTGAGATTATCATTTTCCATTCGCATTTGTACTTTTTTTCGTTTAATAGTTAGCACAAATAGTAAGACGTCCACTGATGAAAAAGTGAGTAAAATAAAGTACCTATGAAATTGGAATTTGGTTATGAAATTTTATGTCTATTTGTGGAAAATCTGCACAGTTTTCCCTTAGATACTTCACTGACTGTGTAAAGTGTTAACCACTTTTATACTAATTACTGTAGAAATAAAATCGTAAATTAGGTACGACATTGTACCTACACTCTTCTGATAGTACCTACTTTTAATTCGTACAATAATATTTATTACTAATGTTTTTAGAAGATACCTAAAAAAACGTAATGATTAACATTTTTGCTATTTTCCTTAATATTTCTACTGTTGCTGAATTTTTCTTTGAACTAAGTACATTAATTAATCAAATGCAATTAGAATTACTAACATTTTATTCTTGTTTAAATTAACGGATACGGATTTAAGAGCAAAATATTACTATTGGTAATTGGGTTCGATATTTCATACACATTCCGTACTCTAGCTCGACAAATAAATAATTTTCGTTAAAATAAATTGACTATTGTTTACAATTGAATAGAAAAAGCACACACAAAGCTTTAGAAAACAATGAGGAAAGTTGTCGATTGTCAGAATGTCATTACATGTACCAAGTTAACATTGTATTTGGCATGAAATGTGCATAAAAAAATACTTAGTGAGTACTAAAGAAAACACCTTATAGGTACATTTTAGGTGTCTTTAATAGATAAATTAATTCACCCCAGTTTTGATAAGAATAAAAGAAAAATAAGTAAAAGAGTGAAAAATATTAAATAGCATTTTTTCTGTTGTGAGGGTGTTAGGTAATAAGAATCTTGAAGAATTTGAATCAGAGTGGTCGAAACGTTACTTCATCTTTTTTGCACTATTGCTTTTAATACCTACATCATCTGCTTACTCTTATTCTTTTTTTTTATTTAAGTATTTATTATTTAAATGAGCCTGACGTTTTTAGAACCCTTTTGACTAAATAAACTTGGCTTTTCTGTGCTTTCCTTTTTAAAGAACTAACCCGGCCGTTGTATCTAAAAATCCCTTTTCAGAGGAAAATGTATCGAGTTTTCCTTAATACCCTCGTTGTTATTCGTCTTGGTTTTCCACGTATAGCAAACGCCCATCACGTCGCACGGTGATCCCATAAGGGATTCGGTATCAAGGTGCGCGTTATGGAATATTTGTATTCAGTCCGGTGAGCGTTCATTTCCATAGAACGGAACCCGGAACCGCCCGGAATTGCTCGCCACCGTAGCGCCGGATTGCGCGTCGTCACACTCGAGACCGTCCAATATGCAGTTAGTGCCGTACGATCGGACGCTCGGAACACCGGGGTGGAGTGAGGGTGGGCTAGGGGTGGCGGAGACGGAAATGTAACGAGGACGAGGACGGGCGGGATGCAGGGGGATGACAATCGACGCGTGATGCGCTCTTTTCTAGATGAGCTGACGTAAAGGTCGTTTTGTTCAAATTGAGAGCCACCCGGAAATTAACAAACCGGAAAAAGGGTTACAGACGTTCCCGGAACTCTATTTCAATAAGGATAAAGCTACTAAAGTTCACTTTTACGAAAATCTATTTCAGATTTATGTAAATTTTAGATGGGTACCTAGGTACCTATTTGTTTATATTTAATTATGATAACAAATAGAATTACATTTTTAAGTAGGTAGGTATCGATTTTGCATATAGTAGGAATTAATTTTTAGGATAAAACATTCCTACAAAAATTGTAAGAAATGAATGACTTTAAATTTGATCCTTATTATATATAGACAAATTTACATGAAAATATATATGTATTAGAAGTCCAGGGGTCATTTTGATGTATTTGATGCAGGGGATTTCATTTGCCTTATTTTTGGCAAGGGGTAAAACCAAGTGGGGCAAAAATAATAACTCTGATAGTAATTTTGAACTCAAACTTAATCCTTTTTACGTACTTTAATCAATTTAAACACAGGGTCAGTATACACCTAATGAAAAGGAAAGGTAGGATGGTAGGATACCTACGTCAGACATAAAAGGTAAGTTAAAGACACGCCTATTGGGGGCAGAAACAGGAATAAGGGTCAAAGGGAGACTTAGATTAGATAATTGTTCGAATTTTATTATAAAACATTATGTAGGATTTTGTAGTTTTCTAGAAAAGACATCAGGATTAGGTCAGAATGTAGGAAAAAGTGGAGGCGCGTGTCATACCTACCTCTCCTACCATTTTTCGAAAACTTATCAGTTGAAGAAATGTTTTTCTGTTTTATTTCTTTTGTCTACACAATTGTCAATTTATGCACTTATATGGTACCTACCAAAAGAATTGTCATTTCTGCGAGTCCGTAATTCAGTAGCTCTTCCGGAGATTTTATCATCTTAAAATGACTCGTGGCTTACACCTGGAGTTTACGACGTCTCTTCGATTCTTGTGACCAATTTTAACGCTTTAACAAACACATCATCGGCCCTTTATTCTACTCGAATGACAACCGAACAACACTTCAGTTTTATTTGCAGTTTCGAATGGTCGAGGACTCTTAAAATAAACTTTGAATTCCATCAACAATTAACAAAAGTATTCTTCATATGTATAATATTTAAAAATCACATCGTTTTTATTTTGATAGGTACCTACAGGTAATAAGTAGATATCTATTTTCCAATCGATATTATAAAAACTTTTTTGTCGAAGTTTCTCACATATGTATTTCCAATTAAATTAAGTATTTTTTTATTTAATTGAAATCCCCTTAATGGGTAGGTAGACGATTCTATTTAAATTTTTTGGTACAAAGTTTGTTGTATAAAATCATAATAATTTCTTGTTTACTCTTTGGAATATGAAAATTGTTTTTTTTTTTTTGAAAGTTCGTAGACGGAAGTGTTTCCGCGTGTTGATCGAGCGAGTTGCATCGTTCTTCCTGCGACTTGCATCAATTTTCCTGCTCGGTCTTATCATGCACCGTGAGTCCGAGCGTGCACCGATAGATCGCACGCTCGTCGCGACACCGTCGCCGTCTCGTAGCCGTCGACGCCGTCCGCCACCGCCAAGGCAGCCGCGATCGTCGCGGCTTTGACGCGAATTCAGTATGTGACTGAAACTTCGTTCGAGTCCGACGTGTGTGTTGCCACACTCTCAGCGTCCCACACGATCGCGCTGCTCACATTTCTTACGTACTTTTACCTACCTACAAGTCGCGTATGTGGTGTTCGAAATATTTTCCCCATTGGAATCAAGTTACGAGTCATTCCCTTTTTTCTGCTGTTACATGGTTTTCACGAGACTAACTTTTCGTAGTTTCGATTGCAATTGGATTTTTTCAAATTGCATCTCGAACGTTCAAAGGAAGTACCTGACGTTTAGTCGGTGGTGACCCCCGGGGTGCAAGCGTTGCCGTTTTCAAGAGGACTCGGTCACCCGGGCACGTCGTAAATTCACGGAAAGTGTCCCGCCGTCAAATCAGAGTTACGAGCGTCAATAAATTAATTTATGAGTCATAAACGGGCGCACTTTACACAATGTGCTTCAATTTGATTTACAACAGCAGTAAGTAGGTGGGTGGTGGGAAATTTCGTAATTGTTGTTACTGTTGTTGTTGTTGTTGTTGTTTGTTTACGCGTGCCGGTGGACGTCTTCGTTATTTTTCCATCTTTTGGATTGTCGCTAATAAAGAACTTTCAACTCAAAGGTTTGCTTTTTGTTTATTTACATATCATTCGTCGTCGTCGTCAAATTCCCTTTGGATTAATAAATTACTCGGTGATCTGTTGTGGAATTCGTCACCGATTTCCTGGACTAATTTGGACGCATCGTCTTGCTGTGCGTTTTCGTTTGGCTTTCGATGCTGTGATCCGATTCCGCGATAATCCTCAACATCTCGGACCCGGTGGCGTGCGCCGCGCCAACCCTGTACGACCATGTGCATCCCCCCGGATCCTCCCCAGCCACCGGAGCGGGGTCTTCCACCGGGGTGACTTGGTGGTCGATGATGAACGGCGGTTTGTACGAAGAAAGTCCACCACCAGCGCCCCAAGGAGCCGCCACCCCCATAAGCAACAGCGGAATGACGAGTCCGGCGACCGCGACGGCCCCGGCAGCCACCACGTCGGGGACGTCGTCGTCGTCGCCGTCCAGTGTGACCAGCAACAGTGGTTCTGCAGGTGGGCCCCTTCACATCCCCGCCAAAAGGCTGACTACCGGTGGCTATGGCGGCGAATGTGCGGAACCTAGCGTAATCAGACATTCCCACCATGGGCAGCCGTGGAACTACTCTCCATCGGAAAACCACCACGCTGGGGCCACCGCGTTCGAATCCACGGTGGGGTTGAACCATCATCAATATGCGAATGCGCCCACGTACTATAACCTGGCCACAGATCCTACGGGAGGTCGCGATAGCAGAAAGTCGGCTGCGTTATCCTTCTGGTCACCTGCTGCGACAGCAGCCGGTGGCGCTACTCCAGAATATAAGTACTCGAGCGTGGCGGGTACAGGTGGCCCAGCCACAGATCCAGCCGTGTCTTCCTGCCATCAAAGTTTTTCCACGTCCTCCTGGTGCAATTATTCGCCGTACTCTTCGGCTTCCAGGCATCATGTTGACCATCAACCCGTTCCTTATTTGACCCCAGCGGATGAACGCAATCGCGTTGCCGCGGCGATGGTCGAGAGCGCGGGTTTCGCTCACGCTCACGATGGTAGTTATGGACTGAGAAACTACGGTCCGGAACCTGTTCCTTCAGCACCTTACCCACCACCAGGTAATAAATTATATAATAGGCAAGGGTTCATTCACAGGTACCTACACGTCGCAACTGTTTAAAACGCATCTGACACAACTGTTATTGCCCATCCTATTAAGTATACCTACTACGCTCTCCATCTCCATTATCCTTTATACTGTAATTAAAATTAAAACACAATGTCTCACAGGTACTCTATGTCTAATTTTTTCTCCTGCAAGTATTATAATTTTTATTTAACAGTTTTACGTTGTTGAAATTAATTAATCTGGACGAATTGTCTCAAGAATCACTAGATGGCGTGACATAATCGAGAGAGCAAAAAAATGTGTTCCATATTCTCTGGTAGATCTTGTGATATGTGGGACGTCGTAACAGATGCGTCCTGTTTATAATATCATCTTGATCGGAGCAATGTTGAACTGACGAAATTGCCAGGTTGCTTGCTGCTTGACGAAGCAGCTAAAACTAGCGCTTGTGAACTGTACGGAAATTAACAAGCTGGATATAAACGTGAATACGACATAAAAGAAGTCGTAATTTTAATTAATTCATTCAAAATTCGTGTTGGTCTAGGTCAGTTTTACGAATCCAACAAACCGAATGTCATCTGGTTTTTATGTGTTAATAACTCCCGTGTCTTAACAATGTAATAGGACAATAAAATTTTATGGCTCTTTATTTGTGCAATGAAACAAAATGCCGAGATTCGTTTGTTTACGTATACTTATTTATTTATATTTTACTTCAGTTTCTCTCTCTCGAATTCCATGGGTTTTATTTAGAGCATTGTTTTGGCGCAATTTATACGACAGATAATTGTCACGCTGCAATTAATTAGGTACTTCGATAATACAATTAATAAAGCGGTCGTCATACTCATTGAAACTATTCTAAATACTACGTAATTTATTTGCGGAAAAGAAACGTTGTGAAAAAAATTGAAATTGAAAAATTGTACAGTTTTGGCAAGTTGAAGAAAATTTTGAAAAAGAAACCAAAAACTATTGAAAGCAATTTTTTTATAATTCAAGACAATTAGAAAACAGTACAAACAGTAAGTAATCTATACCTTTATTCTCATCATCTTACCTAAATCCTGTTTGTTTTTTTTTTTTTTAATATACTTAATTAGAATTTTGTGATTTTCATTGTCGGTTATAATGATAGTAATTGTGTTGGCAGGTTCTCTAGGTAGTATGGGTGTAGGTGTCCCGTGCGGGGGCTCCAACCCTCTCGAGTGGACGGGCCAAGTAACAGTACGCAAAAAACGTAAACCGTACTCGAAGTTTCAAACACTCGAATTAGAAAAAGAGTTCCTGTTCAATGCGTACGTTTCCAAACAGAAACGTTGGGAATTGGCACGAAATCTAAATCTGACGGAGCGTCAGGTGAAGATATGGTTCCAAAACAGGCGGATGAAGAACAAGAAGAATTCGCAACGACAAGCCACGCAGCAGCAAAACAACAACAACGCCGCGACCAACAATCAAAATCATCACGGTCACCACGTGAGCCATCATCCTCACGCACCCCATCACGTGGTCAGTCAGCACGTCGCAACAAACGGGACGTTAAAGCATCATCAGTGACCAATGGCGTTTTCTGGGGTTGGATTCGGTCATCAAGGAATCGGACCTTAATCTATGACTGTAGAGTGTACAAAAAAAAAAAAGTGCGTAGATATTCTCGTCCGATCCCAGATGTTACTTCGCTGTGCCAAAGTTTGCAAAATAATTAAAAAAAAAAAATAATAAAAACAATTTTCCAGTGATAGTTTCCTACATTTTCTCTTTTAATTTAAGGACCTTAAGTATGGTTACTGTTTATATATCGTAGGGCACGTGCAACCATTCTAGCTTTCTGACTCGAACGTGACGGATATGTTCGACATTTACTATACAAAAAGTCAGTCAGTCAGTCAGTCAGTCATACCACGTTTACGTACTCGAATGGAAAAAAAAAAGAAACGAAAAATAGAAAAGATTTTCATCGTTCTCTGTAAATAAATACACACAATACATTATTATAGACATTTTGTTTGTCCTAGGTTCATAGGTTAATAATGTACTCGGTGTCATTCTAGTATATAAAATGAAAAGATGAAAATGCGTGTATAGTAAATTATTTAATTCAATTTGCGACGAAAGAAAGGAGAAGAATCGACAGCTTTTATTTATAAAAGTTCCGGATTAGATAATTAGATGCTCAACGCTGCAACTTGTAACGCTACTTAATTAATTCATTAATGTATCATGTCGCTGGTAAATTATTGTAAATATTACTGATTAGGTACCTGTATAAATTTTCTGGCTTGTATACGGTTGCGAATTCGCAGGTTTCAAGTCTCAATGGAAACTCGAAAATTGCACACAACTTCCAAACGAAACGATCACTGAAAATTAAAATAAATTCACTCAAGTTTACAACTAAAGAATAATTTTCAGTATTTTTTTTACAGTCACTTTCTGTTATGTCTCCTCCAAAAAATACAAAAGCTTTCTATTTTTTTAAAAAAATTGTGTTTTAAAAATGGGTAGCTAAACAACACAAAATGCGTCAGGAGTGCATTTACTTGTCTGTTCGCTGGTGACCTTCACCTATGATCTTTCAGATCAAGATTTTTCATAGCATTGCTTCGAATAACCCTATTTTGACCCCTGAAAGTCACTACTCTTAAGTCAAACCCACGAGACTGTAAGAAAATAATTTTAGTCAGGTATAAATGACAAAACCAATTTTATTTTCTATAGTCTTATGAGTTAAACCTTAAGGCAGTGACCTCCAGAGGTCACAATGGGATTAACAAAGGCCATACTTATTTATATTTTTTTCCGCCCCTTAAAACTTCCAGGTCAAAAATGCGCAGTGCCATTTGAAAAAATTAAATTATCTTTTAATGACCATGAAGGTCACAGTCGAGATCAAATGTAAGGTCACTTGAGAATAGTCAATAACTTTTGTATTAAACAAATTTCTAAAAAATGCGCTTCTGGCGAGTTCTTGTTCCGGTACATAAAAAAATACTATTTTTTATACCAGTACGTCACAAAAGTCATCATACTGTCAGAAAAAATTAACGTTCGATAAAGCGACTCGCCAAGTAAAGGTTGGCGGTGACTCACAACGTCAATCAATATTTAACTGACCGTCAAAAGTCAAATTATTTTCGTGTCCATAAATCATCATCTTACTTTGACGAGTCATTTTTTTGTTCACCATAAAGTTTCGTTTGTTACTTTAAAAGTTATATCTCCGATGATCTATAAACCACCGTCCTTGTGGCGAGTCATTTATCGTTCGTCATACGTAGATCGATATCGTGACTCGATGAGTTTCGTTGGGATGTTGGTGCATTTTCGCCTGCGAAAATGTGATTCCAGGGCGTTTGTTATTGTTACTACTTCCTGTATTGATTTTCAACCTTCGTTGGCATAGACTACTTAGCGAATAAGCGGAAAAAACCTCTCACAAAACCGAATTTAATTGTAGGTAAGTAAAACTATTACTACGTACATCCTCATAGATAGACAGTACGTGTCATATAGCCAGTAACTAAGAATTTCTTTTTTAAAAATTATATCGTCCGCTGAAATTTGACAGTGCAATGTTTCGTACCGTTATAGTTACGTGTTAAAAGCTGGTTGTATTATGGCATATCTTTTTTCTTTTTTTTTTTAATATTTTGTAAGTGATCTCGAATAATTTTAGCATGACCGTAAAACGACTTGAAAATTTTGGCATTCGATTGTTATGTTATTTACATTAATGTTGATCATTATTAAAAATGTTTTAAACGAGTTATAAATATTAATTGTAACTTTTTTTAAAAAAATTAAGTACTTACAAAATTGAGTACTTATTGTAATTAACATTTTTTTTTTGTTATAAGATCTACTTATTTAATTCGGTACTATTTACAATTATGTAATTTTGGCGTATGTTAAATTTGTTGTTAAGAAAACCAGAACTTTCAGTCGTACTTTCGGGGTTTTATTTTTTTAAATCTTTTTTATTGGAAAGCTTTTAAAGTTAAAAAGGTCGTTGTCCGATTTTTTGCTGTCGCAATTTATCGTTTTATTTTTCGAGACCATAATTTTATTGTTGTGTTCAGTACGCATATTGTTGTTTTTATGTATGTATGTGTATACACATATTAATATTTCAATGATAAATGTGTTTAATAATAACTATCTTTTGTTTATATTGTCCATTGTAAATTGATGAATGAATAAAGTATAATCTATAGCGTCTTCTTCTGCACTACGTGTCGTGGTTATATACAGGGTGTCGACGTAACGCAGGAGGTAAGTAACTAAAAAGGTAAGGTTTCTGTATGAAATCCTGTTACTTCTATTTATCTTCATTGATTTTTATGTACCTTTGTATATCAATACTTCTATTTTTTGAACGTAAAGAACGAAAATCAAAAAATTCAACATACTTATATTTTTATTTTTGAAATTTACGTAAAATCTGATCATTGAAATTCAGAATGAGTACCTAGCGATTGAAATAAAAATTAAATGGTTTATTTATTTTACTACCTATAAGTAGGTACCTACCTATTATTATTTTATAAAAACGAAAATTGTTGCATAAAGTACCTACCTACAAAAAATTGCAATTTTGTTGAAGGATTTCGTTTTTGTAGACCCCCCCTTCTCAAAATCGTGAATCCGCCCCTGTATTGTACATAATTACGTACCGATATCCTATATGTTCAAATAATTAAAATATTATCCGAGCAAGTGCTTTCAATGATGAATTAGAGTAACTGAAATTATTCATTGAATTCAATTTGTTCAGGTGGATTGCCGATTCGTATTGTATTGACTCAACATCGAATTGACACGCTAAGTCAATAAATTACTCGTTCTTAAGTTTGGCCACAACGAATTAGCTGACCAGAATTAACTACCTGTTATTAAAAATAATCACGATTGAAAAACCGTCATGAACATTAACGTACCTACAAACAAAAATAAATTAATTTCCGATCATTGATGATTAAGTACGAAACGTAATAATAAAGTAAGTATGTGTAAGTGTATATTCTTATACGTATGCTAAGAACTTTTCGAAAGATGTTTATCTAAAATTAGAATTAATAATAGATAATAACCTCACCCTCTATCAGTAACCATCACAGACAGTTACCTATTTAGGCACTCATTTAATAAATTAATTTTTTTAATGTTAGTTCTATTAATTTATTAACTGCAATCAATTTATTTACTAATTAATTAATATTGAAAAGTTTAATTTGATTTTGATATAATGTAAAAAGCTTAGTATCAGAAGAGAAGGGAGTATTCCCGTTTACTTCCAAAGGGATCCAAAGGAATATTACATAGGTAGGTACCTTACGTAAGATAAAAAAATTACACAAAATAATATTTATAATTGAAAATAGTAACACCAATTTTAATAAAATTTTGAAAAAATCGTTCCTATTGTCACGTAATGTGTGAAATTAAAAAAAAATTATTCACTCAGATATTATAGGTATTTAAACCTTATAGAGACAGGGTGGTAAGCCCCTATGACTGACTTCTATGATTTTGACAGAAAACACCAAACAACCTAGGCATGTTAATTAAATTCATAAAAAACCTACCCAAAATGTTCAGACAGATTATACCCAATATAACACACGATTGACAATAGGCAGAAGTTACCCTCCAGTCACTTATAAAACATTTCTTAAAAAATGGTAACAGAAATTTATTGTAGGTAGGTACCTAAAGTTTATAATAATGTGTAGGTACCTAACTACCTATACTTTTTCAATTTTTTATTTTTTTCAAAATTAAGAATAAACTGTCTCTGTTATCACAGTAACAGACAAAATATGCATTTATCTTTGTTTGAAAGTACACGTGATTAGCTGTAATTATCCTCAATATCTGCCCCAATATTGCAAATTACACCATATATGAATTTAAAAACAAGCCCTTAATTGCACTGTTTATCACTGAAAATCGAGCGTTTAGGAAAACCGTTTTGTAAATTTATCCCAATTTTTTACAAATAGTCAATTGGATTGTGTTTCAGTCTCTACTTTTCGAAATATGTACTTATACCTATTTAAACAAAAAATAATCAAATACCATTTTTTAATCGTTTCGGTTATACCTATAAAAAAATATTTCTTGGTTCAATAATAATAATATTGGTTTTAATATCCACGAAACGAAAGCTCAGTCAGTTGTTTCATGTTTCTTATAATAACTGGGATGCAAACCCAATTATTTACAATATGTTTCAAAAAATACAACAAAAAGTGAATGCCTTTATAACATTAATATCCAACTATTCCTTATGTAGCACCAAAAGGTGTTGCAGTGCAATGTCGAAGAAAAAAATCATTACTATCCGAGACGAACAGAAACAACTTTTGTATCTCAATGTGTGAAATCCAACCTGCACCAATTCGTTGTGGTTGGTTAGGTGTCGAACATCTCTCTCTTCGCGTATGTAAGTTGGCGCACATGGCCGCAGCCCATCATGAGGTCTGGCGATTCTACGAGAAAGAACGGCCGCAGAAAGTTAGCCAACGAATAATACTAATAGTAATAATAATAATCGCCGGCAGACGCATTAAGACGCACATATTTTAGGTAGTGGCAGGTGCTAAAACGTCCGACAGGAACGTCGCTAATACCACTCTTCTTCTACTTTTTTTTTTTTTTTTTGTTGTATTATACCTACCTACATGGCTGCCCGCGATCGCTAAAGCTCGACATTAAAGGGAAATTTAAGAATGTTATCGAAAGGAACGGGTCGGTAAATTAGCGTTGGCCACTTAAGCCGACGATTCGAATACTACTCACGGTGCAGATGTGTGTGTTTCGCGTTGCACATATCAAGTTTTTACTCATAATCAGGTATCTGGTATCTACCAATACCAGAATACCAGACCGTGTAAACATGGATCCGCCTGAATGGTTTCGGTTTATAGGTAATCGTCCATCGACAGACTTGGAAAAAGTAATAATATTGAGAACGTAAGAACGTATACCAGAGAAGACTGTATAATTTAAATAGGGGAGACCGGGGCATGTTGCAACACGTTTCTGTTTTTTTTTTTAATTACTCCATAGGAATCTATATAAGGCTCGGGTATGAGGAAAATATAGGGAGTAAAATCGAGTGAACGTGAACTTAAGAAAGGGAAACGCATGTGTGTCGATTAAGTTTTGCGATTGCCGACGTCGTTTAGGGACTTCGCGGAACCATATCGACAATTTTATTATAAACAAACGCAAAAATATTTTTATTTCTGTATTATTCTTGTGTAACTAGTTAAACGAAACATTTTAGATTCGATTGCGAACCGTAGAAGCAACATTGACGTAATAAATGATTTTTCATTTCGTTTTATTTGAAAAAGAGAATTTGAAATTTACCTTCATTCAAAAAAAAAAAACAACATCAAAACTTGTATACCATATTTATATATTAATAATAATATACCGTTAGCGACGTTTAGGACGAACGAATCAGTAGTACGGTTGTAAACGTATATGCACAAATATCTGTACGGTGACTAGAGCGAGTGCGGTGCGTGAACAACCTTATAGCTTCAGCATAACTTAATTATCATATTTTAAAATAATTTACGTAGTCTGTTTATTATTAGACTTTTATTTTTATTAATTACAATTCGATTAATTTTAATTTTTTTACGTTTTTATCATAAATATAAAATATACTATAAATAGAAATAACCACCCTGTATTTTTACATAATATGTGTATAGATATGTATCAAATAGCGGTTTTCTATGATTTCTCACGAATGTATAATTAATAATTTTTATTTAATAATTTCCGTGAGAAAGTACATGGTGTCTTAACGATACTAAAACCACAGTTCCTTATGAATGATGACTTTGTGATGGTTAGTCAGCAGAAATAGTTAGAAGGATATTAGGGGCAGAAACAGAAGCATAAAGAAGGACACCTTGAATGGATTATTACCTTTATTTCAAATCCTAGTAGATATGCTAGAAGGTGTCGAACAACCACGACGATACTTGCCCCCATTTATAGCCCATTTGGGTAAATTAGTCTCTACTATACCTACACAAATACGCTTAATGCAGATAAGGCAGTACTGTATCAGGATACTGTGAACTAGGAAGGAATTTAGAAGCATGACGAATATAATAATCCTTTATATAATAATTATATATACAAATAAACCGAATAGAAGTAGATATTTTTTCATGAAATAATGACTATCTTTTGACCAATGTAAGAAAGTATCACAAAAGACTTTTTGTTGATATCTTCTTTCGTAAACGAAATTATTTTATTTGTCCGTTTGAATGACGAAAAGGCAAAGCAAAGAAATGGAAAAAAAAAGTAAATCTGTTCGTTTTCTTTTTTAATTTTATCGGTTTTCTTAGAAAGAGGCCGGAATCCACTGACAAACTGCTACTAAGTATGGTATTATTCCGTGAATTATGCTGCTTTGTTCATAAAAAGAGCTTGTTTTCGCCAGCAGTTCTGTGTCTTGTTATTATAGTTCCAATCGTTTTTGGAAGTTTTATTGTGTCTAGGGAACGCCACAGGGATTATGTCCGTCCGATTCGCCAACCGTTAAGCAAAAATTCTGGTTGGACCGTATGACAGGATACGACGACCCTTCCTCCTTTGTCTTCACTAAACGAACCCAACTCGCTTATAGAATTGCTCAATTACTTGGAGTAACCGCATTAAAGAAACATCGGTTCAGTTCGACATTATTATAGCAGTTTTTTCTTGAACCCTGAAGAGAAAGAAAGAAAAAAAATACAAGAAAATAATAATTTTTTATAATTAAGTACTAGGAGTCGTAGAAAATATAAGTAGTATAGAATGAAATAAATTTAAGGGTAAAAGTGTTTTTATTTCTTTATATTCATTTACCAATAACGTTTCGTCTAAAATAAGGTTACTCTACCATAGAATAGAGTTTGTCACAACTAAAAATATATCTACTTTTAAATTTAATTAATAAATAAATGAAAAATATAGGTAAAACCAGAAATTACACAATTAACATTAAATAAAAAATTAACAAGCCACGTGGAACATCGGATAATAGTTTAAAAATTTTTTTGAGCTTACTCATTCTGTTTCACGTGACTTTTTAGATTATTTATTTATTAATGTTAATTGTACCTACCGTTTCTGATTTTTAAATTGTTTATTTATTTACTATTTTATTCTTAGTTTTAATAAACTCCATATTCTATCATAAGATATGAGTATGAATCTCATGATATTCAATCCAATTCGGCATCTCCATCTTTGCGATACCTATATATATAGGTAATTGAACTTATTTTATTGGAAAATGTAACTATTTTTCAGTAATAAATTTGTATACCGACGTGTATAGATGTTGAATACCTAAATTTTTATGGAGTGACTTAAAGAAGACGTTACAGAACACCTGTCTCTTGTAAGTCAAGTGAATTGGAACAACCTTTGAATACTTAACTAAGTAGAGGAAACAAGCAATTTTATGGCAGCTCAGAATCAGCGTTTCGAAGAAAGACATTTTGTTATTATTCAACGTGGGAGTTTCGACTAAGGACAAATTTTCAAGGATATTTTACACAGTAAGGACATACTGACAATGTGGTATTTGCTATTGGCTAACGATACGTACAATTGTTAGTGTTTTATGTGACAAAAGCCGAATAACATTTTAATTACAATATAGAAATAATGAATTAATTATGAAAATTATTACACCTGCACATTATTAACAGTGGAAGGGTTTTTATTTTCACTTATTTTATTCTTTTTTTACGTGCCTATTTCAAAAGACAAAGTTTAATTGAAATGACATGAAGGAACAGAGCAGAATATTGACCTATCTCTTCATCAACATCTACCTACATGAAACGGTAAGACGGACGAAACTGTAATAAGAAACACAAAGGTCATGTGGGGGGTAAGTTCGATATCCTGTCGAAGATGCGATGGAAAAACATGTTGGAAGAAAAAGAATGAAGAGGCGCGAAAAAAGAGACAGAAGGCAGCTTCATTACATCTAACCGATGTAACCCTGTGGTGCAAGATACAGATCGTCCCACATAATATTTTCTTAATTGAAGCGTGCAAAGAGTGTAAAGCAGACGTAAGTTATACTGAAGCTGTAAGATTTTTCACGCACCGCACCCGCTCCAGTCACCGGACAGAGACAAACGCATATATTTGTGCACATACGTTACAACCGTTGGTACTATTGATTCGCTCGTCCTAAACGTGCTTAGTAATAAATATGGTTTACAAGTTTTGATGTTGTTTTTTTTTGGATGAAGGTAAATTTCAAATTCACTTTTTCAAATAAAACGAAATATGAAAAATCTTTAATTACGTCGATGTTACTTCTACGGCTATAGAATCGAATCTAAAATGTTACGTTTAACTAACAACACAAGAATAATAGAGAAAGAAAAACATTTTGGCGTTTGTTTATAATAAAATTGCCTATATTGTTCTGCGAAGTCCCTTAAAGGCGTCGGCAGTCGCTCGACTTTCATATATATCCGTTTCCCTTTCTCTAAGCGTAAGATGGGTGGGGAAATCATATGGAAACGGTAGCGCTAGTTCCGTAACGCTTACTTCGGTTACGTTCACTCGATTTTACTCTCTAGGCATCTAAATGGAAAGGAATTTGCAATTAAGAGAGTGGACGTAACTCAAAATAAAAAACAAGTGAACAGTTCCAAGAATGTTGGTTATGCAATTCAATTAAAGCGCCGTATCTGCCAATATTGAATATGTATCTTTCGAGTGAACGTTGGGAATAGTGACGTGAAGTGCGAAAAGTTTATAGGTTTGTTCGTTTGCGATCGAAACGAACTGTATCGTGGCTGTCCGTTAGCGCGAGAGAGTCGGCCGTCGACGCGACACCGTCGACTGCGGGGGAAGCCCGAGGGGGGTTCGCGGCAAGTGTCCTAAAACTTTTACAATCGCTCGCTGGCTGTGCGGCGGCAACGGCACACTTGATGGTCTATCTTCCAATGTGAGTACGGCCATAACACTAAGATGTATACGACTGCGCTGGGCCCCTCCTATATGCTATATGCAATCCGCATGCCACATACCATACCTATAGGTATAACGCAGCAACAACTACCACGGGGTGCTTGCTTTTACTCGAATCGACTGACTCGATAGTATAGTGACAATCATTAGTTGTGTTCGACAGCCGCCGGCGTGCCTACTTTTATGCAGACAGACGCCGCGCAAGCACACAACTTCGCCTTCTACGTACCCGTGTTGGTAGGTACAAACACAGAGAGAGAGAAGAAAGAGGTAAAACATAACCTACTTTTTGCTAATTGCCGTAATGATAATGTATGCATGCATGCATGCCGCGAATCGCGGAGTGGTCCGTGATTGATGCGCCTCCTTCGATTGTCTTCCGTTACCGCAGCCTGCTTGCTCTAATAATAACACGTATGTACTACGTACACCGGAGGTCAATTAAATGTGTCTGTAGGCACCTAAATGGGCGCCTCGTTTGAATCTACTCTTCAACTTCAACGGTGACGTGAATAGGTCGGGTCGACTACGTACATCGGTCGAACCCTGGCCTGGGACCGAATGAATGGGTTCAAGCATGTTTCCGACTAAACCATGTGCATGCATGGCCGCCAACTTAACGTTTGCATGCAATGAAGTCACGATTTCGCATACACTGACATACATAACTGTAGGCAAACGATACTAGTGCAAGGCTTCTTTAAATTCGCATAATTTTTACAATTTATTGTCAGATGATTTTTATCTCTGGAGTCAACAGATACGTATTGTTTATCTGATGAAAATGTTGCTGTCGATTTTAATTTGTTTGCATGTTACATAGGACAATAATTATTTGCTAATTTTTAACATTTGTTATTTTGTTTCAGGTCCAACACATTTTCTGTGGATTCATTTACCAATGGTACCTATGCCTTCTAAAGGTAAGATTCTTGCTTTACAACATTATTTTTTTACATGTATTACCTAAATCTAACCATAAAAAACCGAATGCAAAATTAATGATGAGGATTCCCTGATGATGTAATGAGCACAAAACATATTTAACAGGTAGCAAAAGCACCCAAATATTTCCATGATAGAAATTTTCTTCTGAGTAATCTCAATAAACAAATTAACCACATATCAGTTTCTATAATGGATTTAAGGTTTTCACGAGCGGCGTTCATCGAAATCGTATTTGTTCTTTCAGACGTCTCATTGTTCCTTATTGGCGGTATCTTCAAAGTTAACTGAAGATATCGTCAGCAAAGAACAGCGAAACTTCTGGAACATTGTTGAAACTAACACAATTATTTTTTTTAATATAAATTATTGAAAAAAAAAAAACAGTTCCACGACCAAAGAAATGCACTTTCAGAAGAATGACTTCTTGTCTGTTATTTCGCAATTTTTTTCTTAAAGGAATAAATTCGTGGCAGACTTCAGAAATTAAAATTCTACACTGCACTAATTTGTTTCCTACCTATGTTTCGTCTTCGATTATTCGAGACATCTTCAAGGATTTTGAGATGTAATTATTAGATAGATTATTTCTGTAACTGAATAACTGTTCCTAATGTACGATAGTCTATCTTGTTCTCAAGTGCCCTAAAGAATTATTGGCAAAAGATAAATTGGTGCAGTTGAAATCTAGATTATTCAACAGGGTTAGTACCCTACTCCCCTCTCACAAGTTGAGTTGGTTATAATTAATGACTGTACAAGTGCAACTATACAGAATAACGACTTCATCAAACTTCTAATTTCGCTAATTATCCTGAAACAAGCGATTGCGTCAAAATACTGTGAATATTAGATATAATTTATCATCCCCCAAAACCTACCCTCTCGGTCTGTACCATTATCCAATACAACTTCAAGCCAATATTCGATAGGTTTTTCCGGGTAGACGACTACCTAAGCTTATGAATTTTTCAGTAGGAATAATGCAAATTTCCCTTTAGGTGGTAAATTGATGGAACTACAGCTAAAATGCCACCCCTAAGTTCTCCAAAATAGTTTTATAATTTTCCGGACAACAAGAACCTACATTACTTTAGACATCAGTGATAATTTTTTTTAGAAAGTTGTTATGGGGAAGAATTATTCTTCTAATAGTTATCTCATACCCTGCTTAATACTTTTATCAATAATATTGCAAAATAATTTTATAAATTACTGTACCTATAGGGATGAACAACCCTTAGGAACAAATATCCTCAATGCTAAGGGAAAAGTTGCTATGTTGTTTAGGTGTACGAATGTTTGTACCTTTGCGAAACATTTTTCGTTTGGGGATGGGAGGAAGGGTAGGTACGTGTGGGTGGGTAGGTGTACATGACGAACGACGCGACCGGTTCCGTTCGTGTGGGGTGGTTGGCGGTGTAAGGGGGACGGTGGATGGCGGCTGCAAGCGCCATCGATCTACCCCTATTACGATCGCCGTCATATAGACGTCTAGGGCGGATCCCAGACCGGCAACATCGCGCGTCACATTCAATTATCCCTTTTCCCGGATATAGAAATATATATGAACGACGGGACGTGGCCGCAGGCGAACACCATAAACCACGTTCGTACACACACAAATGTACCTACATACACGCATCTTTGTCTCGTTTGGCAAATAACAATTTGGCAAAATGGGGGGTGAAAAACAGAATGGCGAGACTCGTTGCAAATATTTGGCAGAGTACGCGTAAATTATATTTTCAACTTCAATGGTATTGAAGGTATCCGGAAGAAATGGCAACAGCGGTAGGTAAATCATTATTAAAGATATACGTATCTAATCCATCAAAAGATAGAGGTGGTTTAAAAAAATAGAGAAAACTCAAAGGAACTGCTGAATTTTGTATGTAAATAATAGCTAGCATTCGTGGTGGGTCTATGGTCTAATGCCATTGTACCAAACCTAACCTAAACACAAATTTTGGAATGACTGAAGGACTTATAGTTTGAGGTTCTTAATATTTTCAGATATTTTGAAAACAAATACTTGATTTGCACAATTAATTATCTACCTGTACGTACTGAACTGAACTGAAAATAATGTATCTTTTGTCTGGAAAATAATAAAATTAGTTTGGAGAACTTAGGGGATGCATTTTAACTAGAGTTCCATCAAGTTACCACCTAGAGGGGAATTTGCATTATTCCTACTTAAAAATTCATAAGCTTAGTCGTCTACCCGGAAAAACTTACCGAATATTGGCTTAAAGTTGTATTGGATAATGGTACAGACCGAGAGGGTAGGTTTTGGGGGATGATAAATTATATCTAATATTCACAGTATTTTGACGCAATCGCGTGTTTCAGGATAATAAACGAAAATTAGAAGTTTGATGAAGTCGTTATTCTGTATAATTGCACTTGTACAGCCATTAATTATAATCAACTCAACTTGTGAGAGGGGAGGAGGATACAAACCCTGTTGAATAATCTGGATTTCAATTGCATCAATTTATCTTTCGCCAATAATTCTTTAGGGCACTTGAAATCAAGATAGACTATCGTACATTAGGAACAATTATTCAGTTACAGAAATAATCTATCTAATAATTACATCTCAAAATCCCTGAAGATGTCTCGCATAATCGAAGACGAAACATAGGTAAGAAACAAATTAGTGCACTGTAGAATTTTGATTTCTGAAGTCTGCCACGAATTTATTTCTTTAAGAAAAAAATTGCGAAATAGCAGACAAGAAGTCCTTCTTCTGAAGGTGCACTTTTAGGGTCGTGAATCCATTTTTTAGGGAAATAATTTCTGATTCAATTCTAATCAATGCTTTAAAGTGCATTATTCTATAGGTACGAAAATTTCATTAGGTATACTTTTGTTAATTTTTAATATTTTGGGTGAGTTGTTACGATCACTGATATCAGAAGGACATTATCAAGCAGTGAAAGATCACAATTTTAGTTTCATAGAAAAGATGCCACACAATTTGTCATTTTTGTCTCATTAATACATGAAATGTAATGGATGCTAATTTTTATTTTTTATCGGTTTTCCCCAAAAGATTTTTGATAAAATTTAGGTGGTATAATGTCACGAAAATGAGTTAAGAACAATCTAACCATCGTCGTATAACCATGTAATTCTTTACAACCACCAAACTCGGTATATTCCACCAACTGTGGCGGTGGCGATTTCTAATACCTAACACGCTCATATTGTGGGCTTTCGCAAGAACTTTCAGAAATGCTTAAGTCCAAAAACCCTGATGAAACCTATCTATGATGCCCATTATTCTGTTTGATGTATCAATTGATGAATATTTTAGGTAGGTAAATAATAGTCAAAATGTCAACTAAATCTATCCGGCCAAAATATCAAAAAATTATTTTATCATTGTTTACTGATGAGCTCATGTGATCAAACGGAATCTATTTATTGGTGCAATTACCTAAGATTAAAACTTGTGGGTATCAAATTGATTCAACAAACAAATCAATCAAATTGAAATTTATTGGTACGTGTTGACCATTTTTCGTATTGTTTTGAATTTGAGTTAGTTGTTATTTACACCATCGTGTTGCATTTCTTGTAAGAATTTTGATATCGACCTTTAAATTTTACTCTAACTCGGAATACTAATGATGTAATGGAGATATTATTTTTTTATTATTTTTATTTTGAAATAGATTACGAAATGAAAAACCTACCTAAACAAAATTTTACTTTTGTTGTATTTTTTTCTATTTGTATGAATTTTGGTGATTAAGATACCTAAATGTTCATTAAAAGATTCAATAAAATATTAAATTACGTACCCAAAAATTACCAATAGATAATACTTTTTAGGTACTTCATTTAATTAAACTTTTCTTTTAGTATCAATTTCCTTACCTTTATTTCGATTATAAATACTAGACTTCAGTTGATCTTCATAAAATGGCGCCTACATCCCAAACAACATTTTGGCATATACCTAAACTAAACCCGCAAATAATTCGTAAACTGCTGTTAAAATTCACATTTACATAAACAAACTAAAACAATAACCCAACTTTCAACTTTATCACTCACATAAACTCGAAAATAAAACGCAGCAGGTACCTATAGGTAGGTACATAATATGTAAATACCTAATAATTTTTTCCGATCCGGCGGATGTTCGACTACACCACGTGAATGTAGGTATAGGTAGCTAAAGAATGAATGAATAAATGAAATTCTGGTAGTTTTATCTCCATGTTCACCGACTAGAAACTGCCGAAAATTGAATGTAGGTCATTTTTTGCACGCTTAGAAAGTTTCGAGCCGAAACGCGCGTTCTGTTATGGCCAACGGTCCGGCTGTTGCACGACTTGGGGTAGTTTCTCTACCGAGGGGGAGTTTGAGAGAAATCAACCCTCGAAACATACACAACGTATAAAAAAATTGACACCCAAAAGCTACAATTGACTGAAAGTATTGTTCAGTTTATGCTTTAAAATTTATTTTTACCTAGTGCGTTGTTGATAAAAAAAATTCTGAAATTCTAACCCACTCTTTTATGACTCTTTTAGTTATTATTGACAATAATTTAATAACTAGGAAAAAGTATGTAAATAAAATTTGAAAATAATCCTTGAAAGCCTGTATTTGCCAGGATAATAATTATTAAGTAAAATCTACTGTTCAATATAAAACCTTGTATTTAAAAAAAATTACAAACTCTCTTTGGAATTTCTTATTCATGAAGCAGAAATGACGGTAAAGTCCTTGTGTTACTACCTCTTACCCTTTTTTCTATTCGAAAGGGTGCCTAACTTTCAGACTTTCTAATCCTGCAAAAAGTGACCTACATTTTGCTTATGAGTTATATACATACCTACCTGATGCGATAAATGTGAGTATATTTCAACTTAGAGTAGCCATTCGTCTCGAATTTTCCGGGACATTCCCTGATTAAAGACCTGTGTCCCTGTTAGCAACATACGTAGGTAATTCATCATATAGTTATTAGCGATAATATGTTATTAACATACTATTGTTAAATAGAATCATGTGTACATAATTATAAAATTACTGATATTTTTAAATATTGGTCTGATGATGGTAACCAAAATTGACTGGCCGAAACGTTGCAGAATGAAAGTACAATATTCGATTATATTTTAAAATGAAATTTAATTTATTGCATACCTATACGTATACCATTTTATCTATTGATTCAAAATTATTTTAATTTTTTTTTTCAAATTCACATTTTTATTTTAACATTTTTACAATTTAAATTTACCTATAAAAAAAGCTATTAGTTTGTTACAATACAAATGGCCGCACTAATTAGGTACCTTATAGACATCATAAGATGTTTATTTGTCGATAAACTTTTACAAATAATGGATGAAATGAATATAAATTTTTTTTTCTGTAGGTATTCTTATTAACGAAGGAAAAAATGAACACATTTTGATTTTGTTCATTAATTAAGCAATAACATTTCTCGCATTCTTAAGAAGTCAATTTAAATAATGATTAGCATATTAATAAGTATAAGTATCTACAGATGATAACTCTATAGATTTAAGTTTGAGACGATTTGATTAACAAATAACATAACCTGAAAAAAATATTGGCAGATATATCTAATTATTTTATAAAATCAAAAGTATTAATTAGGACAAACAATCCTTAACGATCATCGACGTCATACCAAAAAAATAAAATAAGAAATTTTAAATATCAGCTTCTCGGAAAAGAAATCAGAAGATTAAATGGTAAATAAATATTTTTGTGAATAAGTCAACAATTTACTGAAGTCTCATAGAGCAGTAAAAGTGGTTACCATAAAAATTATGTTAGCCCTCAGTTGATGGGGCATATAACAACTGAGGTGATTTTATTTACCAAAGGGGTTAATGTAGGGTACTTTTGAGTTTTAACGTGTTCTCAGGTACACTAGTCAAACAAAAACCGCCTCAATTGGACATGGCCCTACAGCTCTAATTAATGAAATATTGAATATAATTAATACTTATAGTGTCTGCTTCAGTTGGTGCACGTCTGAGTTGGTTACACATATGTCATTAACGGTTTCCCATTTCGCAATTTTAGGAACGCCACTGCATAATTTTTTTCAACGCATAAAATACCTACACGTTTTCGTAATTTATTCATTAATTAATTATTAATTAATATCGAACCAATAAGAGTTGTTTCCCTTTCTCTATTTTTGTTTAAAAATTTGTACCGTTGAAATTTCGAGTATTTCAACGTCTGTTCAATAATTGTCATTGTAATTCTTCAAGTGACACAGTATCGTTTAACGATTTGATTATATCACGACTCTTATCGTTACACCATGAACAAATCGAAATTCGTTGTTGAAAACACGTGTATTGACACACATGTTGTGTGTGTGTTTAGTCTATAAGAAATCTCTTTAGATCCGTTTATGTTTTAAAGCGGTTACAATGAAGAAAGCAATTGGCCGGATTTTATTGCCCTTTATATTATTCGTATGCCGATTGCATGAATTGAGGCACAGGATGAAAGGACTGACTGACTGACTGACTGAGTTGACTGAAAAGGGAACTTGGTAGGTACTTAAACGTCATCAGTCCTATACGTCGCAGTTTAACAGTGCCATATTATCACACGTGGAGGGGTTGTTGAATAACACGTCCTCGCCGTTAGAAACTTTCGCCTAACGCGGTTAGAGTAGTAACGCCTGCGTGAACTCGTTGTGTTTTGTTAGGTTAGTGCATGTGATATCCAAAAATGACTTGTGTTGGAGGAATTTAACCGAAAATTTGATGAAACAATTGTTAGGTAGTGATAATGGTTATGGAAAATGTTTTTCTTCTTAATCGGATAAGCAGTTAGAAGGTTAGTAACTTTGTAGGACAGTATATTTCTTATTGTAACGAAATGAAAACAGCTGATTCTAACTGAAATTGTTTGGACGTTGTGTGCACTTTACAGAAATTGTTGTAATTAACACTAATAATTGCTTCAGTCAGTTCAATTTAATTGTTTTAACAATCTTCAGACAATAATATTGTTAATAGTTATTACCTATGTATGTGATATCAGTTTATGATATACCTAAATGAAAACATTTATGAATTTAAAAAAAAAAGACGAAAAAGGAAAATAAGGTGTTCTTAGGGGTCTCAGGGGACCTCCCTCGTCAACGTATTTCCATATACATACTGTACTGTACGCTGGTATTACCTTTTATGTACTTATATACCTAAAGCTCTTTTATATACCGTCTTTCTATAGTTCATTTACATGGTAATGTAAATACCTAACGATTGGGTACTTTTTTTATGAAATTCACGATCGCGCAATAAAATAGGTTTCACGCTAGCTCTGTGACCCTTTTAACCCTGCGCAAGAAAATACTTGAACATCTAATATATCGGCGCTCGAAAAGATATTCTAAAATGGTTGCTTTGCATGAATTGCGTGCATTTAATTGCCAGTTAAATTCGAAACGTTATATGCTCGAATGTTTCGAGAGACTACAACATTCACTGTAGGTGTAATGAAAATCGCAAGTCTATAATCCAAAACAAGAATTCACCTATAGGTGTAACTGGAATTTCAACGTTTTTTATTTTTTTATTTTCATTAACTACATACTAAGTATTCTCTAGTTTTATAGGTATGCAATTTTATCCTGATCTACTAAGACAATTTGAGTAAAAGTTTTCGTCTAAAAAATTAACTGGCATAAATTATGTAGGAAGCGTCATCTATAGGTGCATAAATTTGAAATCAGAAATTAAGATAGTAATTAAACAAATAATAATCAGGGTAGGAACGCTGGTCTAGTGCTGGAGCGGTGTTACGTGGGAGCCTTAGAGTCTTAGAAAAGTCACTGGCAAAAGTAAAACAAAAACTATTCCGGCATTTCCGTTGACGTTACATTTCTCTATGAAATTTCTCCGTTTATTTACTAAACTTACTAGTAAACAATTATACTAATACTGAAGTATCTATCAAAGTAGCAGAAACAGATTCATTTTTATTCCATCTGCTTGAGTGCATATTTCACGTTCGACGGGTTTCGTTCGCAAATATTAATAAGGTTATAAAAAAGCAACATTGAATGACTTGACGGTCGTAAATGACTCGTTATAAGTCTCATGTAAAACGGACAATAGGAATGTTTGTGACGCACGGTACATATCATCCTCTTTATTAAAGCAATGTCCGTCATAGAGAGGTGGTAATAACCAGTAGAATGGCAGTTGACCCGTCGTGATGGGTTCGTCCTGTTTCGAAATGCTAATACAGTTAACGTCTGACAAAACCGCGCCTCTTTATCTCTGTTTCTCCTTGCCTTGAAGACATATCTACTCGATATGTCTATTTCGAAACGAGTTTGCAATCAAAAACTTTTTCGCACGCTATTTAAACGCACGATTCGGTTGCCGAGTGGCGTTTTTTTTTTTTTTTTTAAAGGTAAATAACCAACCGATAAACCAATGGCTACCGGCCAAAAAAATATATTAGCGACAATTCGTTTATTTTTAAGTGGAATCGCGTAGGATTTTTTTTAAATCGGCTGGATGATGAGCCTTTATAGGTAGTGATACAGTGCGCCTTCAGATCTTATTCATGATTGTGCAGATTCTTTGGTAAGTTTTTTATGTACTTATTAGATATACATTTTAAAATATTTAGGAATATTTACGTAAAAATTATTGTCAGATATGATTGTTTGAAATTTTGATAGGCAGGATCGGATTTATAATTCTGGCAGATAAATAATTTTGTGGAAGAAAAGCTCAATTTAATTTTTCAAAAAATTGCTTGGTGAAAATCATGGTCGAATAAACCAAATAGGCATACAAATTTAATCCAAATTCGACTTAAAACAAATTAGGCATTAATAAAATCCGCAATTTATAAAAGTCAAAAATGTACACGTAAAATATGGTGTTTTTGAGCTCCTGCTCCTGAGCTTCTAAATTTCCAAAAATGTCTTGTATTTGTCTTCAATGTGTATGAGTACCAACGCGATAACGACATCATTAGTAGTTGTATTGTTGTGTTTAATTAATCTTGCGACCATGTACTATTTATGTTAAGATGAGATTAAGGAACGGTTGACGAGGAATTGTTTATATTTATACTAGCGTACTACTACGTAGATGATATGGTGTAGGCGTGGACGTTTGCATTTACACGAACCCACTCCTACTACCGCATAACCTATGTATAGTTCGTTATCTAATCTAAAAATAACAAATACAACATGCACCCAATATTAAAATAAATCAACAACACAACTACTAATGATGCCATTATCGCGTTGGTACACATACACATTGAAGACAAATACAAGACATTATTAAAAATTTGGAAGTTCAAAACCTTATGACGAAAATAAAACGCAACTAACACTTTTAGATGTTACAAAAGTTTTATTAAAACTTTTGTTCTGCATAATTACCAAATGATCTTGCTTTCATCTTATAGTTCTCTTCAGCGCGCCCTGTGCAGTCTGAGGTACCTACTCGCCACATTGAATGGTCGGTAATGTATTAGACTGCGATGGTGCGCTGATGAGAACCAACAACAGCGCACCCGTATTTCGACTAAAATCAGGTTTGAAAATGTATATTTGTTTAGATCAGAACCAAAAGATCACAGCAATAAAATCATTTTATTGTCTTTATTTTCGGGGATGATCACCCAACATCCAACAACAAATGGATGACATATATTTACGAGTTGTAGGTTTCTCATAGATCATTCAGTCGCTAATAACCAGTAAACAATTTATGGACACCCACCAGCCTACTTCCGGTTTCCCGAAGTGTTAGTACAACGTACTTCTTGAGCAGTATTGGGTAGACATGAACGTAAATTAAGCCCATTGTACTTCTAAAGTTTCTTTGGAACGTTTACCTACATCTATCTGCGAAAGCGGAAACTTAGAAGTCAGGCTAAATCAGGAAGTTCTTGTTTTTTCCTTTGGTTCCGGTTTACTGAAATTTTGTTCGTCTCCATCCGATACGAGAAAATCGGATCGCTCTACCTCGCTCTGGTGGGTGGTGTCTACTCGGTTGCCATGACTGTATTGAACGGTCTACAGTGCACGATTGGTGCAGTGAGTATATTTTTGTCACGTGGCAACTTGTTTCGGAATTGTTTCCATCATGGCAGGTCAATAGGTTCCGTTCGAGTGACGGTCGATCGAGTGAAACTTACGTCCTAACTTTTATCTCCTTTTGTCACTGCACGGACGTCAGAAATCAGGAGAAAAGTGAGGCGGAACTTTAGAATGATCGAATCGGTTAAATTCTGGCGACTTTTTCAAATCTCGTATCGTTTTGCGTATACGAGGATCGGTACAAATAAATAAGACAATCGTAAATAAAAACCACGTTAAAACAATTTGAACGCTTCTATAGGTATGGTTTTAGCTTTCAGATCACTAATAAAACTGATTTGTAACTAAGTACCTACTTTAGTGTTAGTAAAGATAAATAATTCCAGTTGATGAATGTTTGATTGACAGTGGTAGTTATACGAATTATCCACGTGACTTGGTTAGTAATAGGTGCCAATTAAATGTTGGCAGTAGTGAAAATGATCGCAATCTGAAGTCATAATTACATTTGTTTAAATGACATCATCAACGTTAAACAAAGTAGTTTTGTGAAGGCGCTTCCATGTTTATAAACGACTGTTTATTGTGAATGTTGAATTGACGGTAATTTGCCCTTTTTTTTAACATTAAAACTTTATTTGTTATCTACTTGTGTACTTGTGATTTTACTATTTATGTACATACAAACTTATTTTTAAGACATTAGCAATTATAAAGGTGGCTACTAATCTGCACGAGAACGCGAACGAGGCAAAGCGAACGTAACATACGAAGAAATGTGGACGTGTTACCCAAGCGCCATAATCTGCCTCGAGTCGTACAGCGAACGGCCGAACGTTAGTTACTTTATGATTTTGTTACGTACTTCAACAGGCTGGCTGCTACACACCTGCACGCGAACGAGGTAAAGCGAACGTAACATACGAAGAAATGTGGACGTGTTACCCAAGCGCCATAATCTGCCTCGAGTCGTACAGCGAACGGCCGAACGTTAGTTACTTTATGATTTTGTTACGTACTTCAACAGGCTGGCTGCTACACACCTGCACGCGAACGAGGTAAAGCGAACGTAACATACGTAGAAATGTGGACGTGTTACCCAAGCGCCATAATCTGCCTCGAGTCGTACGGCAAACGGCCGAACGTTAGTTACTTTATGATTTTGTTACGTACTTCAATAGGCTGGCTGCTACACACCTGCACGCGAACGAGGTAAAGTGAACGGAACATACGAAGAAATGTGGACGTGTTACCCAAGCGCCATAATCTGCCTCGAGTCGTACGGCAAACGGCCGAACGTTAGTTACTTTATGATTTTGTTACGTACTTCAATAGGCTGGCTGCTACACACCTGCACGCGAACGAGGTAAATCGAACGTGACATACGAAGAAATGTGGACGTGTTACCCAAGCGCCATAATCTGCCTCGAGTCGTACGGCAAACGGCCGAACGTTAGTTACTTTATGATTTTGTTACGTACTTCAATAGGCTGGCTGCTACACACCTGCACGCGAACGAGGTAAAGTGAACGGAACATACGAAGAAATGTGGACGTGTTACCCAAGCGCCATAATCTGCCTCGAGTCGTACAGCGAACGGCCGAACGTTAGTTACTTTATGATTTTGTTACGTACTTCAACAGGCTGGCTGCTACACACCTGCACGCGAACGAGGTAAAGCGAACGTAACATACGTAGAAATGTGGACGTGTTACCCAAGCGCCATAATCTGCCTCGAGTCGTACGGCAAACGGCCGAACGTTAGTTACTTTATGATTTTGTTACGTACTTCAATAGGCTGGCTGCTACACACCTGCACGCGAACGAGGTAAAGTGAACGGAACATACGAAGAAATGTGGACGTGTTACCCAAGCGCCATAATCTGCCTCGAGTCGTACGGCAAACGGCCGAACGTTAGTTACTTTATGATTTTGTTACGTACTTCAATAGGCTGGCTGCTACACACCTGCACGCGAACGAGGTAAAGCGAACGTAACATACGAAGAAATGTGGACGTGTTACCCAAGCGCCATAATCTGCCTCGAGTCGTACAGCGAACGGCCGAACGTTAGTTACTTTATGATTTTGTTACGTACTTCAACAGGCTGGCTGCTACACACCTGCACGCGAACGAGGTAAAGCGAACGTAACATACGTAGAAATGTGGACGTGTTACCCAAGCGCCATAATCTGCCTCGAGTCGTACGGCAAACGGCCGAACGTTAGTTACTTTATGATTTTGTTACGTACTTCAATAGGCTGGCTGCTACACACCTGCACGCGAACGAGGTAAAGTGAACGGAACATACGAAGAAATGTGGACGTGTTACCCAAGCGCCATAATCTGCCTCGAGTCGTACGGCAAACGGCCGAACGTTAGTTACTTTATGATTTTGTTACGTACTTCAATAGGCTGGCTGCTACACACCTGCACGCGAACGAGGTAAATCGAACGTGACATACGAAGAAATGTGGACGTGTTACCCAAGCGCCATAATCTGCCTCGAGTCGTACGGCAAACGGCCGAACGTTAGTTACTTTATGATTTTGTTACGTACTTCAATAGGCTGGCTGCTACACACCTGCACGCGAACGAGGTAAAGTGAACGGAACATACGAAGAAATGTGGACGTGTTACCCAAGCGCCATAATCTGCCTCGAGTCGTACGGCAAACGGCCGAACGTTAGTTACTTTATGATTTTGTTACGTACTTCAATAGGCTGGCTGCTACACACCTGCACGCGAACGAGGTAAATCGAACGTGACATACGAAGAAATGTGGACGTGTTACCCAAGCGCCATAATCTGCCTCGAGTCGTACGGCAAACGGCCGAACGTTAGTTACTTTATGATTTTGTTACGTACTTCAATAGGCTGGCTGCTACACACCTGCACGCGAACGAGGTAAATCGAACGTAACATACGAAGAAATGTGGACGTGTTACCCAAGCGCCATAATCTGCCTCGAGTCGTACGGCAAACGGCCGAACGTTAGTTACTTTATGATTTTGTTACGTACTTCAATAGGCTGGCTGCTACACACCTGCACGCGAACGAGGTAAATCGAACGTGACATACGAAGAAATGTGGACGTGTTACCCAAGCGCCATAATCTGCCTCGAGTCGTACGGCAAACGGCCGAACGTTAGTTACTTTATGATTTTGTTACGTACTTCAATAGGCTGGCTGCTACACACCTGCACGCGAACGAGGTAAATCGAACGTAACATACGAAGAAATGTGGACGTGTTACCCAAGCGCCATAATCTGCCTCGAGTCGTACGGCAAACGGCCGAACGTTAGTTACTTTATGATTTTGTTACGTACTTCAATAGGCTGGCTGCTACACACCTGCACGCGAACGAGGTAAAGTGAACGGAACATACGAAGAAATGTGGACGTGTTACCCAAGCGCCATAATCTGCCTCGAGTCGTACGGCAAACGGCCGAACGTTAGTTACTTTATGATTTTGTTACGTACTTCAATAGGCTGGCTGCTACACACCTGCACGCGAACGAGGTAAATCGAACGTAACATACGAAGAAATGTGGACGTGTTACCCAAGCGCCATAATCTGCCTCGAGTCGTACGGCAAACGGCCGAACGTTAGTTACTTTATGATTTTGTTACGTACTTCAATAGGCTGGCTGCTACACACCTGCACGCGAACGAGGTAAATCGAACGTAACATACGAAGAAATGTGGACGTGTTACCCAAGCGCCATAATCTGCCTCGAGTCGTACGGCAAACGGCCGAACGTTAGTTACTTTATGATTTTGTTACGTACTTCAATAGGCTGGCTGCTACACACCTGCACGCGAACGAGGTAAATCGAACGTAACATACGAAGAAATGTGGACGTGTTACCCAAGCGCCATAATCTGCCTCGAGTCGTACGGCAAACGGCCGAACGTTAGTTACTTTATGATTTTGTTACGTACTTCAACAGGCTGGCTGCTACGCACCTGCACGCGAACGAGGTAAATCGAACGTAACATACGAAGAAATGTGGACGTGTTACCCAAGCGCCATAATCTGCCTCGAGTCGTACGGCAAACGGCCGAACGTTAGTTACTTTATGATTTTGTTACGTACTTCAATAGGCTGGCTGCTACACACCTGCACGCGAACGAGGTAAATCGAACGTGACATACGAAGAAATGTGGACGTGTTACCCAAGCGCCATAATCTGCCTCGAGTCGTACGGCAAACGGCCGAACGTTAGTTACTTTATGATTTTGTTACGTACTTCAATAGGCTGGCTGCTACACACCTGCACGCGAACGAGGTAAATCGAACGTAACATACGAAGAAATGTGGACGTGTTACCCAAGCGCCATAATCTGCCTCGAGTCGTACGGCAAACGGCCGAACGTTAGTTACTTTATGATTTTGTTACGTACTTCAACAGGCTGGCTGCTACGCACCTGCACGCGAACGAGGTAAATCGAACGTAACATACGAAGAAATGTGGACGTGTTACCCAAGCGCCATAATCTGCCTCGAGTCGTACGGCAAACGGCCGAACATTAGTTACTTTATGATTTTGTTACGTACTTCAATAGGCTGGCTGCTACACACCTGCACGCGAACGAGGTAAATCGAACGTAACATACGAAGAAATGTGGACGTGTTACCCAAGCGCCATAATCTGCCTCGAGTCGTACGGCAAACGGCCGAACGTTAGTTACTTTATGATTTTGTTACGTACTTCAACAGGCTGGCTGCTACGCACCTGCACGCGAACGAGGTAAATCGAACGTAACATACGAAGAAATGTGGACGTGTTACCCAAGCGCCATAATCTGCCTCGAGTCGTACGGCAAACGGCCGAACGTTAGTTACTTTATGATTTTGTTACGTACTTCAATAGGCTGGCTGCTACACACCTGCACGCGAACGAGGTAAAGTGAACGGAACATACGAAGAAATGTGGACGTGTTACCCAAGCGCCATAATCTGCCTCGAGTCGTACGGCAAACGGCCGAACGTTAGTTACTTTATGATTTTGTTACGTACTTCAATAGGCTGGCTGCTACACACCTGCACGCGAACGAGGTAAATCGAACGTAACATACGAAGAAATGTGGACGTGTTACCCAAGCGCCATAATCTGCCTCGAGTCGTACGGCAAACGGCCGAACGTTAGTTACTTTATGATTTTGTTACGTACTTCAATAGGCTGGCTGCTACACACCTGCACGCGAACGAGGTAAATCGAACGTAACATACGAAGAAATGTGGACGTGTTACCCAAGCGCCATAATCTGCCTCGAGTCGTACGGCAAACGGCCGAACGTTAGTTACTTTATGATTTTGTTACGTACTTCAACAGGCTGGCTGCTACGCACCTGCACGCGAACGAGGTAAATCGAACGTAACATACGAAGAAATGTGGACGTGTTACCCAAGCGCCATAATCTGCCTCGAGTCGTACGGCAAACGGCCGAACGTTAGTTACTTTATGATTTTGTTACGTACTTCAATAGGCTGGCTGCTACACACCTGCACGCGAACGAGGTAAATCGAACGTGACATACGAAGAAATGTGGACGTGTTACCCAAGCGCCATAATCTGCCTCGAGTCGTACGGCAAACGGCCGAACGTTAGTTACTTTATGATTTTGTTACGTACTTCAATAGGCTGGCTGCTACACACCTGCACGCGAACGAGGTAAAGTGAACGGAACATACGAAGAAATGTGGACGTGTTACCCAAGCGCCATAATCTGCCTCGAGTCGTACGGCAAACGGCCGAACGTTAGTTACTTTATGATTTTGTTACGTACTTCAATAGGCTGGCTGCTACACACCTGCACGCGAACGAGGTAAATCGAACGTGACATACGAAGAAATGTGGACGTGTTACCCAAGCGCCATAATCTGCCTCGAGTCGTACGGCAAACGGCCGAACGTTAGTTACTTTATGATTTTGTTACGTACTTCAATAGGCTGGCTGCTACACACCTGCACGCGAACGAGGTAAATCGAACGTAACATACGAAGAAATGTGGACGTGTTACCCAAGCGCCATAATCTGCCTCGAGTCGTACGGCAAACGGCCGAACGTTAGTTACTTTATGATTTTGTTACGTACTTCAATAGGCTGGCTGCTACACACCTGCACGCGAACGAGGTAAATCGAACGTAACATACGAAGAAATGTGGACGTGTTACCCAAGCGCCATAATCTGCCTCGAGTCGTACGGCAAACGGCCGAACGTTAGTTACTTTATGATTTTGTTACGTACTTCAATAGGCTGGCTGCTACACACCTGCACGCGAACGAGGTAAAGTGAACGGAACATACGAAGAAATGTGGACGTGTTACCCAAGCGCCATAATCTGCCTCGAGTCGTACGGCAAACGGCCGAACGTTAGTTACTTTATGATTTTGTTACGTACTTCAATAGGCTGGCTGCTACACACCTGCACGCGAACGAGGTAAATCGAACGTAACATACGAAGAAATGTGGACGTGTTACCCAAGCGCCATAATCTGCCTCGAGTCGTACGGCAAACGGCCGAACGTTAGTTACTTTATGATTTTGTTACGTACTTCAATAGGCTGGCTGCTACACACCTGCACGCGAACGAGGTAAAGTGAACGGAACATACGAAGAAATGTGGACGTGTTACCCAAGCGCCATAATCTGCCTCGAGTCGTACGGCAAACGGCCGAACGTTAGTTACTTTATGATTTTGTTACGTACTTCAATAGGCTGGCTGCTACACACCTGCACGCGAACGAGGTAAATCGAACGTAACATACGAAGAAATGTGGACGTGTTACCCAAGCGCCATAATCTGCCTCGAGTCGTACGGCAAACGGCCGAACGTTAGTTACTTTATGATTTTGTTACGTACTTCAATAGGCTGGCTGCTACACACCTGCACGCGAACGAGGTAAATCGAACGTGACATACGAAGAAATGTGGACGTGTTACCCAAGCGCCATAATCTGCCTCGAGTCGTACGGCAAACGGCCGAACGTTAGTTACTTTATGATTTTGTTACGTACTTCAATAGGCTGGCTGCTACACACCTGCACGCGAACGAGGTAAATCGAACGTAACATACGAAGAAATGTGGACGTGTTACCCAAGCGCCATAATCTGCCTCGAGTCGTACGGCAAACGGCCGAACGTTAGTTACTTTATGATTTTGTTACGTACTTCAACAGGCTGGCTGCTACGCACCTGCACGCGAACGAGGTAAATCGAACGTAACATACGAAGAAATGTGGACGTGTTACCCAAGCGCCATAATCTGCCTCGAGTCGTACGGCAAACGGCCGAACGTTAGTTACTTTATGATTTTGTTACGTACTTCAATAGGCTGGCTGCTACACACCTGCACGCGAACGAGGTAAATCGAACGTAACATACGAAGAAATGTGGACGTGTTACCCAAGCGCCATAATCTGCCTCGAGTCGTACGGCAAACGGCCGAACGTTAGTTACTTTATGATTTTGTTACGTACTTCAATAGGCTGGCTGCTACACACCTGCACGCGAACGAGGTAAATCGAACGTAACATACGAAGAAATGTGGACGTGTTACCCAAGCGCCATAATCTGCCTCGAGTCGTACGGCAAACGGCCGAACGTTAGTTACTTTATGATTTTGTTACGTACTTCAACAGGCTGGCTGCTACGCACCTGCACGCGAACGAGGTAAATCGAACGTAACATACGAAGAAATGTGGACGTGTTACCCAAGCGCCATAATCTGCCTCGAGTCGTACGGCAAACGGCCGAACGTTAGTTACTTTATGATTTTGTTACGTACTTCAATAGGCTGGCTGCTACACACCTGCACGCGAACGAGGTAAATCGAACGTGACATACGAAGAAATGTGGACGTGTTACCCAAGCGCCATAATCTGCCTCGAGTCGTACGGCAAACGGCCGAACGTTAGTTACTTTATGATTTTGTTACGTACTTCAATAGGCTGGCTGCTACACACCTGCACGCGAACGAGGTAAATCGAACGTAACATACGAAGAAATGTGGACGTGTTACCCAAGCGCCATAATCTGCCTCGAGTCGTACGGCAAACGGCCGAACGTTAGTTACTTTATGATTTTGTTACGTACTTCAATAGGCTGGCTGCTACACACCTGCACGCGAACGAGGTAAAGTGAACGGAACATACGAAGAAATGTGGACGTGTTACCCAAGCGCCATAATCTGCCTCGAGTCGTACGGCAAACGGCCGAACGTTAGTTACTTTATGATTTTGTTACGTACTTCAATAGGCTGGCTGCTACACACCTGCACGCGAACGAGGTAAAGTGAACGGAACATACGAAGAAATGTGGACGTGTTACCCAAGCGCCATAATCTGCCTCGAGTCGTACGGCAAACGGCCGAACGTTAGTTACTTTATGATTTTGTTACGTACTTCAATAGGCTGGCTGCTACACACCTGCACGCGAACGAGGTAAATCGAACGTAACATACGAAGAAATGTGGACGTGTTACCCAAGCGCCATAATCTGCCTCGAGTCGTACGGCAAACGGCCGAACGTTAGTTACTTTATGATTTTGTTACGTACTTCAATAGGCTGGCTGCTACACACCTGCACGCGAACGAGGTAAATCGAACGTAACATACGAAGAAATGTGGACGTGTTACCCAAGCGCCATAATCTGCCTCGAGTCGTACGGCAAACGGCCGAACGTTAGTTACTTTATGATTTTGTTACGTACTTCAACAGGCTGGCTGCTACGCACCTGCACGCGAACGAGGTAAATCGAACGTAACATACGAAGAAATGTGGACGTGTTACCCAAGCGCCATAATCTGCCTCGAGTCGTACGGCAAACGGCCGAACGTTAGTTACTTTATGATTTTGTTACGTACTTCAATAGGCTGGCTGCTACACACCTGCACGCGAACGAGGTAAAGTGAACGGAACATACGAAGAAATGTGGACGTGTTACCCAAGCGCCATAATCTGCCTCGAGTCGTATGGCAAACGGCCGAACGTTAGTTACTTTATGATTTTGTTACGTACTTCAATAGGCTGGCTGCTACACACCTGCACGCGAACGAGGTAAAGTGAACGGAACATACGAAGAAATGTGGACGTGTTACCTAAGCGCCATAATCTGCCTCGAGTCGTACAGCGAACGGCCGAACGTTAGGTACTTTATGATTTTGTTACGTACTTCAATAGGCTGGCTGCTACGCACCTGCACGCGAACGAGGTAAAGCGAACGTAACATACGAAGAAATGTGGACGTGTTACCCAAGCGCCATAATCTGCCTCGAGTCGTACGGCAAACGGCCGAACGTTAGTTACTTTATGATTTTGTTACGTACTTCAATAGGCTGGCTGCTACACACCTGCACGCGAACGAGGTAAATCGAACGTAACATACGAAGAAATGTGGACGTGTTACCCAAGCGCCATAATCTGCCTCGAGTCGTACAGCGAACGGCCGAACGTTAGTTACTTTATGATTTTGTTACGTACTTCAACAGGCTGGCTGCTACACACCTGCACGCGAACGAGGTAAAGCGAACGGAACATACGTAGAAATGTGGACGTGTTACCCAAGCGCGGTAAACTGCCTCGAGTCGTATGGCGAACGGCCGAACGCTATCCGTCTGTAACAGGTACTTCAACGAGAATTCGGTTCGCAATCATATTGGTATGAATTTGACTGGAGCGTACATGTCGGATGGTTAAGGGTGTTGTAAATTTATATTTCAATAGCTAACGAAATACGACAGGCGTAATATAGAGATTTGTTTATTTATATAAAAAATCGCCTCAATGTATTTGTAAGAAATTTTGAAAAAACACTAAAACCATCGGACTCCGTCCTGACAATTTCATGTGAGAGAACTATTGCAAGATCAGTCGGGCATATTATATATACTTATTCGAGTGGAACGCTGCTACTTTGATGTCTCGGCGAACGTATGCGGCATTCGTCTGCCTCGTCTCGCCTCGCCATGGCTTGCCTCATTCCCGTTTTCGTGCAGATGAGTAGCGATGTTTATGTTTTAGCAAGTGACAGTAATTCGGAATTTAAGGAAACAATTGAACGGTCGAGACGAGCGGTTACTTCAGACTAGATGGGTTGCCTATATTCTATTGTAAACAAACAAGTTCGTAAAAAGCAAGTGAAGTTTTGGTATTAAAAGGTCGCTCTGATTGTTATTGTTTAAATGTTATGCACCACCGTCCAAATTTGGACGGGTTCACTTAGTTTAAAGTTAATAATATATAACATAACAGGATCCTCCCTTCTCAAAAACTTGGATCCGTCTCTGATCATTCACTTAATGCATGCCGCAACGCCATCTGCGTTCGCCAAAACGCATCTAGTGAAAGAACAACAATGAGAACAACAACAAAAATTCGTGTTATGGCTCTTATAAAAAGGCACATAACGCGTTTTTCTGTGTTTGCCACAATGCATCATGGGCGTCTTTATAAAAGTCATAACACGAATTTCGTGATGTGGATATTATTGTAGTAACCACAACGCGTTGCAAGCTGTTTTCTTGGTCTAATCAAATAAACGTACCTATTTATTATTTATAGATAACAAAAAACTTTTCTACTACAATTTCCTTCGTATTCAATAATTATAGATCACCCTGTATATTAAATTGGTACTGTTTTTAATGGTCATTATGAATGAAACCGTTTTTTTTTATTGTTTATATTTTTGAGTAGGTACATGTAGTAAAATTTTTAAATAATAATTATAGATAGGTACTATTGGATAATTAATTAATAAGTACTTAGATATATTTTTTTTAATTTAATTTTTTTTTTTTCAATTTTTTCAATTATCTATTAGTTGTATTTAATAGCATAGACATTAAAAAAAAAAATTATTTTTCGAGTGTTGGTTTCTCGGATTTTCCATTCGTCTCTCGTGTGTTTTTCCAACATACAGGCGACATCTATTGCGGGGTCACGTCATTCAGCGGCACAAAATCGCTCTAACAACACTATTACATGCACACGCGGGAGATTTCGAACGAGCGAACCAGCTCGTCGATGACGAGTTCGCAGCTTTCCCGTAAACAGTGGAGGCAGCACCGGTCGATGAGGTCGTTATTAACGTTACGTACGTTTGCAAGTCTCGGGCTCTCAGGTATCGCAGATCTCCTTGACGAAGACCGGAGAAGGTCATCAACGACCGACGACCGAGCCGGCACCATTCAGCAGTCGGAGACGCAAATTCATACAGTTCGGATGCTTCTTTGAAAGTCACTTCTACGTACCTACAGGCGATAGGTACTGCCACTACATTAAAAAATAAAATGAAGTCACACTTTCACTAAAACGTTTACTAATAAACATGAGTAGAAATTTAGGGCACTAAGACCCCAGGATGCTTCTTTTCCAAAAAAAATTCGTTAATGTTTTTCTCTAAACTAAAAAACATTTTACTCCTTCGATGAATTTTCATATCGTGTTGGAAATTTCCCTATTTTTCAATCTTTTTGTCCTTTCATTTCCACTGTGGCATTTTCCGTAGGTACTTTTCGTTACAACGTTGTTTATAAAGATAGATACGGTTCTTCCTCCGCGTATTATGTTGTGTACGTGTATGTGAGCTAGTTTCAGCATCAAGAAAAACCCATAAATATAAGCGTACCTACATATATAATGCATTGCCGTTCCGTTTTGGCAGTTTTCCATCTCGTTGCCAACGGAGCCGTATAATCCATTGGGGCACTGCGGGGCCAATCTGGCGAAATTGGCAGTTTGGTTTGTTTCCGGAAAACTGGCACGACTGTTCTTATTCATCGAAAGCACGAATACGTATGAACTATGCAAATTACTTTAGGTATATAACAACGCTTTTCTATCGCCGAAAGGTCAGGTACCAACCCACATCTAGCTTTTACTATCGTTACTAATGTCTTACCCTGTTAAAAAAAAAATTGCGAAATTTTCAAATTGTGTTTAATATCGTTGCAACAAACATGAAATTTGGGTTCCCTAAAAAATTAAAAATGCTTGAATTCGAACGAAATTATGCGAAATAGATTTCATTTTGGTCAATATATTGCAGTATTTAAAGTATATAAAAAAAAAACTTTTTTTTTAAAAAAGAAATATTTTCGTAGCCATATTTTGGTTGTAAATTAATTTAAAAAAATTTCAAATAATTGAATTCGTAGTAACAAATTTTCAATACTAAAAACATTTAATTATAAATTTCATTATAATTTCTGTTAAATGAAAGCAAGGGAGTATATAAACTGACGAACAACCCCGAGTGTTTAGTTGTCGTAATGATATCCCGCTTCTTCCTGTTTCATCCATGTTTTCGCTACGTTTTCCCCGAATACATCCATTATTTACCCATGTAATTGTTTCATTTCGTACGTTAAAGCCCAACCAACCATAAAACGTTTTTAGTTGGTTGCTGAAATTGATGAAATGACGGGAGAGATTTCTACGTACCTACAAGTGTTTTCTACATAGTGTTCCAAAAATTTATTTTTCTAAAATTTTGTACGAGAATAATGGGAAAAGAAAATTACACGAAAACTTTACCCAGAGCAGGATAATTATTGGAAATATTATAATTACACCAAAACGTAATTGTATGGTGGTTGATTGTTTTATTACAAACCGATTTAAAATTCAATTTGAAGCTTCCGAAAGCCTGCATCCTGTTTGTTGAAGTACAAAAAAAAATTAAAAACAATTGTTAACCTGCATTATTTAAATAACTACATACAATTACGTTACCTACTTATTAAAATATTAAGTACCTAGGTACATACATTTTTTTAAAATGTAATACAATGTAAGTAACAGGTACAAGCATCGTTCACTCCTAATTATTCCTAATCAATCGTAATTGCATGTCCTGCACATCAAACACCACCGTTGGACATGGCCTTTGGTCCGTCCATTACCTAATTATAACCCGCATGTTATTTCTTAGTTAAATGTCATATCCATTTTCCATTTTCGAGCTGTTATCTCGTACGAACACCTTCATTACCGCAAGTCCATTAGATGGTGCCCATTCGCTTGGTCGAAGTATGTGTGCATTTCATTTCTGCGCCTTATTTATTTCTCAGAAGTCGCGTCGCGTCGCGGCGGTTGCAAATCCAAAAGGACTTTGCTAACGATATACCTACCTACCTAATAAATAAACAAGAAATGTGGTCTTGCACTTAGCTTAAATACACACATAAGTGTATTCGTATGAGTGCATAAATATACTATACCTATGCGTGTGTTTTTACGGGGATCGTAGAATAAAATGCAGTTGGGAAGGGAAAGTGGGAAGATTTAGTAAATTTAGAAATCGCAATATTGTCAGTGGCGTAACAAGGCTTTTAATTTCTTCAAAAAAATACTATAAGAAAATATTTGATCTTAAGAAACCTACTAATTCGAATTAAGTGGCGATTACCAAAACAAAACACCAGTTTTAAATTTTTAAATGTTTCTTTGAGTTTTTCGTATTTTTTTTAAAACCATCCCTGTATTAAAGCGAACAAAACAGTAAACTTCAAATTGCTCAAGAAATTTGTGAGTTTTAGATAGATTTAACGAACAGCAATTGATTTCCTTATTAGCTATATGAAAGCTATTTTAAAACTAGGTATAACAAAAACGCTGAATTTTGGTGATTTATGAAAGTTAATTTCATTTTCTAAAGAAATTAACAACATGGTCAATAGAAGCCTCATTTACAACTTAGTGATTCACAAAATCAGGTTTCTGGTCTTGCTTGTTAATTTTTTGTACCTGTGTATTTTTTGCCTGGTTTTCATGAAAAGAACGAAGTTATTTAGGTTATTTGGTAATTAGATATTCAATTTAAGTATCTGAATTTTTTAAATTTACGTTAGAAACTACCTAGTTACGCCACTGTTCCTTATTTGTTCATTTGCACCGAAAGCAAACACATAATAATAATAAAATATGCAAGATATTTAATTGCACGTGGGTTGGAATGGATATTTGTGTTATTAAAGCAAATGAAGCTCCACACCATTTCTGTAGGTACCTAAAGTACCTACATATAATTTTTACAATATTTAATTTTGGTGTACCTATAGGTAGGTATAAGTATAATAAAAAATTATTTTCTTTATTAGTTTCAGTAATTTCATTTGATCAATCTTATTTTACATTAATATATTAAGATAAAAAGTTCGGTTTAATTCTTTTCTAAAATTTAATAAGTTAATCCTTCAAATAATAAATATCTATGGTGTAAACGTACCTACGTACTTTATATTTGCATAATAGTAATTAGATTTTTATCTTTGAATAAATGAGCAATAATAGCAACTAAATTGAGCTGACTATAATTTAATTATTCCGAAGTGGTTACGCCTAGAAACGAAGTCAGCCTCAAATAGGTACTTAAATAACTCCAAATGAATATATAATTGTTATTAATTGTTTGTGCGTGCCAATATTTACAGGTAATTTCATTTATTTGCTCCTTTATGTTAGGACAATATGATTAATTAATTATTTTTGTTATTGCTGTTTTAACTTTAACTTCTTTTTTACTTACATCAAAAGTACTTACCTACTAGATACGTGATGTGAAATAAAACAAGACAGAGAAGGTTATTTTTATTACTAAATTAGCAATATAATCTACTTACAGCAACAAATATTACAATTACAATTATTATAATTTTCAATTATATGATTTTAATTTTGTTGGTAATATGAATAGAATAATGTAAGATCAATAAAAGATAACCAACGACCACTAACGAATAATTGAGCAACGTTTCGACTGTCAAATTCGGTCATGGTTAGGCTAAAATATAACAAATAACAATAACTGTATATAATAAATTTTAAAACATTGCTTAAAATTGCTTATTCATTAGGTATATTATAATCTAAATATTTTTTTTTGCCATAACGAATCATTTGAGAGAAAATTACAAAATTATATAATTCAAAGTTTTTATACAGTACACAATACCACGAAGGCGTTAATATCGGACATTTTGTTTTTGGGTCATCGCAAATAATACAATAACAACATTCAATGTGATTTTACAATCATATTTCATTAAAAAATTCTGAAGATAAATTAAGTATGCGTTAATAACATAAGATAGTAAAAAATATAACCGAGTATAAGATCATAAATAAATACATACATTTAAGTTGATTATAACAGATGCAATAACAATTCCTGGGATTGTGACTATTAATTATGGACACAATTCCGAACAGCAGACATTGTTTTTTTTTTTGTAAATATTTTTTGTATTTTTACAATTTCATTAGACTGGTTAAATTTCATTATAGGTTTTTTAATGTTAGTGAACTTCGTGAGCGTTTAACTTTGACTTTTGATGTGATTTTACGATACCAAAAATACTTAACTAAGAAGTACCTAAGTACCCACAGCACCTTTCCAGTTATAATCCGAGCTTAGGTACCTATTTAAATATGTACGTCATAAAGGGAGTTACGCCTCCCTTTTCGTGAATGCACTCGACCTTTGCACCATTCGGCATAGGTGCTACCTTATTCTATTACATCTACACCTATCGCTGCCGGCTTCTGCTGCATGCCCCTAAAAACCATCATCAGGCACTCTTCATGGCCCGCACGGCAAAATGAACCCATAAACCACGTTAGAAGTCGGTCGGATTGTCTGTCTGATCACGAATGCTACACAGACAGACAGACTACGATAGTTCGTATGTTTATCAAACATTAGACGGTAGCCGTTTCCGCAGTTAGTAGTGGAAGTGACATTCTAAGGAAGACGTGTCTTTGTCTTTGTAGATGCATGTCGTCTTCATTTCTATTATATTCTACTAACATAGAGATCTCGAACTATCCGGCGGACCTCTGAACTGACGCGGCGGTAAGATATGTAAATTTTAGTACATAACATAACCTCTGTTATTTTTACATAAATATCAGTCTCTATTGAGGGTGGCATCAGTGTCGTTAAATAGGGCTAATTTTGAAGTTTAAACATTTTATAGTTTTAATTTGGTACGAAAATTTAAAAGAGGAAATTAAACAATACCTACGTAGGCCAAACTAAATGAAAATTGTCGACTAGAATGAAAGAACATCGATCCAACACACAAAGACATCCAAAATATTATATCGTATTAAATGAAAATAAGGTTTAACTAAGTATGGTCATAAATTTGACACAGCTGATTTATTCCCTTAAATTATTATTTATTCCGTAACAAAATCACCGTTCTCTCCCTTTCACTTTTTTCCTCCCCTATATGTGATTTCAATTTTCCTGTTCAATCGTGTCTTTACATACGTCTAATGAAGAGTCAGAATAAGCAAATTTCTGTCGTCCAAAAGTGTTTTGTAATTCATAAATCCTCACGAGAGACCTTTGACAAATTGCTTGAACCCCTCGATTTTCCTCAAACGATTGAAGTAAGCTGTTGCGTCGGTGTAAGAACAGATTAAGGAAGAAGAACATAAACTCAACAGGCAATTTTGATCCGATGCAGGAGCAAGCGAATCAACCACCTTTTACCCTTACTTGCTTGTTTGCGTATACTGTAAGTAGAAGATTGAAGATAAACTTGAACGTATTTGTATATTAGTTAGGCGAATGGAAGGGTTCGTCTACTTACCTATTTATTCATGTGTCTACTTAGGTATATGCTTAGATTTTGAGCAGAGCTTTGTAAATATTTGGATACTGTTTTATATATGGATTCTTTAAACACACTTCTTTGACAGTTACCTAATAGTTAGGTAAAATGTAATTTTTTTTAAATAATAGTTTTATATTTAATTGATTAAACAAAAAATCAAATAAAGAGGATTTCTTTGTAATTATGCACATAAGCTATTGAAGACAAATACAAGACATTTTTAAAAATGTAGTTAGGGATGAGTACTCCAGTTAGGGATGTTTTCGTTTTCGGGTAATTGAAGAATACAGGTGAAGGTGGCTGTTAAACCAGCCTGTCCTAATGCAGAGTGAAAACCTTGTATTGATCTTTATTAAGATTTTTTGTAAATCGACAATAGTTTTTACCAAAAATGAACAAATTTGTCAAAATTACCTAATTTATGAAAATGTACTTTCTGTAAAGTTAGAGAATGTTCAGAAAAAGGTCATGGCAGTTTGGTGAGGTCAGGAGAAGTCAAGGATTTCAGGTCAATTGTTGTCTGTGAATATAAATTAAATTAAATATTGTGTTATAACTAAATGAAATAAGTTGTATAAGTATGATGACTTCTGTTGAAAGTGAAGATGATTTTGAATGATCTTTTTAGTGAAATTCTTAGGCAAACTGTAGGGTATTTGAAATAACAGTTGGCCAATTTGTCAAAGTTCAAATAGTTAGTTCCATTGATTTAAAATTATGTTCTTTTATGCCAAAAACCACTTCTACTCTATGATTTGTAAAAGAGTACCTACGTATCTATTATATACTTAGTTTTCTATTTATGTATCTACCTATATAGTCACTAATCTCTTTGGTTAGGTATATACGTGTGATTTATTTAAAATTTATATGCATGTGTAGTTAGATAGACCTCCGCCGCGTAGTTGCAAAACCGTCAAGTCTTAAATTGTCGCTTGAGACGTCCGTCCATCGGTTATATTGGTCTCGTTTGCACAAATTATGTACTTTCAAGACCGTAAGGGAAAAGTATGTACACGTTACGAATAGCGTTTAGGCCGTTCCGTGTGAAATTTATTGTACGCTCTCGGTCCGGACATGGCCTGCTCCGCCATCGCAAAACGAGATAACAGGCTCTCCACGACGTGTACCATTTGCATGGAGATGACGACGAAGGAGAGACATCATGGGTCTCCTTCGGCCAAACCGACTGACTAATGCGGTGCATGCCACGAAAACAGCCTAATGAAGATGAGCTCGATTGCATTTATGCAAATTACGTCTAATAAGAAACACACGGTGCGAATGCTGACTGAGGCGAACGGACGAAAAAGTATTAAATCGAAATGCCAACCAGCCAGGACTCTCTCTGGATTTATGTAAAATGTAGAAAACGTTTAGTACCCACCCAAGTTTTCTGACCTTTCAACATTATTACTTAGGTATCCAAAGTTGTATTAACGTGGGAATTTATGAAGTGTACCGACCTAACAGTACCTAATTATAAAGGTCGTTTTAGAATAATTTATTAACAGAATTGACCTGTTTGGCTGTTTCTAAGGAATATTTTTCGATTTAGAGGCCAGCGGACGTCGTAATGCTTCCGCTGATAAAAGATTCCTTGTCGTAATGCATTGCAGTAAAAATTTAATAAAAGTATACTGAACAAATTTCAACTATTGAATAAGAAAGTTGCAATAAAACCCTGGACATGGCTGACGTTATTTTTGTGTCCTCGTGAGTGTATACGTATAAAGAATGACGTCGAAGACGACCAACTTTTTACGGTCCTTCGTACAGAGACAACTATGCAGTGTACGTGTACATTTGTATATGTATTAGTAATGTTGGACAGCCAAAAACAAGCGAATACACAGTCTGAAACTTCTGGACTTTGGAATATTACTTGGAACGCCATCAACTAATTTAAACTTTTAAACGAAACGTCACTCAACCGGAAAATGTTATATAGTTTTTTTATTTTGACAAAACGAATCTAACATTCGTCATAAAAGTTTACTGTTTGACTCAGAATACGGAACGCTTTAACAACTACCTACCGTCTTTATGAAATTTTAAGTTAGTCCAAATTGTAGGTAATTGTCTTCAAAGTAAATGAAGTTATGAGAAGTTAAAATCTGATTAGAAAAATTTTTACGATGTCAAATTAAACATATTTACTTAGTGGTGTGTTTAGGGAAGATTAAGAAAATACCACAGATGGAAATGAGAGGAATATAAAGAGCCCAATTGGAAGTTAAAAATGAAATGAGGAAACAGGCTGATAGGACAGGGGTAGATGGAGACTTAGTTTGGAAAATAATTATTCTCAAAAAGTTAAAGGTTAGCGATGATGAGTTCTGGATCTGAAACAGTGGAAGTGCGTTTCGAAATATCCCTTACACTTGTGGATCATTTTCAAATATCTGGTACATTCGCGATCACTTTCGAAAAATCTAGAACATTTAGACCATTTTTGAAATATACAAATAATTCTCGTACCTATACCTATTTAAAATAATTTTGGAAAGATCATTCGATCCAGATCATTGTCTGATATTTAATACCTACATAATCCTGGAATAATGTTGAACATCCTTAGTCATTCCACATTCTTGTCAAAATATCTGGATCATTTTAAGGACATTCTCAAACATTTCTAATTTTCGAAATTTCTATAAAATTTTTTGGCATGTTATGCTTCAATCAGTATATTAGGTAGGTACGTGTCGTATTCCAAACCTTTTTTTTTTATAAAAATCCCGGAATTAAACTAATCCTTTTACGTAACATTTTTCCTTGAATATTGTTATGAAAGGCATAAGTAGTTTCAATAAAGCTGACGCCAGTCCCATTCGTAGCTGTCTCGGCCTTCGCCCACATTTCTAAAGCCTATTTCTATCAGTTACAGATCGATTTGAATTATTATTAGCCTTTTAAAGTTGCCTATTTATTTAGTCCTCTGGTTTATTTCTTTCTGAATTATAGATAAATCTCGTTTTATCCTGATGGAAATGTAATAACTCTATTATAAATAATTAATAAACAAACCTATCTAATTTTTACATGATAAATAGTTTGCTCTTAAAATTATGTGTGTAAGAATTACATACATGATGACATTTTCCCTTTTTTTGTTCCAGGTTTAGTTAATATGTGCCACGATTCGTTTTCGCAGTGCAACGGTCTATCGTGCGTTCGGTGTGCGGTAACAGTGAAGAAGAATACCTGCCAAGCCGAGACGTTCGGTTTTTTGCGCGTTTGTGCAGTGTCCGTGGAGTGTAGTCGGGCCGGATGTACGTGTTGTTTCCATCAGGGTCGTCGGCGTGTTGAGCGACGCCGGGCGTCGCCGTGTTGAGCGCCGTCGTTTCCGATGCGTCCGTGGAGTGGCGTGACGTGATGTGACGCTATGTGATCCAGGCCGCATCTCACCTGATGCTGCAGCCGACATCTCACGTAACTTGGACCGTGGATGAGAGAGAGAGAGATAGAGAGAGAGAGGAAAGCGACACATTGAGCGAGAGATGTACTGCGGATCTGCAACATGATAAAGAAAGATCGAGGTAAGTGATGTGAAATTTTCGATTTAATGTTTAACGTGAGGGATGCAGGCATGCGTGGATCGTGGATTGTGTAGATGCTAATGTATGTAATTGGTATGTGAGTGTATTTTGGGAAGACACAGAGGGTAGCAGGCAGCATTTATTTAAAACTTTTGCCGAATATTATACTTAAGGATCTACAAGAAAAGGAACAAATAATTTATTCATAAATCCAAACCCTTTTCTACAATTTTTTTCTCCCCTGAATAATTTTATAAACATAATGACGTCCACTTTGTGCTAAATATTATTTGAAAGATCGCTGGTATACCTAAAAATGGTATTGATTATTTATAATATTATTTATTATTAATCCATATAGTGAAATTTGATACAACGAAACATTTTCCAGTTTACTAATTAAGTAACTTCTAATTTAAAGCAGTTCTATGTTACACAAGCTTTGAAATTTGATCTGCACTACGTGCAACTTCGAAACGATATAGGTACCTATTAAATAATATTAAATATTGGTATTTTCATCTCTATACCAATACCACATACTCTTTTATTACTTCTTGGCTTATTAAGACAGCTAATTATGTTGCTAGTTAATTAACACTGTTTTCAGAAATGATAATTGAGCTGAGTAAAAATTATGTACAGCTGAACCATTCCAACGAACAACTATCGAGCATGTTAGTTAATAAATATGTAGTCAATAGATGGCGCCCTCGGTTCAATATTTTAAAATGTTTTTGTAGAAGAAGGCATTAATTTTTAAATTTTTGATTATCATTCCTCAGTAGCTGTGTACGTTATCTTTAAAACGATATGTCAGTCATTAGTTTTAACAAAATATTATGGGAGATATGGTCTGTTCATAAAATTAGATTTGAGAAGTAATATGTGGGGATACATTTATACCACCATAGATTTGAGGAAGGCTCCCATAGACAGGCTCAAAAGTGCGTTCATCTAACGGTTCATCTCTCTTTGAATTTGTTGATACTTGCTTAAGTTTAATACCTCAAATTTTCGTAAAAACTTGTGCTACGTTAGGAACAATTGTTCTACATTTGTATTGTCAATATGAAATAAGAATTACTTTTTTGTCTTCGCCCACCATTTTCATTAGTGAATTTGTGGCGATTCGACTGAAGAAGTCGAGCACACGATCGAATAAATGGACGACATTTTTATTAAAATTAAAATATCATGCAATAAACGGCCTAAACTGTTGGGACCACACGCGAAGTCGGGAATTTATTGCGCTGTCTTCAGTGCGGACGGTTTTTATCGTTTTTTTCTTTTAGCGCGGATTTTTGCCCGACAGTCGGCCGGACGTTAATGTGTTTGACGAACGAATTGCCATTAAATTATTTTTTCTTGTCACGTTAGGCCGCCACGGACCTGTTGGAAGTGAAGCGGGCGCTCCACGTGACGTCGCGTAAACGAATATTGTTGCACGGTACTTTAATTGCCGTAGAATTTGTTCGCGGACGTTTATGCCCAGTACGGGAGCAATTTTATTGACGACAATCATTATTAAATGACAAATTATTTGACATACGTACTGCATGCAAAGATGTTACGCCATTTAATTGGCATGTAGCTTAATTTTTATGTTCTCTGTTTTTATATTAATTATTCTCGTGCATAATAATTTTAGAGGCAGAAACAGGACTAAAAAGAGGCACAGACGACTTTCGTATTCCAGATTCCAGGATATTTTTCAAATTAAAATATATGCCAACTACAGTAAAAACCTTTTACAACGACATCGATTAAAACGACATGCCGGTTATAACGACCAAAATCATAGATTCCGGCTGAATGCTATATAATCGCCTTTAAAAAAATACCGCTTTCTACGACATTGCTTATTACGACTTACCTCATTAAACGATCACATTTAACTAATATCTTGGGAGAATTATATCTGTTACAACGACCAACAATCTTATTAACAATTTGAATAGGTAACAGTATCCGCATCTGGGACAGTATAATGATCAAGTACAATATAATGATCAATAGCAATTAAGATAGCAAAGGTAAACAAAAGCGTTTCGAGTCAATCTTCAGGAACAAAATACACGTGCATGCAGTATAATCAAAGCCCACTTTCTCACATCTCTTCAGTTTGTTTGTTACTTGAATGTATACAAGACGCACAAAAACATATTTTATACATGAATGTATAAATCCTATTAATGTCTATGGATTTATGTGTACGTGCACAATTATTAAATAAATATTTTGTACCTCGAAATCGTCACCGGTTATTACGACCAAAAATGGGAGGTCCCTTCGATGTCGTTATGGCCGGTTTTGACTATAATTACCTATAATCTAGTTATTAACCTTGGAAAATAAAGTGGAAAAAAGGTGAGGTAATTGTTTGCCAGCTAAACAATTTCTAGGAAGAGAATGTATCGCTTGATGTAGACACTAGACAAATATAGAGAGCCATAAAACGGCACGCCCTTCTAATGGCGCAAATGCAATTGTAGGTACGATAAGAAACTGCCAGAGATAACACAACACGCCTCTTCGAGCAAATACCTCTTAATTGTACCACATGAATCTAATGGTCCACCTACTTAATTAAGACCGTTGTCCTACCGTCATTGAGCAAACACTGATTACAGTAAGGTGACGTTAAACGGAACCGTTAATATGATTTAAGATGGTAGGGTGGTATGTGACCCGTTAAATTGACCTTATATATATGTACCTAAATATAGGTACAGATATATAAGGAACGAACGTTTGAAATTAGGATTTGCTTATAAATATCAACAAAAAAAATATTTGTTTATAATAGCAAGGGTTGTAGGACGATTAAATTCAATAATTTTTTATAATATTTACCTACTCCTTGTCAAGACACATTACGTCATTGCTAGTGGCATGGCCACGAAATTCGACGTCGAAACTTTGTCTGACGCCATTGTCGCTTGGGTGTGGCCGTGTAGCTGAGCTTTTATAGAGTAATACAGGGTAGTTTACGTTTACTAATTGCTAATGAGTTTGCAGTTTACCATTAGTTGCAGGAACTAATAACAGCTTGCTCCAATAACCTAATGCAGGATGTGGAGAAAATTAGGAACATAAACCCGGGGACAATGGGAAAATAAATTAATATTAAAATTCATTATAATAAATGTCTTACTCAAAATGATCATTTTGTTACATAAAACCTTCCTTCATTCACGTTTCCCTTCAATTATATACTTAATATACCTATATGTGGTATTGTTGCAATTGAGTCTCTCCCAAATATCGTTCAGTGATGGGTGCTGGCGTCTGGGAAACTCTCGTCGCCAGCGGCTAGAGCGAACTGTAGCATCAAAAGCTTAATAATAAATCGATAGCCTTATCAGGATGCATCGGTAGTAAACTTCGACAAAATGCACAAGTTGTTTACTTTGCGCTGGAGGGAACCTGAGCGTGTAATATGGCGAAAAACATTATCCCGTCTTCTCTCCCTTTCTCCCTCTTCCACTTCGACATTTTAAATGATTAAACTTTTAAAAGTAATTGAATTGTAGACCACTTAAGGATATGCACTTCGTTACTTATGCAGTCATGCAAAATGTATGGACAATGTTTCCCCAAACGTACAGTAAAATGGGTACCTACAACTAAGTAACATCTTTCTCTAAAAGTAAAATAAATTGTACCTAGGAAAGATAAGAAATATCGTACGTTAAAGTTTAGGTTGGGGGTCACTACAGATTTACAAAATTGAAGTTACTTTTTAGGAAGTAGGTACCTATAGAAAATCCAGCTTGAATTATATTTATTATCTAAAACAATTTCAGATCTTCTTTGACATTTGGTTATCGTTTATAAAGCCTATAAATAGAATCGTAAGTGTGCTATCGTTGTCGAAAATGGAAGATCTACCCCTACCAATACGGCTATAACCATTCACATTGAAAGCTCAGGTTTTGATAGAAATCGTTATCCCCCTTTTGGTAGGGAACGATAATGTTATTCGACTTTCTGGGCGCTATCATCCCAAAGTTCTATAGGTACAAAATTAAAAAATTGTTTCCTTCATATTCTCATAGTGTGCGACCCACATTCATCATGAGCTTGCGTACATTTTTTTTGCCATTTTTATTTTTTTCACGTGACCGACTTTTTTTTTCCTTTTTTTATACATATATGCACATATAGGTACATGTCTTACGACTTGCTCGTAAACATTATTTTTCCTTTTTGTTTTTCCTCTTTCGTCGATTATGTGGCAGGAGCTAAAAATGCTGTATACGTGTTATACACATGCATAAGTACAAATACGTGCTATGCAGAGGCGGATCATGGATCGTAATTTTAAAAAAAAATTGTTATTCTTATAAAATTTTAAGTCGTGTAAGTTAATTTTTTTGTAAAACAAATTTGATAACCCTTTTATTTTCCTATAAAAGTTACCTTCAATGAGCTTTTAACGAAAAAACAGCTATTGATGAAAACTTTTGGGACTTATAATCATACCTGATAGGAAGGCTCAAAATGCAAAAATCATATTTTTTTCTAAATATTCTATCCTCTTATTTTATAAAATGAGAGTTTCTTCAAAAGACATTTATTTATCTATGCCCCTGTGACCTGCCACTGATATTATACGTACGCAGTCATATTCCACATACAATAATTGTATATATGTACACGTATGCATAAACTCGTATCTTCATCATCTCCTTTACCGTTGTCGACAGTAAGAAGAACTCGTCGTTGCTTTTTCTTGTTCCATTCCGTTTATTTTCGTTGAATGTACGTGCCGGCATCCGAACGCATTTTTGGCCAAATATTTAGGAAAGTTGTCGACAAAATGTACTCGTCGTGTGAAATGAAAGGGAGATGGACTGAATAAATAAGACAAAGTTCACGCAACTCCGTCTGCTTCACTATAACGAGACTTGTTTGTTGCTTAATATCCACTAAATTTGTCAAAAATTATGGTTCCAGACATGAAGTTTCGCTCAGTTATTGCATAAATCATTAAAGTACCTGCAGAACTTCCTGGCACGAAACAACAGATGTATAGGAAGGTTTACAAAAGAAACATTATATTAATGTAGATTTAACATGAATATTTATTTTAAAAAATCGTTACTGTTAAATAGGGGAGATCAGGAAATGCAATTGTATAACGTGATACGAATGAGACATTTGCCATACCCATATGTTTCTATTTAAATGCTATACGTTTGGTCACAATCAAACATATTTATATTGCAGCAATGTACTGCAGCAGTTTGTCACCTCATTTGCTGAAGAAGCGCTGATGAGAACTACTAGGTATTGCTCTCTATGGATTTTTCATTAAAAATTGTTAGAATATCAGTTGGGATACAATTGTAACGTGTTAAATAAGTAGATTATAGCAGAACCTATACGTAGGTCAGATTGGTAGATCGTTCAAAACCAGAATAAAAGAACATCAAATTAGTTTTATTAATAAAGAATCAAATTCAGCTTACGCTGATCACTTAAACAGCCACCAAAATAATTTTAATTAAGACGTTAATATTTTAGACGTTAAAAGTGGTTGTGTATTTTAGTATGAATTTGAATTTGTTCCACCCCTATTCTACATTGTACCATCAAAAGGTACAACTGTAACAATTTTTCTTCTATACAAAATTGATTAACCAACATATTTCTGAAAAACAAATTTTAGAAATTGTTACTATTGTACCCAAAATTGTTCTTGTTGTACGCCATCTACTAAACTTTCGCTATTTCAAGAAACAAAAGTCGACGTTTCATTTCCACGGTCAAATTAAACTTACTTATTCGTATTCTTTGCTTATTAAAAAAAGTAACCGACACGACTCAATTACATTGGTTCCGTTCTCGAAAAAAAGCAACAAAGTTGTAACACTGTTCCTTTTGATATCGGCGCGGCACCTCTTTTTCCTCGCTTAATTGCTATCGGGATTAAGATATGCGACCACAGAAAGAGACCCACGATTCTTATAAATATTAATAAACGCTTGACAACCATGACAATTTCTTGTTGGGTCTGCATACCATCGAATGATTCGTATATGTTTATATATGGAACCGAATTTGGGTGGTCGAATTAAGCAAGAATCATTAGCACCGTCGCCATATTGGACTAAAAGCTCCGCTCGCTCCGAATGCTATTAAATTGTAATCGTTCAAGTTCACTTTTGTCGTTTTGGTTAGATACCTACCTACACTTTTGAATGTATTGTGAATACGAACTAAAGCGGTAGCATTTAATTGCATATCAGATATCGGCAATCTTTATTTTTAACCGTTTTGTCATGTGCCGATAATAATTTGTTAATAAGGAACGGAAAAATACATATTATGTAGGTACCTACTTATTATTATAATCACTGATGTGAGAACATATTGCTACAATGTATTTAAAAAATAACGTAAAATATGGAACATTGACACCCAAAATTCCTCTGTGATCAATATACAGTCAAAGCCGTTTACAACGACATCGCTTAAAACGACGTAGCAGTTATATCGACCAAAATCATAGGTCTCGGCGGAATGCTTCATGATCGCCTTATAAAAAATACCGCTTTTTACGACATTGCTTATTACGACATACCTCATTAAGCGACCACATATAACTAATATCTTGGGAGAATTATATCTGTTACAACGACCAACAGTCTTATTAACAATTTGAATAGGTAACAGTATCCACATCTGGGACAGTATAATGATCAAGTACAATATAATGATCAATAGCAATTAAGATAGCAAAGGTAAAAAAAAGCGTTTCGAGTCAATCCTCAGGAACAAAATACACGTGCATGCAGTATAATCAAAGCCCACTTTCTCGTATCTCTTCAGTTAATTTGTTACTTAACCACCAAAACATATTTTTTACATGAATATATTAATCCTATTAATATCTATGGATTTATATGACCTACAAATTCAATAATACTAAATAAAAAATTATTTTGTACCTCGAAAGCATCACCGGTTATTACGACTATCGGTTTTTGCGACCAAAAATTGGTGGTCCCTTAGATATCTATCGTTATAACCGGTTTTGTTGATTGTCAAATATGTTCAAAAAATATCCAACATTTATTTGTTAACACCAAAGAAAACACCCCAAATCCACTGAAGAAAAGGCATAAGTAGATATACATATATTGTGATCGATTCATGCGCTTATTGATCATAATATTTGTGACATAAGTTAACCAGAGGGAACAGTTAAGATAAGGATTGTTTATTTTAATCCTAAGTTGTTTTAAATAAATGTGTTTGAATGAGTGTGTTGGTGCCACGTAGGTGAATAAACATTACGTATTATGCATAATACATAATGGTGTTTGTTCTGGTTGAAATGTTGCGCCAGACGTCTTTGGTCTCGTTGCAAACATCATGCACATTCCCGCAGACCACGTTGTCTGTTGTTATGCTGCACAAATCGGGACTAAAATTATACGAGCCGGTCTCGAACTTTACGTTTGCACTACCGCTAAAAACGACGGAGAACAATTTGCGTCCGAATGCCTTCATTTTGACCAGTACACATATACGTATGACTGTGCGGTTGTTTGTGTGTTTACTTGGTATCATGTACAACAAGAACAAGGATCACACAAATCTATAGTGTGTTCGTCCTCTTTTGGCGTTCGGATTCTTAAAAAAAGACCACCTATAGATAAATATTTATTTCTTTTCATTTTCCTCGATTATCATAAATTAAGATAATTTATTGTCGCCATTGGTTCATTACATCAAAAAGTTTTTTTTTTATTTGATTGAATAAATTTCTTTATTCATATATAAATAAACAGTTTAATATGATTTTATTTATTATTCGTAAACGTTTACTATTTTTCACAATTGAATAAATAATTAGATATTTCGTTTAATTGCCTGCTTTAAATATTTTCTTATATGTATTTTTATTTTTATTATCTTTTCGTATAAAAATTATCAAATAAAAATGAATACACTGTACATTGATGTTATTCAGTAATCGTTGAGAAAACGGACCATTTCCCAACAAACTTGTATTTTGACACGTCTCGTGGTTTTTTGCAAGTTTTTTATGACCCTCGTATGGTACAGCGTCGAATTGTCTCGTCGGACGTGGTGGTGCTGTGCAGCAGAATTTTTTCCTCTTTATTTTCTTTTTTTTCTTTTACGTCGACCCATAAAAAGTACGAACAGGTCGTTTTTATAGACGCATACTGTTTCACGTCCTTTTTAAAAATTCATATACCGAACATCATGACGTTTTAATAAAAATGAAGATATTTAAAGTAATTATAAATGATTATTCAAAATTTGTTGTTACCAATATTTTGAACTCTGTAGGTAGTTGTTTATCTATTGAAACAATTTTTTCTCTTATTTATTAATATACCTAATTTTTTAACTCTTCTGTCTGTTACCTGATCATTCTTTTATAAATTTAATTAATTTTAATTCTGATTAACACCAGTTTTTTAATTAGCCGATGCTATTTCTTTTGCCAATTACAATTAAACGAGAATTATCTTGGATCCTTCTTTAATTCTTTTCGTCATTTTGTGATTATTATCTTGCGCCAGGATCAGGATTCGGGGTAATACAGTTAATTAGTCGGTTTCGTGCAACGTTTCTGTAAATTATCTCATCCGTTGCCAGCGATGACCTCGTCATCAGACAGATAAATTGCAGACGTTCGTTGCTGGGCGGTGTATGGGTGATGTGATGGTAATATCATGGCATGCAAGTACCCACTTCCATTACAGAACGTACTTACTCAAGGAGTCTCTAGACTTCTCCATAGTGTAGTCTCAGACGAAGGGCGGAAGAGGAATAACGTTTAATTTAAAACGTGACATTGGCACCGGTTATCCTCCTCCATGGAAAAGGTAGAAGTGTTTACACACATACATATACTTAGATAGTTGTATTAAAGAGAAGAGACCACTCCTGCTGGCTGCCCATGAACGTGGAATTACTTTCGAATCGTGACAAGATTCGATAATGTTCCTAAAATGAGCTGTTCGCTCTTCAAATGCGCAGAAAGAAAGAAATGATGTACAGGGTGAGCTGTATACCTGTTCAGAAAAATTGTAAAAGTCGGAAATTGAAAGAAGTATAAGTATACTAATTTATTATCAAAAAATTGCACAAAATACGAAAGATTGTTAACTAAATTTTACTTAGGGGTGACCATTGCTCCCTTTTATTACAGTAGGTACCTACCTACTTCAAAGATTACCAAAATTAGTCAAAAATCTGTTCAAAATTCAGATAAAATATTGAGACTGAAATGAGAATTGAAATACTTATACCTACAACAGAACCAGATGAAATCCAGTACGTGACGGTACTTTTTTTTCACATTCCCCAAAAACTGAAATCGTTGGTGTACCTATGACAATTTTATATGAAAATGTAAGACTAAAACAAAATTCCAAGTTTTTTGTAAGCACCAATCAGCACGTCTTTTTTTTTTAACGAATGTTTATTTATGTGTTTTTGTAAATTTGGAAAGGTTATTTAGACCACGTATAATCAAGAATAAAAGACAGATTTTGCGTAATAAATTGACATTTTAAAATTAAATATTTTACAATGGCATTATTTTCCTTGAATCATTAAAAAAAAGTTGAATAATAAAGACATTTTTTTTTTGTTTTGGTCATCAAACGCAGACACTTGCTACAAAGTATCTGAATAATTTCTAGATAAGTTAGATTTTACTAAAATGTGTTCCCATGCTATTAATGAATTAATTGAACCTCCCGGAGCTGTAAATGTCCTCAGTTTAATAAATTGGTAAGCTTTATTGTCGACTAGAAATCTTTGAATTAATAGATATTGGAAATTGAAATTATCGTTAAATTGCTAAATGTAGAAGCTTCAATCATGACGTTAAACAAGTATCAAATAGTTCAAAAGACGCCGGCAGATTGCTCTATTATTAGTTGCTGTAGCTTACACAGTTTTGGAAGGAAACTAAATCTTGACCGTAGGTTAATGTAAGCAGTGACGCTTGTTTGTTGACGCAAAAATATTTTTAGACCATATAATGGCACCTGGTTGTTGCTTATATTTTGTTCCATTTTGGCGTTTTGATTTCAGCGTTTTTTTCAAAGAATTTTACATCTGAAATATGTATCAAATTGCTTATTTTAAAGTATAGCGCAGATATAGAGAATATTCGAACATGTCAAGTTGCTCTTCGAAGGGGAAAATTGGTTTCTAAGTTTTAACCTCATTATATCAACCTTCAAGTAAAATGGGGTGGCCATCCCCCTTACATTGAAATAGGGAGAAATAGGGGACGAGTTGTACGTATAAGATTAGAAAGTCGTTTGAATTCTCCAATAGCAAATTTTATCTTCTGTTTTTGCTTTAGATCTATAGCTGATCACATCATATTTGTAAGCTTTGTTAATTTTTTTAAATTACTTATTTGTGACCCTCTATTTTATGCTAAATGTATTATTTGTGATTGTAAATGCAGCCGTGTGCGTAATTTATTACACAAAATGTTACATCTTCATAAAATATAATTTATTTTGCAATTATTAAGCAGTAAATGTCAATAAAATACTTCATAAAATCCTGCAATATTTATGTATATACTTAAAAACCATTTAAAATGATAATATGGTACATCTTGTAATGTTGTTATAGTAACACCTATAAAAACAACTACTGTTACAATCGCTTTTTTGAAATATCATTTGTAGTATCTGTCATTTTATGATAGTTTTTATTTTTTTTTTCTTGGGGGAGTTACAAATAGGGGTCATTTCAAGCGGAATTTTTGATGTTTTAATTAATTCCTTGCAAACCTGGTTGATAATAACTTAAGAAAACAATTAACCTAAATGATATAGTTTTCGTTCATGATGGTGAAAGTATTTTTCTGACTCTTATGAATATATTTTGCTATAAGTATTGTTTTATCATGTGTCGTACATCAATTTCATTAAAATAAATATTTTGAGTAAACCAATTTATTGTAAAAATTTTTACTGACAGCTGAATGCTCCTAACTTTTAGGCAACAAACTTAACTAACGTACATGACAGTAACTGGTTGCATATACGCGCCTACAATCAATCGCCAGAGAAAAGGCAAAAGTTTCACACGATTTCGGTTGTCTTTTTCCATTGTTATTCTGGATTTAGTACTGTTTCGACTTGCTTTAGTTTGCTATTTCGCCAAGTCAATTTTGCAACAAGTTCTTTGCTGCTTAGTTTCACTAACAATTAACTAATCAATAAATTATACTTATCTTAATTGCGTTTATTTGTTTGTTTCAGGTAAGACAAGTCTTTTAACAGTAATCGTAAGTTGATACCTATTTATACAAACTTTTTTACCAAAATGCAATATAACAATTTTGATTTCCTTTTTTTTAAACAATTGTTTACTAATCTATTCGGTTACGTAAAATATATGTAGCTACTTTTTACACAATGTAATGTGATTTTGTGCATTATCTTCTGAACTCCACGAGGCATTTAATTGCTCGATAATTACCTTTAGCAAAATAGTTTTTATACCTATAACAATTCACAAATTGCAACATTGTTACATACCTGACTAGACTTGCATGAATATCCTTTACATTAAGAAATATTTAGTCTTAGTTAAATCTTATTAGCATTCAAATGATTCGACACCCTCCTTCGTTCTTTTCGAAAGCTAAACGAAGTGTTGAGGGAAAGTCTCATTGCGCTTTAACGAGAAAGTCGTCATCGCTTTAAACATAATGTAACAATTCATAATATGTATTTACAAAGTTAAATTTAGTATGAGCAACAAATTTATGCCATCTGATGGTCGGTTGGTTCCCCTTAATTTCGGAAATGGGGTCATTATACAACTACATGGACCCTTAACGTGTCCCGTCTACCATATTTGAGCTCCATTTAACTCGGGCAACTCCTTAGGCGTTAGCTTTCGTGTTAGGGTGGAATACTTGTTAGGCTTTATAAATTTATGTTTAGGCGATTTTACATTGGTTTTTATATACGGCGGTAAAATTTAAATTTTACATTTTTATAAAACCATTAGGTACAATGTATATAAAAGAAAACAAAAATTGCTAATTTTTTATCGATAAATCGTTTGTATAAAGAATACTCTTCAAAAATAAAGATGCTTTCGAGGTTTTATAAAATAAACTTTTTATTTTGTTTTTAGTGACATTAAAATATACGTGAAGGTGGTACTAAAAGTTTGATTTATCGATCAATACACAGCCCAAACTTCTATGAGTACCTACAAGCAGGTTCTGAATTTTTTTTTTTCAAAGTAAATAAGAAAAGCGTCATATTTTTGAATTTATATTTCGAACTCATTTATTTTTTCTGCTGCTTAATAATTACTTTTTTGTTTATATTATCGAATCCAGGGACTGTTACTTTTTCATCAAGTAGGTTGTACTCTCCTCAACTTTGTCTTTGTCTACGAACTCTACACACGCACTTGAAACGTTACGTAACACTTTCCAAGAATAATTTATGTTTTAGAGGCTTATCTCATAATATGTTACTCTCATAAGCTTATACGTAGTTCAAAAGGATCTAACTCAATACGTTTTGCTCATAAATTAGTCAATAACCAGTCACCTATCGAGCCATATCTGTACTTTGAATGTTTATTAGAAGATTTATACTCTACCGTTTTAGACGAAGTGATTTATTTCGATCGTTTTGTCTAAACTAAAATAAATATAGGTATCTTTTACTTTGTGGTGGATAGTTTTCTAAAAAAAAAATTTCAATAATAAAATCCACAATATATTTACAAGAATAAATTATGATGTTAATGGTTTTATATTACCTATACCGCAGCCAAAGTCATTTATTTCTAAATTTAAATCAAGCATTTTCTCTTTATTTCATACTATGTGTAGTTTAAAAAATTAGATACTTTGTCTATAAAATCCATCCTAAGACTAAAGATCATAAGAATATGAGATAAATATTCATCTCGTGCGTTCTTAAGCAGCGCACATCATATGTATACGATTTGCCCACTACCTTTCCTAATTTGGAAGGGATAGGCAGTAATAATACGTGTTCGCTCATGCGTATTGCACGGAATCACATTAATTGTCGAATACCTACCTAGCGGAATCGTAACGTTGAGATCGAATAATATTTAGATGGTATTAACGCTAGCAAAAAAGCGATAAATTAAGAATGCATCGATAATTTACTAAAGGAAATTATTAATTACTTGAAAGCTAAAAATCAATCAAACCATAATGAATATTTCGTTAGCAGTTTTACTTTAAAGGATTTTCAAAAATAAATTTCACATCAAGAAAATATAATACGTGTTCTTAACGCCAATACCTATCAATATTTAAGGATAGATTTCATAATAATTTTAAATTGATTTCATGTTTAAGTTGTACTACGCCATAGATTTATAATAAAAGTGTAGGCGTTTAGGTACTTATTTTACACTACATTAATTCTAGATGTGGCGTCGTTGGTTCCCACTGGATAAACAATAAATAAATACTTATTATTTACCTCTATGGATGCGAACATACAGAAATGAAAGTAGTTACTGATATAATCCTGATCGAACATAGATATTTCGTAAAATATTTACTGATTTGGTGCAATTACTTCAGGTTCAGGTGGAAAATTTTAACGGCTGCTGTATTTTAAGTGGCACCTTATAGGTTGATGCTCTTTACATCCGTAGATATGTAAAAGGTATTGATGTAGGTATACCATAAAGTATCGAGATAAGTAAATAGGTACCTATAGGAACAAATAAGTAAAATTGTAAATAGTTGAAACGAAATCAGAACATTCTGGATGTCATATATTTTGCTTAACAATCAGAAATGTAGAGTATCTGGTTGATACTCGGCGCCAAGTCCACATTCATTCTCTTTCTCTATTTCTACTATATGGCGTTCTTTTTGGTGCGCTCGTCGAGTCTAACAGTACTATATACAGGAAAAATATGGTGTAACGTCATCAGAGAATCTTTAGATGCAAATATCTCGCTAACTACTGCATATAATTGGACTATTTTTAATAGGTAATTAATATCGATAATAACCTTTCATTTACTGTAAAAAATAAATTTTTGTATTACATATTAATAAAGCTACGGCTTTATTTTGGGAATAATAAGCTTCTTTAACTGTTTTAAGGGTTTCGAAAAACACTAACAAAACCTTTTTGCAATCTTTATTTTATTTTTTCTTCTATATGAAATTTTTGTTAATATCCAATACTGTTTCGTTTATTACCTACATGTATGACGAAGAGCTTTTAGTCGTATATTTATTTATTTACTTATTTCTAGTTTAGGTTTTCACATGGCGCTCCTAATTTGTATTCATTAGTTAGTTCAGCGATGAGAAGCAGTCGGAAATTCTTCCACCGAAAAGCTGACTTCGCCATAATACGACGACAGTAAAGGAGTCGGTTCGTTACAGAATCTATTCCGGGGAGGTTGCAACTTCGAAATGCAATCTTTGAAATTGTCTTCTTGATCCAGATCTCGGGATGCACAGTGCTCACATGGAAGCCTTTTAGCTTCGCTTTTATTTTCCGTCAGTCGCAGTTCTATCATTCTCATACATCCGTTTCCTCATAGACGAGTTTAGAAACTTATTTCGTTCGAGTTTTATATGTCCTGCAATTTTTCCTTTAAGATTATACTTTCTGTATAAGGAACGGGATTAAAAAAAATCTATATACTTATATGGTGAATAAAATTTGAGTTGTTTTTTTTTGTCCCAAAATTTGGAACCAATAGATCTTTTAATTTTTAGAATAAAATACTTAATGTTAATAAACATTTTACAAAATAATTTTTCCATCTGCTTGATTTAACAATTTTTTCTCAATGCAGGTTTATTTATGTAAATAAAATTCTTTCAATTAAGTTATGGGACAACGACAAGAGCAAAAGAAAATTCAATATTATTGTTATACATAATAACACCATTTGTAAAACTTGTTTCTATGTCAATAAGTATTAGGTAAAGTAAAATTCAATATTGTTATCGGAGAAACGCATTTGTTCGAGAAATGTTTACTCAGAGATACGGACATAATTTGTTTATATATCACACCATAGAGCAGAAAATGCATTTTCTTGGTCTTTTGATACGTAGGTAGGCAGTAGAATATGTTTACGCTTGAGATACGGTTACCGTTTTTAATTAAGTTATTGAGCAGTTACCGTGACAGTTATTATTGGATTTTACGTTTTACAATCCCATAGTGTAAATAAGTCTTTGACATAGGTACCTCTATGTACCTATACCTACTACCTACCTAAAGTAAGTAAATAGTTTCTAGAAAGCTACAGTGTGGTCGGAAGTACCTACTGAACATTATATTATTTTTCATGACATAATAAACACCCATAGGTAGGATAACTGATGATTATGAAATGATGTTGAACTTCTTGAACTTTGTTCACTAATTATTATTTGTTTCAACTTTCAAAGTCAAGCGAAATTTTTACCTGACGGAAATTTTCCACATCGCGTTTGGGATAAATTTCAAATTCAAATTCAAATTTCTGTCTAAAATATTTTTAATTCCTGTATCAACACCCTGTATGATATGTTCGTAATATTGTAAACATCGCCTCCATTTCAAATGATTTACACTTTGTCCAAGGATTTCCAATCGATTTTCGCGTGTGTTGTTTCGACGAAACATGCAAGGAGTAATTATTGTCACTGCAATTATTGAATAACTAATCTTTTTTTTTTTTTTTCGATAAAAACGAAGGTTAACTAACCGATTATTTAGAAATTGTTTACGAATGTTTTGGTGCCTGAATCGTTGTATGCGTGTCCGAGGACAGTCGAACAAGTAGGCGGCGCCCGAAGAATTAAGACCGAGTGCCATCCGGTTGCCATTACGACATTTCACCACAGAAGACTCAACATTAGTCATGGTATCCATCTTGTTATAACTTAAATACTCCATTTTCACTTATAACAATGTAATTTTGTTGATAATACGTATGGACAAAATATATATTCTAGGATTTTTGGCAGGAATCAATCGAACTCAAACTGAAAACTATTAAAAACCGTAATTTTGGCTTTATTACATAAAATTTGTTTCCCAGTAAGATGAATCAGAAAGAAAATGAAGATTAAAATAAAAAACCTTCATCCCATTTTCATTCTGGTTTTGACTTTATCTTTTGGTAATTTTTAGCATAAAAAACGTCCGCTATGTATTGAATCCTATTGTGTTTTTTTTTTTTTACCACATTTTCTTATAATCCAATATGTTGAGAAACATGATTTATAGAAAACATTAGCCGTTGAAATTCGAAAACTTTTTGGGAAATTGCAAAACTTTTTTAGGTATCCTATCTTGAAAATTTCTTTAAAAAAAAGAAAACTAAAGCAAAGTAATGATGCCCATATTAGGTTTCGTTGGCGGTAAAGTAAACCTGCTTAGCAAGTAAACGTAGGTACCTTCAGAATAATTTCAATAATTCGCATGCAGACGGTCATATTAATGCAATTTCAAGGAGTCCAAACTAAGTTATTTTATTTTATTTTTTAAAAGTCTTAATCATTAATATGGACGCTGCAGAATCCTGTTCTTTTAAATGCATGTGCACAGGAATTGACTTCAAGTTAAATATGCAGTAATGGAAGAAATATGTGCCTCGTGAATGGGAATCGTCTGACAAATACACCTACGGTAGGCGTATAGTTACAGGGTGTTCAAATATGCACCTGAATTAAAAGAGATAATAATAATTTTATCATTATTTCTAATCAAGTAATGGATTGTCATTTCAATTGACTAATTTTGTTATGACGTAATAAGAAATTATTGATTGTATTAAATGACCGAAATTGGCGATCGAAACGTTACATAATCCGCATACCATTTTCTTTTTGATTTTTCTAGAATAAAGTTTAGAAGCATCAAAATATGTTAGGTATTGATTAGGTGCAGAGTGTCATCCGAAAATGAGGTTAATCTTAGTCTTCCATTAGAAAACCGATACTTTTAAAAATTAATTTCCATACTTTTTCGTCCCTTTTAGCATGCTTACTAAAATGATGAGTTTTTATAAGAAAAACATGTAAAAGTTTAGGATTTTACGCTTTTTATAACTTCTTGTTCGACGGCAACCAACATTAACTTGAACCCTGCGTTTTGGGACTTTTAAAAAGTGTTAGGGACTTACCTTAATGTTAATGAGTAGATAGGTATGTATGTCGTTTGCGTGCAGTGTGATGTAAAACGATCAAAAAACAAAAACTGTAGGTACGCGTGTAAAATAAAAAGTGCGTGTCGTCTAAACCAACAGCTATGTTTAGGTATGTAGTTACACTAGATTCTCACAATGAACTAAAATTTTAGCCGTAGTAAGTTCTTGTGCTATAATGGGACCCAGCGTCTGAGGACGAGACGTAACGGTAACCAAGCTAGAAGACCATAATATGCTTACATGTTTTATTACCCATTTTACGGTCAGACCGGTGTTTTGCCTTGGATTGTACACGCGTAAAATTGCATAACGGTTCAACGTTCGGTTTGGTCACTCTCTGGTACGTTACCGTTATCGTTTGTTCTCTTGGTTTCGTTTAGTGGCCCTTTGTTCACAGACGAAAGGATTATGGTGCCGATCGGAATAACGGTACCACCATGTTTTTGCTCCCTTTTTTTCAGCAGTAGATTTTTCTAATATTCTAAAGGGATAACCTTCAGTCATCTTTAGAACCCAAGAAATTTTTTTTATTCTGGTTTCCTGTTTATAAGAAACATCTGCATAATTTACCAAACTATGAAACGGAATTCTTTTGAATGAATGTGTTGAATTTTTTAATTACATCAAGGAAAATGCCTCTTATCATCTTTATCTGATTTATAGACTATTTTTCTGCTGAAGATCTATATTTCAGTTAAATGTATGTTTCATATACTTTAATTAATAAAACAAACACTTTCATAACACACACACAAATTGGTATGTTAGGTACGTGCGATAGAATCAATTCTGTTTGTTTTATAGTATGAGATGCTATAATAAGTACTTCAACGTACATAAATACATCTGTCAGTAACGTAAGTATTGAATATTTAAGTTTATTTTTTATGGTATGTCTGCACTAATTGGTTCGTTCCAATTCATTCGAGTAAGTTAAAATAACACGTGTCGGTTTAAATGCAGATTTATGTCCATTACTCTCAGCTGAATTGGTTGGAGCCGTTGAACATTTTCTACATAGTAAAATAACAATAAAGGCATTTGTTTACAGTGAAACGTAGATAAAGCCGTTTGTAGATATACAGGGTGATACATAGTGGTAGTCTTAAAATAGTCCATCGTATAAATGTGCCTGAGATGAGCAGGGTAATTTTTTTTTGTACCTATGTTTTGCCAATATTCGAAATTTTCAATTTTTGTTTATTATTCGAAAACAAAACACAGTAAATTTATCTCAAAAGTAGAAATCGGAGGTGATGTACATTTATTTTTCGTATTTCTTAGGGTTGGTAATATAATATTTATTTGTTGAATTAACAAAGTCCATAACAATGTTTGACTTCTTCAGATGATGAGTTCATCAAATAAATAAATTGTAAATTATTTTTTCTTTAACTTCTTTATTTCAATCTTTTTGTGGGTCGTATAGTGTAGTATTGTGATAAAGGAAACGTATAAAGCTAGAAATTTCTCGGGGTTGGAGAATTGCTGGGGTATATAAAAATGAAGTTAGTAAATTACGCTTTCTGCGTCTAATTCCTTCTCCGAAATTAACAGACCTCCGAAAATTAAGTTCGTGTTGTTCTTGTTCACAAGAAAGTTTAATTAAGTGTTAAGAATAACCCTTCCGTAAAATCGCGTCGATAAAGGATTCTGAAACAACCAACCAACGTACTTACGTTGGGTAAAATAAGAATATTTCGAGGAAAATCGTAGAACAAAAAGATTTTCTTATTTTGTAATGAAATATTGTTTGGTTAGGAATTTAAATTTTGCAAGAAATGGTTAAGTTACTTATAAAAACGTTGACAGATGAGGACAATATTGATGTCGATGGTTGTCATGATTTCGCTTTGTGGATGATTTTAATAATGCACAACGCGTTATGGGCGTACAAAATGTATCTAAGACAGGATGTCAGAAATTTACGAAATTATTTAAATATTGTAATCAAAGTAAATAAATTATTCAGAATTTTGTTTTCCCTTTTTCTCGGTTAACGCAAATTTCAAAAAACAAAGAAGTTCCACCCATAACCATTTTGAATGTTTATCGTATATGCTAATCTGATAATAGGAGATTGTGCCAGTGATGCTCAAAAGTTTCATTTATCAATTAAGTATCGTATAGTACGTGCTGTTTATTTCTTGGAATTCTAAAAGTTAATTAACTTGTAGTATATTGATGGCATTATACAAGGAAAATCTAGTTTAAAAATAACGTAAATTTAAAAATCCAAAACAAAATAAGCAGAGGATTTAATTTAATTAATTTTCATAATTAAAGTATAAAAGAATAATCATTAACTATAACCTAACAATTTCAAATTAATTTTTCTCATCAAGGCGCCATACAGATTAGTAACGAAGTTGAGGCTCCTGTTGAACAAGTATGATCAATAAACTACCCTAGGCGGGCATGTGAACGCCATCTGTGGCGATTTGCTATAAAAAAAGTATTCTTTCATCTTATAGCAAATGGCCACAGGTGGCGTTAACTTTAGCATCTGTGGCTGTTTTATTTTAAATTTGTTACTGTAAGAGCCCGTATATTGGTTAATCTTAGGTTTTACAAGTACCTAGATGTTAAAATTTACTGGTATGGATTGGTATATGTAAGAATTTACAAAAAAAAGAAACGTTTTTTTCGGCCTTGTGGCGATTAAAAGTAAACTTCAGGAATTGTTAAAATTATATGGTCGTTTAAATTTGAGGAAAATCCTAAAATATACCAAGTGGTAAAAGTTCGAAGTGATGATAACGGCAAAACTGATCGAACTATTACCATTATGATCAATAATCATTTGCTCTGCCAACGTTTTGGCGCTCGTAACAAGTAGCGTCCTCAGTGACGTCTGTATGGAATACAGCAAGAAAAATTACTATTTTTTTATGATCTACCAAACGAATGATTCATAGAAATATGTGACTACAACATTCACCATTATTTATGTAAATATATGAATTACTTCGAAATGTTTATCAGATAGAACCACCCAAAAATTTTGACGGTCGCTGGTGAATTTCAAGAGTTTGCGCATTGAAATTCCAGCTCCATTCTCAAATGGAACGAGTCGATGACGGATAAAGTGCGCAGCGTGCGCAGTTTTGCCATGGGACTCGCTACACCGTTCAATTTGCAAATGTTTATACAGACAGGTAATCGATAAAGAAGTTCCATTCCACAACCAACTTGGTCGTCGTCATAGCATGCAAGCACGCTGTTGCGATGATGACGTCGAGTTGCAGTAGGGCTGCAGAACAGTCGTTTCGTTGCGCACTGCCACCTGACATTTTCTCATACTGAACTGTACAAAATCCGTCCATTAACTTATTGATGACAATAGAAAATTTCTCATCACAACTATAGTATTGATAGAAGCAAATACGAAAGAGGTGTACGTAATGTTTAAATCTAGTAGTTCAAGTTTGGAAAAAAAAAAACTATTTACTTAAGTAATTGATGCAACTTTTTTTTAATTTTTTTTTTAATTATATAGGTACTTACCTTCAGTAGATATAATAAATAACATAGGTACCTATAAGAATTTAATAATGGGAAAGTAAATATTTGGAAAAAGTGAGCAATTGAGGGATACCTATTTGTAAATAATTAGACAAACACAAAAGAGATACTTTATTATTTAACGTATTTGCAATATTAAATTTTACAAATCATTGAACAATTTAAGCTGTAATATTTTTGAAAACATTTTTTTTTGACATTAACCACTTCTTTTAAAAAAGTTATTTGCAAAATTTAATATTGCGAATTTCAATATTTTTTTTCGTTTTTAATTACAAATTAATCATTAACAATTCATTATTGAACTGGAACAGTCATTGATAATCCCATCCCAGTTGCATATCCATAAACACTATACAGAGTGTTTCAATTTTAACTCTTCGTACTCATATTTCAATAAATGTCACCGACGTTAAATTGGTTTTTAATTTTATGTACCAACGTTTCTTATTATTACAACAAGTGCATTGCAATTGTCTCCTTTTTTATTTCTTTCATATTATTTATTACCATAAAAATAATAATGAGATCCGGTTAAACTTGACCCTACATTTAATTCATCGATTGCAGACTTACATTCCAAGACCACAATCGTTATTGTTCGAAATGTGGTGCCTTGTTTGACTTATATGTATTCTGCATGTGTGCGCTTATTATGGTCCCTTATTGTTTGTTCCCAATGGAGTCCGTTGACAGTGTTTGTATGGGTGTACTTATATACATACACATATACATATAGCTGATGGTTGTCATCGTCCATCCAATTGTTAATTCGGCATACGACAGTTAAGGTCCATCGAACGTCGAAAAGAATCCACCACTTTTGTTTGAGTGAATGTTTGTGACGTGTATGTGTGTATTTTAGTGTTAGAATAATTCTCAAATGTCAAAGCTGATGATGGATGGGGTAAGTCAAAAATATGACCACGTACCTATGGTAAAAGTTTAATGGGTGAATGACGATTCGATTCCGGTATGGTCACTTTGTCTTTCCGTCAGTCACATAACCTAGAAAAGTAAAATATTTGTAGTTACAACTAAAGTAAAGGTCAGATTGTGATACAATTAGACCAGTGTCAGTGTGGGGTTAAATTTAGGTTAGGTTAAGTAAGGGCTTTCCTTAATAGAAAACAATGCAATACAATAATTTTTATTGTATAAATTTCCCCTTTGAGAAGATACTTCAGTTAATGTCTTAACTTAAGGGTGTCGTTCGATCTGTGAATTTCAGTAATTAAGAGATCCCTAACGAAATTTAGATTACAATTTTCATAAATTGCTAATTAATAAATTACTTATAGCCTGTTCTCAAATTTAAATGTTTGAAATTATACATGATATTTTAACGATTAATTTCAGAAATAAATTAATATTCTTGAGTATTTATTTATCTAGTAGTTGGTATTAACTTTAAAGAGGTTTTACGTATAAAATAATTTGTTGTTTGTCTTCTACAAACCCAAGAAGTTACATCTAAGTAGAAATATTAGATACACATTTTAAATGAGAATTTGTTTAAATTTAAAAACATTTTCATTAAAAATTAATCATAATTAAAGATTACGATTGACCAAAAACAAACAAAAAGTTTAAAAATAATGTGTTCGTTATAAAAACTATTTTGAAAGCTTAACCGACGACGCCATCTATTGACAATCTGTTGAACTACTTATAATATGGAAGACAGTTGCTAGGTGAAGTAGGTAGTTCATATTCTATAGGTACTCATCTGTATAGAAACATTTAAGGTTGAAGTCAACAGCAAGTGGTTTAGATTAAAAATAAATTACCATCCATCGAAGCAGGTCGGTCGTTTTAATCGAATACATTTATGTCGAGTCGATAATTATACCAACGCAGTGTGCACAATTGTTACCGTCACTTATACAATGGCCAATTTCCACGGTGGCTTGTGAATGTGATTCACGATAAATAGTTTATTTATCGAACCCTGATAAGAGCCGGTATTGCTTTACTAATTTTCAAAAGCTATAAATTGGCCGTTAGCGTTTATTCGTTCAGTAGTTTCTGTTAAGACTGCTCCAATAGCGTTACCCCTGGTTACCATTGTTCTTCAGGAAGATGGTCCTGATGGTACTTCTCTATCTTTTCGATTCTTATGAGCGTAAGGTAAGAGATATTATTTTCCTGAATTATTAAAAGTATCGAATTAGAATTTTTTAGTTCAAGAATTTCATGTAGGTATATGTTTTTTTCTAATTATTTGTCTCATTGAATTTTATTAAAGTGCTCTTAAAGCATCATACAACAAACTTATGATTATAGTCTATTACAATTTTTCAATTTTGAAATTTAAAACTAAGTAGGTACCTACTACAGTTGTGCCCTAGTTTTGCTCAGCGTTTCAACCACTTAAATGAGTCAGTACAATACTTTTGTACATTCGTACTGACCTAGTACTTTACAGTGTTTCTATAGTGACGACCTACATAGATAAAGAAATAGGTCAAAAGGTGAAATTCATCTAAAGATTCAGCATTTTATGCCTTCTTTCTTATCTTCTGCAAATTCGTCGGTTAAATAAAATTAAAACACGACCTTCAAAATTAATTATCAATTTAAAGCAATTAACTTTAAGTTTTTTTTACAATATTAGAATAAATAATAATTTCTGAATAACTGCAAGTTTATCTCTATTAAAAAAATAATTTAGGGTAAATCTTTATATCCATACGTAATATTTTGTTATGCATGTATCTACCCAATTAAGGATTGATATACGAGTTAAAGAAGTCCAGGTGTAAAACTGTATCATTTTTTATATTTTTACGAGCAATGCTACACCAAAAACGTTAAAATTTAGGTATTCAATGACATCGTGTAAATTTTATTGCACACACTGGTTTTACACAACATATTACAAACCCACCCATATGGAGCAAAAAAATGTCAATACCTATCTGAAAGCTTTTGTTTTTATTTTATTTTTTTTTTCGTATACCTAGCTGTACTTTTTTTAACTTATTCGCAGACAACATTTGCATTATCTTCGTATCTCCATGGATTTTTTTAACAAATACGTCTCAATTAGTATATGATTGTGTAAAGAAAGAAGCATGTCAATGTTAAAGAATTGCTGGTCGATTTGCATATTTATTGCTTTCTTAGTTGGCGTCTACATAGCTTTTGACTTTTACGGTAATTCGAAACTGCTCGGATTAATTAATTTATGAGTCTGGCTCGTTTAATCGCAAGATCAATGGATCTGGGTAAAGGAAACTATTTTTTGACTTGCTAAGCAGTGGCGTCGCCAGATAAAGGCAATAAAAACTCCGGGGAAGTTTTCAATCGAAATACACTTAAACTCCTATCCAACTTAAAATTGCTTCTATAGGTATTTTAGTTAATGAAAACCAGTGTCTTGCATGGAATAACGAAGAATACTGAGATATAAAAATACAATCAAAACCGTTTACAACGACATTGTTTAAAACGACGTGTACTCACATACCTATTCAGTAATACTAAATAAAAAATTATTTTTCGGTTTTTACGACCAAAAAAGGGTAGTCCCTTCGATGTCGTTATAACCGATTTAGACTGTAACTCAGAGAGTGTCACCCCTAAATTTAATCCTAGACTTTAAATCCATATAACTCTTTTGACTAGATAGATATACTCATATTCAAAAAAGTATAATAAAAGGAACTGTGACATGCAAATAATTTGTTGGGATTTTTTAGTATATTTGAAGTATCTTTTTTAGAAATACGTCTTGTAAACATCTTAATTTTTTCCTATCTCGAACTAATCTTCGCAATTCTCTAACATTGGAACTATTTGTGAGCAATAATCGAACCTACGTTCCTCTGTCCGTTTTTAATCCAGTTTCTGTCACAAATATATTTATATGTCTGACTAACTTTTCTACTATAAGTACTATTTCCCTTTTTCATTTTTCATTTCCATAGTTTCTCATTCTTTTGCATTCTATTTTCCGTAATATCTTATCATAACAACTTTTTTTCCTTCTATGCCACCGTCCAGTGATTTTAAAATAAAAATAGATGTATAACAAAATATAATCTACAGCATTTTGTTCATTATTTATTTGTTGTACTTATTAATGTAAAATTAATAACAAAAAAGTACTGTACGTTTTTGCTAAAATTTAAACAAATGCGCGTAGGTGAATCTGCCAGCGCTGTTTTTCATTTATTTAAAAGGCGTCTATATAAAAATCAAATTATTTTCAGGGTGTAGGCCTTGAAAAAACGATAACAATTGTTTTAAAATTACCAACCTTTACTGTTACATTTTCTAACAATACAGAAATAACCTTTATTTTTTTATATCCTTTTCTCAAACGTTAACTGTGGGTGGTATTGAACTAAACGGTTTAATATATTTTCTGTAGGTATTATTTTATATTGTTATTGTATTTATTCATACCTACCCAATCGGCCTACATATTATTTGTCACGGCAGTGATTACGTCTTTGACCAAACAAAATAACAGTTGAAGTTAAGTATACTTTTATTGTTATCACTTAAGAAAATTCGTTGCAATTGTTCCAACCACCCACCCACCCACCTTCAATTATTTGATCCTCATTATCTTCTTCGATTCGTTGCAGTATGTTCGATGTAGATAACGACGTTCGATATGGGTGCTGTGTTATTTTATTGGTAACGGAAGTGGGTCAGATTTGTTACGTTCGATTGTGTTAACGCTTTTTTTCGATCGAATTGTTATCGGCGTTACTGATTCGACCATTACAGATAACAGTAATATCCTTTTGTTTTCTCCCTGTTGTATACCTACACACAAAAAGACCTACATGTGTATGTTAAATAATGCCACAGCCCCCTTGCCTTTGTTACATGTCTCCTACGCTCTCAGTCCAATATTCGATAACAAACGTAATCAATTTTGCTTATTAGTAAGTAGATATTTTTTGTATAATTTGTCGAAGTTTTTGCATCAGCAGAAATTTAAAAGTCAATCCTATACCTACATCTACTGGAAATGTTTCGTTTTCCCTTCTCCAAAAATCGTGTTGTTTTTGAACGAATCAACTCAAAATAGATTGTAGGTATGATAAAATAATTTTTTATTTAATTTTTAAAAACCACCTGAATGCGTTATATACCTATACTGAAAATGGTACCTATGTAGCATCATAACACTTTTCTAATTTGGAATCAAACAAATATTTTATGCATAATGGAGTTTTCGTTCAGGAATGTTTCTGGGGAAAGCGTTTGCCTTTCTTGTACCTATATGTATCTACCTAGTAATAACGGTTTCTCATTTTGGGATGACAGGTGTTATCCCGTAGGTAAACAGCGAACCGTCGGAATCGACGTCGCGTTGGTGATAGAATACCGTTATACCTACCTATATTGAAAAAGAAACGCAACCATCATCCCATCTTCTCGGGAAAGTGATTGAAGTTTCTTTTTTTTTACGATCAGTCGTTTTTTCCATAAAGCTGTCTAGATTTTTGTTTAGTGTGGGGGTGGATAGGTAAACCTATAGATACATAATACATGACGTTCGAAGAGGGTAAAGTACCTATTTTGATATGCAATACTTACCTATAATCCTGATGAACATATTAAACTTATTAGTATCTATGGATTTATATACAGCTACATATTCAATTAATAATAAACAAAAAATCATAGTGTAGGTACCTCAAAACATCACCACTACTACGACTATCGATTTTTACGACTAAAAATTAGTAGTCCCTTCGATGTCGTTATAACCGGTTTCGACTGTAGTTTTAATTTTTTTTAAACAATAAAATAAATCAAAATTGTCCATTCCTCCCTAAATCTCCGATATTAATACTGAGCCTAAAATTTTAAAGCGAATTCAGAAAATACCTAATAGAGAATTTGGTTAATTCTCGAATATAATTATTTTGTTGCTAAAGTCATTAATAATAATTATACGCACGTGCAAATGTTTATTTTAATAACAATAATAATGGCTTGCCTATTATTTATTTCGAACAGTAAAAAATCTAAAAACTGAACTGAAACAAGGTTATCAACCGTCATGTTTTTTTTTTTAAGAGGGTATTCTCTGATATTTAATTTTTTTTTTTTTGATGTGTTAATGCATTCGACGAAAATTTTTTGGAAGGAATTTAGAAGATTTACCTATACAATTTTAATTGTTACCTGTGTTGTTTAATCTTCTGTGTATAATCGATGATACCTATCAATAATAGATAAAAGAAAATCAATTTTTAAAAATTATTTTTAGTGTGTTTCTAAATATTTAGTAGAAAACTCTTCCTAAACAACGTTTTTAATTTTCTTTCAAAATTAAACAGAACGTAGATACTTTTACTTACTCGAGATAAGCTCCGCTATTTTCCATGTTAATGGGCCTATGGGAGTCGGTTACAGACAGACGACATTGCCATAACTGCTAGCATTTGACATCGATAGTTGCCAGAATTTGTACAGCGTCGGATACACGTTTGTACAGACATACATAATAGACTTTTCCATTTAATCCAGCTGTTGTATTCGTAAATTCAAGCGGTTACGACGTTTCGGAATCACATGTGCTCCCTAAAATCCATACTTTACTGTAACGGTCTTTTACAGTGCTAAAATTAAAGAGAAAATCGTTTTCTGGCAACACTAATGAAAAAAAATAACGTGTAGGTACCACCATTTTGACGCCGACGCACGCAGGCTCGTTCGACCGGCGACGTTTCGGTGACACTCAACTCCGATCTGCTAAGAAATCTATACTCGAACTTCTACAATATCAATCCAAGTAAGTCTTTAGGTCATCACCAGACATACAATGAAGTTTAAATTTTTTCTTAGACGAAATCCGTGTTGTGGTTATCTTTGTGTTTGCCCACAACGCATAATGGGCATTTTTATAAGAATCATAACACGAATTTCGTGATGTGGATGTTTTTCAGTGACCGTACTTAATGAATTGTTTTTGTACCTATGCTAAACGTGTACTACCAAACGGAGACCCAGAACGCGTTCTGATATATGGAATAATTTTTTTATTTTGTCAAAACACGTTTTGACCATTCGTTTTAATGTAAAGGATGGTACCTACACATGTATCGGTTAATTTTTAATACAATCACTTACGTAAATAAATAAATAAATAAATAAATTTATCGTCAAAGTTGACATAAATACGCGAATTCGCGCGATCTTGTGGTCCATCATAATTCCAGAGTTGGTAGTTTTTGAGCGCAAGCGTAACGATTTGCGCAACCGTTTCGCAGTCGTGTTTGTTAAAATCGTCGGTGATCCGCCCAATTTGACTCTACCGACTGCAAGACAAGAACGAGACAACTGGTGAAGATAAGTTCTGAATTCCTGCAAACAAACGAGCGATATTAAGGTTCAGTTACGAATAAAATGTACTTCTTATTGACGGGATTACTTTATCCACTCCGATATGATCATCCGTACCGTAGACAGCGGTAAACGTTAACTGTTCTTTGCCCGTCAGAAAAATGTAAATTTAGTCGGAATTAGCGGTAATTTGTAGTTGGTACGTGGAACTTTCAAGACGAGTGCAAGGAGATTTTAAGGGTAAAGACCTCTCCTTCTCGTACTCGTCTGAATAAAATGCTGACTATAAATTTTCATTAAAAATAACGTCGGTTAATACTTTACCGAAAACTAAAACCCAAACTCAATTAGAAACTCCTACTGAGTATGACACCTTGGGCGCCGAAACGCGTATTAGGTCCCTAAACGTTTTGTGGCATTTGGGTTTTAGTTTTAAGTGTTACCAATTCTAGTAGTAAGTTAATTCCCCACAGTACTCCAAGCGATTTAATCGTACTTTAGGAAGTGACGAAATTATGAATAAATTGAAATACTGAAACCACTTAAAACGGAATAAATAAAGTCTGTTCAATTATTATAAAGTAATAGAAGAAAACTGTTGAAGTAAGGAGATTGGAGATTGACTTGAAAAGCTTTCAAAATTAGCTTGTCCATCACTGTTTCTAAAGCGAAGATAAAACTTATCTCTTTTTTACATTAGTTGATTATTCCCGTCAAAGACTAGATAATATTAAGTAGAAGTGCTTTAAAATTTATTGCCTTAAATCATTTAATCGTATTTGCCCTTTTGGGTAATTACTTATTTTAATATTTTCCCTTTTTTTTTGTGGATATTCGTTAAAAGCACTCAAGACAAATGGTTCCTAATTTCTTGGCTGAACATGTTTATGAATACTGCCTTTCTATTGAACCATTTTTGTCGAGTTAAAGCCATTGAAGAAAATAATCTAATCTTGAGTTAAGAATTTTGCCAAAAAACGTCTTTTTTCAACGTCTAAAACTAAAATTAATAGCTGAATTATTGTCCTACGTTGAATAAAAAATAAGCAAAAAGTTTAACAAAGTAAAGTTTTCGTTAAAAAAATAATTTTAAACTCTAAAACCGAGGGCGCCATCCATTACCAATTTGTTCAACTAAAATTCATGACAAGTATCGATCAGAGTGGCTTACAACTGTAATCTATTACGAGATAAATCAATTTGCGAAATGTTCGCCAGAGAGTGCGCTGGTATATTCTATGGATCCCCTTTCGATTTAATGATCTACTCGAGGACAAAAATATAAGTGATCATATATTGCATTTAGTCGATGTTCATTTCATTTCTGTACGAACTGTTGGCAGATAAAAACAGAAAATTCATTTTCTTTCACCAAGCGCACGTAGGTAACAGTTATTTGGCGGATTTCGTGTCCGAGCGCTAAATGAAGTTGGAAACGTTCCAATTTCCGAATTCACGTTTTACTTCGCCGGTAGGAGACTATTGGTCCGGAAGGCTCAAGCAATAAGTGCACACCCAAAAACTCCGAATCGAATCGAATTCTCTAGAGTGCATTCCACAATTTTCCACATCGACGATCTATTTTTGTTTACGTACTTGGGCATGATTTTTTTTTTGTTTCTATCAAACTGTAGGTATCTAAAACGAAGGGAAGGGATCGACATGTTGTATAAATTCCTAGCACTGTCACCGGGGTTTCGTTCGTGAAAATTGCTTTTAAAATCGTAGCGACGAAATTGACTTTCTAATCTTGTAGATTGGTAGGTAATCTTAACCCCGGAGGAGCATGCAAGCATATGTTCTTTAGTAAATTGTCGCCAGGCGCCATCGCGAGGTAGTGGAACGTCTTATGGACTGATTTTCGAAACAATAAGACGAAGAAAATTTCAACTACTGATGATGATTAAATTCCTTAGACGTTGGGTGTTGTCTCTGGTCGATTCTATTAGGGAATCGATTGTATGGAAAAGTATTAGGCACAGAATAAATATAGGGTGTTCCTAAAGAATCAATTTAAGGCCCGGGGATGAAAACTATAGTCATGCGACTGTCGACGCTGTTCAGAGACTTCGCGGAATCATATATATCGGCAATTTTATTATAAACAAACGCCAAAATGTTTTTCTTTCTGTATTTTTCTTGAGTAAATAAGGGGTAAAATTATTCAAAGTGTTTATAAATTTTAACTAGGCAATTATAATAAGTGTCAGTTATATTACACTTCGGTGACTTTGTTCGCTGAATTCTTCGCAATAGAAATCCAATAATCTTCTTGAAAATATAGGCACCTACATGTATCCTTTATGTGTTTTTCTTCTTCCGCATATTTCAGAATTTATTTTTGGATGAGGGGCGCCGTAAAATCACACGGTTGTTTACTTGCGCACTACTAAGTACCTACCTTATTAATAAATTATTGCAACTCAACTTTCATATACATAAATAAGCAACTTAACTGTATAGACTATTCGATAAATATACAAAGAGGTAGAAGTGTATATCTCCTAGATGACATTTATTACTAAAATTAAATATTTGTCGTTCTAGTCTCATAAATTAATATTGATTACTTCAAATATTTGAAATTATGGCTGGTAATAAAGTTGACAGATGCGTAATTTATCTGTTTTATGCGTTAATTCCATGGATTATCGAAAGCATTGGCATAAAACTGAATTTGTTGACTTAACAAATTAATAGTCATAACATAATTTTCTGGAGACTTTTGACTAAAATCATACTCAGTTTAAGCACAACCCTTCACTCCTGTTTCTGCCTCTAACGAGTCCGCATACTTATATCATTTGTTTTTTATATTCTAACAGACAATTGCGTACCTAATTATTATACTTACGCTATACAAACAGCCCTAAGTAAAGATTTGTATTTTATCACTGCTGATTACATTTGCGTAAAAAATTATCCGATAGCAGTTGCTTCTAAAGAATTTTAATTAAGCGACGCACTCCTGTGTTAGGTACTTCTTTTGCACTTCAAATGACTCCCATCGCGTCAAGGACGTTAAATGAACTTTGCAATAATTAATATATAAGTAAGTAAAGTAATACGTTCCTTATTTTATTTGCTTTCCTCAAACGAACATATATAGCGTACACCTAACTAATAATAATGTAATCAGATGTAAAAGGATATAATTTATATCCTTGTACTAACTGGCTAATAGTTAATAGGTACCTGTTTGCAAGATGTGATAATCTTACATTTTTTTTTTGTTGTAGATGCCAGTTTTACAAGAATATTATAATAAATATAACTGTATTATTTAGGTACTTTGATGCTTGCAAAAAAATATCATACCCACATCCTGTCCAAAAATACCTACTTTAGGTTCCATTTGCGTTCTTTGTTCCTGTATATGCCTCTATTATGTCTCTAAATTATCCCATTGTACCTCAAAAAGTAATTATTGTTTAACGTTACAGAGTTTTAATAAACTTGTCGTTTTCTGATGTTGAAGCTTTCGTGTCCACTTGTTAATTAAAAAGCTTTAGACGTGAGTTGCTTTCAACGTTCACATGAAGACGATTCACTTTTATCAATTTATCTCTCGTTGGAACGTGAATGGTTACCTACGTGTGTATGTGTAGGTACGTATGTGGAAGTCAACGATCTTGTTATCCTTTTTTTCCTGTTTTCTCGAACCTTCTTACCGCCGTCGAATGGGGTAATTCCCTAATGCAATGTCCTTGCTCGCTGTCCAAATGAGAAATAACTGTATTATTTGGCCACGTCACGGACGATACTTCTCCATCTTGCGTCCAATTCAATACGTAGAAATAGTACGTGTGCAATCCCTCCATAACCCGTCCCACGTGTCGGGACTCGGTCCCAACTTCTTTCCTTCCTTCAGGCGCCTCTACGTACCTATATATGTCGAACGGCGTTTTGACATTTACGTTGTATATGGGACTGTGTCGGTGCAAAAATGGCACCGTAAATAACCTGTATGTCGCCTAATTCTCTTTTATTTTGTCTACAGGGAGCTTTCATGAAATTTTCAAATTGACATCTTCAATACTCACAAATTTATTCGTTTCATAAAACTCAATTACCAAAAAATTTGTATTCGTTTTTTTATGTAACTACTGTTTGTTCAATTCAGAGTCATTAAGCTTTTTCACAGCCTAAAGCCATATTAGAAATAGAACCTAAAACCTAATACTGAAAAGCTCAAGCTTCAGCATCAAAATTCACACGATAAACTTCCGAAGAACCTTTCGGTTACAAAACTGTTAGTCCCTTAAAGTTAACTTTGTTGTATTCGTTGAACCTCACGTTAATTTTACTATCCAAAAATTATTTGATTTTAATGCAGTGTTTTTTAAAATCACACATGGATGTACTACAAAATTGTAATCTGGCTGCAGATTTAATTATCTCTTTGGATGGTAGCCTGATGGAACATTGTATGGGTCTGCATTTTTACAATTTTTTTAATCCCTCGAATGCAGGTGTACACAAAAGTATCACGGTAAAATACTGTTATAACTGCAGTTACCGTTATCCATAGTAATGCTCGTATTTTAATAATTTTATTTTTGAGTGCTCGGTGATGATTATGTAAACTGGTGTAACGGAATTCGTAAGAAAAATATACGGTTACACATTGTACCTAGTTGTCACACCAACATCATATAATCCCTAAATAAGTGTTAAGTGAAACCCCTAAAACGAGAAGACTTAGTTTGAAAATTTTGTTAATATTAATATTAATAACAATTTACTATAGCTATAAATATTTTCTTAAAGAAATATCAATCCTTTTCACGGTCTTAACACAGTTTTAATTATTTTTTCATTTGTGATATTCCGTACACACGAAAAATTACTAAGTACCTATAGGTAATAATAATAATAATTTAATTTTATCCCAAAAATTGAAGTAGGTAAATTATTTAATTTTTCTTTTCAACTCACAAATTAACCTTTAGACGACAAGTAAATTTTAGTAACATATTAATTACCTAATTAAATTAGTAGCTAAATGACCACAAATTACTTCACGTTCTCATTATTTTGTTTATAATATTTTATATTGATATTAATTATTGTGAAAGAATACAAATAAGACATAATCTTCTTAATTATTCTTATTTTATATTTTATTTATATTCTCAAATTTATTTCATAATTATGTTATTTTTTTGGAATACTTGTCCTCAATTCATGTTCGGTAAACTTCAAATAAAGTCATAATGTTTATAAATAATGGTTAGTTAGTCATATTTGCTATCAATAAATACAGAAATTTATGGGGCGGGTTTTACGTAAGTTTCTGCTAACACAGTTTAAATATTTTCGTAACATTATTGAGCATAAATAATAATAATCTATCTAACTATAGCTGAGAAGCTGCATAGTAATTAAAAAATTTGGATATATTAAGTGATGATTAAAAATTATAGGAAAAAATATTTCTAACACACCTTTGGTATTTTGTATTTATTCATTCGAAATTTGATTTTTAATGAGATACAAAGAACAAACAAAAATTTAATAAAGAATTCAATATACTTATAACTCTACAAAACTTTATACAAGCGAAAACTTCGTTAGGCGCGTTATGCTATGGTTGGTAGGCCGTCATCAACAGACCGAGACCGCTGCAGCACTACATAATATTTTTGGCGCGGATTTTAAAATTTAAAGTTAGTAAATTTTATAATAATTCCAATTACGTCAATAAAATAAAAAATTTATTTTTGAAAATACAATTAGCTAATTTAAGAAAAATACAAATTACAAAATTAGTAGCAGAAAACTTTTTAATTAAATGCTTTATGGAGAAACATCAAAATTAATGACACCGATCGTATGAAATTCGATATTTCTGAAAGAGCTACGAAAATGTGTTGCTTGGTCGTTTACAAGAAAGAAGTTCAAACAAAGCAGCGGATTTTCTTTTCTGTTCACAGCCCTGCAAAACGTGTGTACTTTTCTTATCGCCGATTGTTCGTAACATACGGAATGAGTTTTCGCAAATGTATCTAACCCAGTTCGATTGGTTTCGGAACAAGGCGAGTGTTTGCTTGGTTCGACTCGATTCAATAATATTTCTTCTGGTCGAATTCGATTAGAAACCATCTCGAAATATAATTTATAATATGGCTCAGAGTTTGCCAGTCCGGGACAAGCAAGCATTTTCTACTGTGCGATTTAGGGCAAACAACTAATTTTCTTGACGCCAACTTCCGAGATAGAGCCAGCACACTGGATGAAAATTGCCGTTGGTCTATCCAACAACAGGGAAACTACTCTTGCATTAGTAAATAACTTCCTTTGTATTTTCTCAAATCCTGCACAAAATGGTTTTCACGAGAACTAATAAAAATATATGGAACTATGCAGATATTTACATTTTGTAGACGGGGATTTGCAACTAAATTGTATGTTTTTGCCAACAGGATTTACTTTAGTAAACATAAGATAGGTCGAGAATTTTGTATAACAAAAAAAAACAGGGGGTAGCTGACCTACATTTTACAAAAACCAAAAAAATAAAAATACTAGTTGAAATTCTGTACCCAATTAAGTTAATAAATTAAAACACAATCAGGGGTAGATTCTCACCTTAAAGTAGGTCTAAAAATCAGTTTTAAGGTTATATGATTTTTTAAGAAATAAATACCTGATAAAGGCATAACATGCCGAAACAATTGTAGAGGTATTAATATATTTCTGAAACATTTAAAAGCAATTTTTATTTATGTATTTATTTCTTAAAATAATTAAAATGTTTCACAAGGAACCGACCTTAAACTCCATTCAAATTATTATATGATTTGACTAAGATCAGATCTTTCGCTAGGAAATTTCATCATTTAAAGTGAATCCAAAGACGATCGTTATTTACGTTTATTTGTAAATCTCAACGAAGAGAGTACGATTCTCATTTTTATCTATGAGAAATCTTGATACAAATCTACCTATTTTGAAAATTTATGGAACAGAATCAGATCCTCTTAAGATCAAGACCATAACCGTAGTTATCTTGGTCTTGGTATTGGTTTTGTTAGTTGTATCTTGGTATTGGTCTTGCATTATTACTTTTAGTGTTGGTCTTGCATAAATATGTCTTGGTCTTTCAGAATCGAGTCTTGGTCTTGATCTTAATTCATATAGATAGGGTCTTGGTCTTGATGACTGCAGAACCGAGACTAATTTTGCTCATCACTATTAACAATAAGTAGGTAAAAGAATCGACTTCTTCGACTGTCTTCTTATTTAGATTTCTAAACGCCTTCAGCACTTGTTAGGGCCAAGAAATTCGAAAATTTCAACTTTCTAAAACCATTTAGGATAGATACAAAAGCTCTGGTAGTAGCATGTCCTTTTCATGTAGGTACCACCCATTTTTTTCTTGCGACCATTTTTTTTGAGGTCGTACTTCTTGGGATGGAATTATGGCCGACAGAGATTTCTATTCTTTTCACAAGCTGTTTAGTTAACAGCTGATTGGTTTCTGGTGGATTGTCCTTCCCGATGGGTTCTAAGTCGCATATAACCATTATGGGTGCCTAATGCCATTGACATAATGTCACGGTAGTTTTAAATCGGCGACAGACGTGACAAATGACTTGTTGGACTGATGGTTTCTAAGAACTTGATCGCTCCCAGTGAAAGAAATTGGTACAACACTAAATGACTAATAGGAAAAAAATTGACTAGCAATGAGTAGGTACACGAAATTCAAAAACATCGAAAAAAATGGGTTAGGGGCATTTAAATGGATTTTAAAGATGTTATTAGGAACCTAAACTGTTCAGTAAATAATGATTAAGTGATGAACTCAAAGGACATGTTTAAGTAGGTATGTAAGTAAAACTATTTTAAAAAAGATAATGAGCTTTAGAGAAAGCTTTAAAAAACTTGAGTAGTGACCAAAAATAAAACCTGAATTAAATCAAGTTTCAAAGTTGATCTTAATTTATTATTATTTCACAAAAATTATTAGAAAACCAGTTCAAAAAATTTAAGCTGAAATCACAGTAGGAAATCAAGACCAAAATATCAAAACAAGACTCATTTTATTGTCGGGTTCTTGGCCCTCGCAGGAAAGGTTGAAATTAGTATATTTAATTTTCGATTTGGAAATGGAAATCGTAAAAAAATGAAGGACTGAGGAATATACAGAACCAGAAGAAGATCAATGAATAAATTTTCAGACTGATAACTCTATGATGACGAGAATAATGAGATAAATACTGAAACTGGATCGAAATTTACCCTGCGCATACTCTCAGTAGGCTTCATTCCCGAATTCCATGTTTTTCCTCAGGATCAAGATATAGCAGCAACAGGTATTGTGGCGCTATCAAGGAACGATGGTTTTAGCAGTTCAACACTTTTGTCAGCGATGGCGCCACCGTACTAACTGCCAGAGATATAATGTCTATAGAAAAATATTTAGGAATCAGATGTACAACAATATTTTCAAATATCCTTCTTAAATGTTAAGGATAACCCAAAAGGGGAATATACTCAAAGTTCTTATTTAAAAAGTGTGCGGAGTTTTTAAAACCTGATTTTGACTTTAAAATCCAAAATTATTAACAGTATAAAATGATCTTTTAATATTTAGTCTTTTGATTTGTTTTGCTTACCTTTTTGATAGTAGCCAATTTATTTTTATTTCTTTTCGCAATATTTGGATCGGTATATCCACACAATCCAATTTTAGCCTATATAGTATGACCTCATTTTAATTATTATTATTCATCTTCCCTTGTGGAGACTTCTGGATCCACCCCTGGATTTTACATTAGTTTTTGACTATTCAGAAAAATTATAATTTATCAGATTTATTTTTCCCCTGATGGAAGAGCTTTCAACTGTTACCTATTTACCCAGAGCTTTCTTTTATTACCAAATATTTAGTGTAAACAAATCTTTTCAGTAGCGTTATTAATGACATAAAATAGTTTTAATTTGCACATCTAATATAAACATACAGTTTACGATTTTATTACGTAATTACATACGCCGTTTACGAGTCATTATGATTTAACAAACGATTTCAATGTTCGTGCAAATTATGCTACAGCTAATTAATTACTTGCTTCATTAGCTGCAACGAATAAGTTGTAACTTCTTGGCTAATTACCTACTTATATTTACTTAGTGATTGTTCTTTGGAATTCAAAATTATTTTTTCTCAACGTCATGCAAACTGGTTTGAAGGAATTTTTTTTAATTATTTTATTCTAAAAATAAATTAGCAGAAATGTAACTCAATTAATAATTTTAAGTTATGTCTAAATACCAAAAATCGGCCTCCTAAGAAAAAAAGAAATTCATGAGAAATAATTTCCAAAAAAAAAAATGTTTTTTTTTATATTCACCTTAAACCCTGCCATATGTTGATCAAAATCAAATCCATTTGGCGTAACTCTTTTCGAATTCAAGCATAATTGGAAAATTAACTTTGATTTTTAATTTTTTAGGGAACCACAAACTTCATGTTTGTTGCAATGATATGAAACACAATTTTAAAATTTTGCAAAAATTCTTTTTAACAAGGTAAAACGTTGATAATGATAGTAGGTATAATAAAAAACCCTTATTTAAATTGCAAAATCTTTGTTTTAAATTAAACAATTGTTTATCTTAGAAGGGCATATGTTGGTGTTTAGACATAACTTTTAATTCTCTACAACTTTTCTTCACAAACTTTCGTCCTACCCTGTATGCTGTTTGACTTGCAATCATTCTAAGTGCACCTAATATGGTTATTGAATATTGGTATTTTTTTTGTACAATTATTTAAAAAAATATCCGTATGTTGCATAGTAAAATGTCCACGTACTTCTTGCTTTAATTGTCTTCAGAACATAAGAAGGTCCATAGATATTTGATTTAAAATATGAGTTTTTCGTACAGAATACAATGTAATTTGCATTAATAATAGCTAACATATAAGTATAATAAACCGTGATGTTTAAGACATGAAGAGTGCAGTTCAATCGGATCGGTTTTGATAAGATTTGCATTAACATTTCGCGTTTATTTAAACATATACGAGGCTGTAATCGTAAAGTATGTATGTATTAAGAGTCGCTGTTACGCCACTAAATTATGACAGAAAGGCACTATTATACAGTGACGTTTTCATGTGAATTTAGTAGCCGCTTGTGGTACTGCAGGTGTCAATTACTGTACGAGAATTTTGCTTCGTGAGTACCTACCGAGTCCACTGAATAGATACCTAATCTGCGTATTTTTCGCGACTCGTCGGCCAAGTTCACGCAAAATCCACATAATTGTGATAATAAAAATGTCTTACGCAGACCGGTGCATCCATATTATATCCGAATGCATAGCTATGCAAATCTGTACAAGTCGAATTAACAATAATCTGTTCGATATTCGAGCTCGCCACGAAAAATAATAATAAGTACACTTAATGACAAGGCAGTGGCATGATTTTTGACTTGCCATCGGACGTCTTTTCGTAAAATATCTGGTTTACGGGTAGGTACCTACACCAGAATTTAAATGCTATTTATTTTAAATATTTATAAATAAATTAAGAAAACTGTTTGTCCACTCCTGTTTTCTCAACAGTAACAAAAGCATCAGGCTTCTTTTCTCAAGGGCAATTAACAGAGTGGGATCTAGAAAAAGGGACCACCCCAGTCTACACCCCAACCGTTGGCCTTAGGGGTATGTGTTAAATAGTAAAATAAGGCTTAGTCGAAATGTAAGATCGTATATTGTAAAAATAAAAATGGTATGTATTAGGTAGGTACGGGTTGAATTTTGTTCTTTTAAAACCAACAGGAAGAAACAAGACAAGACAACCCAGCGACAAAAATTAACCGTACATTGACCAAGTACCCAATTACCCATTGCCCTCACAAATAAATGCAGAGAATTTTGAATGAAAATTTTCTTCAAAGAAGAAAAATTCTGTGTGTTCATTTCTTTTAAATGAGCATTATAAATATCTGTTGCCTAAAATAACGAAGGAATTACTATATTCCATCTCAACCTTTTTGCCTTATTTGATCCTTAGGCGTTTTAAGTGTCGAAAGAAAGAATTATTATCAACCTTTTGGTCGTTTTAAATGTAATTATTCATGAGCCTAATAAAGTCAGGTCTGGTTGAGTGTTGTACTCACCGCGGTTTTCTTTAATTCGCTTCAATTGCGAAAATTGTCACGATTATTTCGCGAATTACGCCGTCGTCACCCCGGGCGGTTAAAACGACCTCCTTGGCAATCGTGGAGAACTGTGAGGAAAGATGAAATTTATATAAAAGCCTGTCTGTCGCCCCTGACGACGGAGGGCAAATACGACTTTTCGGAGAAATACGACACTGGCTACGATGTGAATATAAGATACGTTGCTTACAGAATAGTAACAACGAAAAAATTTGTGACTGACTACTATTTAGTGCGAATCATTTGTTTACTTCAAAAAATATATATTTACTAGATATTTATAACAAAAAACACTTTACTTCGTACTTTTGCTCAACCCTGTATATTTTTTACTTTGTGTACCTATAAAATTTAACAAAATCGTACTTGTCAATGCTATGTAAAGCTTTGGTTTGCTCCAAAGCGGTGCCGTTATATGACGTCATTGGCTTTATATTACGCTGGTTCCTAATAATTTGTCAATGATTTTGTTGTACAATAATTCGCAAATCGTTCTTAGAATTTTTAGCGTAAATGGAATGTCTTTTTTTGAGAATTTACAACGTTTCTCCCCGTAACGGCTGGACGTATTAAATCCAACCATAAAGTGACGTCATTGACCGTAATTTTACGGTACCAAACCAGGGCTAATTTGTGTTTTAAAATCAGCCGCTAACACCTACCAATGAGAGCATAAAATCTGCACCCTTATTATTTCTTGTTCAAGTCACTTCTATAGATATTTTCAAAGTCGTGTCATGTTACAAACATCTAACGTAAGTACAGACACGCTGTAAAGAGCCAGCAGCCACCATCGAGTGCACTAACGCCGCTAATAACGAACGGGATTAAAAAGACGTTCCGAAGAGCAAGCGAACAGCGGGTGGAGGCGTCCGTATCGTCGTCGTCGATGCGACGTCGCATTCGGCGCTTAAGCTCGAAATTAACGACGATCCTTTGCTCTCGAAGCACGTAGACAGTTACCGACTCGTACCTAAATTAGCAGGTAAATTGGTCAGGTTGCAGGCGACAAGCCCCGGACTTATTAGCAGTAGCGCGCCGTGCAATAAGGGAAGCGACGACGCCGGCGCCGTTGTCGAGTAGACGAGTTTAACGTAAACTGGTAGTTTATCCGCTGCATGCGAATCATCGAGCTTCTCGCTGAAATTGCACCGCATCTATCTATGTACATTTATGTATGTGAGTTATATCACCTATTTTTCTCTGGGGATTGTTCAGAGTAAAAAAAATGCAACAATACCAGGGTTAAAAATAAAAATTAATAAAACTCAGACTGACCTATAGATACCACTTAAAATAATATTCCTAGGGGAATGACTGAATACCTAGAGAAAATATAAAGAGAAAAATTGCGTAAACATTAGAGGGAAGTCAAATTTTTTTTTAAAAAACATGGAAGTTTTTAGGGGTTGAAAACGGTTTTTTTGTGACTTTCGGCCAAGTATACGTTCTGATCAAAAAATCTACAATTTTGTTACAGGGTATTTTTCAACAAAACTGCGAGATATTGGCAAAACAACGGTTTTTTTTCGATTTTTTTGTACAGAAAAAAATTCAACATGCTTATTTTTTTGTCTTAGTAGGTATAGAAGAACCCTCTAAAATTTGCAGCGTATGTTTACTTATTTTTTGTAAAGTTATTTATTCAAGTTACTTTAATAAATCCAAGAAAATGTGCTGTAGGGTTCTAATTTTTGCAATTTTCTAATATTATTAAAAAAGGAATATTTCAATCAATTTAATTTATTAAAAACTAAACAAATTGTAGCTCTGGAGTATGCAGTTGAACAGACGTGATGATCTGTATTAATTTAGATATTATTAGATATCTTAAACTTAATCACCTAATGAGATAATTTCAATTAAATGATTAATAAAAATTTAGAAATATTTTTTTTATCTCTATGGAAAATATAACGAACAAATTTGATATTCCATAAACAAAATCATTTAGAATAATTAAAAAAATAAAATGTTTTTCTTTCGTGAAGGTAATACATATGAGCACATTTAATTTAGGTCCTTTCTCAAAATAAATATTTCGAAATAAGAACCGTTGCTAAAATGTAGTTGTTCATCTAAGGAAAACCTCAAAGTTCGCGTGATTCTTGGTGCTAAGACTATTTACCTCTCGTCCAGGAAAGCAAACATCAGTTCGAGTTTCCCGATAAGGTACATGTAGACTTATTTACTTTCCGTGATTGGGTAATTCCCTCGAAGCAACGTGTTCAGATTTTCCAATACAAAAATCGTCAATGAACGACATTTGCTTACCAAAACTCCCTGTGCACACAACAACTCTGATTACATGAGGAACATTTACCTTTCAGGAAAATCTTATTGTCTTATTCCTGATATGATAAAGGTACAACAAAATATCATTCTGATTGGATTTTCTGTTTGGTAGAATACCTACCATAAAGCAAATTTCAAAAATATATGACATTAGTGGTCAATAATATTACTTTTTATAGATAAACTGTCCCGAGCTCAAAATTATTACTATAATTGATGAACAGTTGGTAGGTACATTAATGGTCATAAAATTTGCTCCCATTTAACCCCCATCAAAAAAAAAGATGGACCACTGTGACAAAGTTTGTTAAAATTGGTTGTTCACTCATGAAAGCTGAGGTCCTTATGCAGCTATCGATTTTCAGAAGTAGTTCTGCCATCACACGTACAAGTATACATATGTACGTATGTATATATATTCGACAAGTGGGAGCACACAGTAGGAGCAAAAGGGTAGCAAGACATACTACGACTACTGAGAGCGACATTTCCTAGTCGAAGTTGTAGCATGTATTCGGTAGTTGGATGCGGACGTGGCATTTTATTCGTATATAGAGCACGAAATTATTAACATGCAACAGCGACGTCTGATGCGACGCTACCGTCGTCCTCGTCGTAGTTGCCCATTTTTTTCGGACTGCATCTAGTCGAATGAACGGTATCCCGGAGATGACGACGACGTGCATGCATTTATGCTGGAATTTATTTCGCAGATACGCTCTCGGTCCCAAATTGAATATTTGAGACGAACAAACGCGGTAGTTCCGGGGAAGAACTGACGCTTGTAATGAACAAGAGTTTGTAATTTATTAGACGGGGGTGCGCTAGCCAAATTCGTACCTATTAAATTAATGCAGCATCGCTGATGGTCAGTTTCGTCCGCTATAATAAACATACAGAACACTAATAGAGCACCAACCCCTTCATTGATATTCTGTAAACAAGACGACTTTCCTCCGGCTATTACGAAATTTATTAGTTTAAAAAGTCTTTTTTTTGGCAATATTTTCTAGTTACAATAGTAATATTGAGTCTGTTTTAATCGTCATTAATTGTGAATCATTTATTACTTTTATGATGCAATAATTTTTGTATCAAATCGGTCATAAATCAATATTTATTACAATACACATTAATTTGTACATGGCGAACATATCTGCGTAAGTTTTTGAAAATTTTGCCTATAAAAACATTTTTTTAATACCTATATATCTAAGTATTTAATATTTGTTGTTCTAAGGTTATCTAATTTCGTAAAAAAATCTTCTTCATCGACTTGTAATTGAAATTTTGTTCTTAATTTCAATCAATTCTCCCTGATCCAGATCGAAATGGGTTATCAAGTTATCATTCCCAAAATAAAAAAATAGAACATTTACCACAATGTGATATGTGTCCATAAGCAATAATAATATTTCTTTTCTCAAAAAATGCTGTGCGTTTGGAAATAACAGTATCAGTAAACAGAGTTACTTGTAATGATAACCCTTTTATTAAAGAAACATTCATTGACCTCTATATGAGTTTAACCTTTGTATTGAAAACAATATTACTTTCAGTTTTTGTTAAATTGTTGCCAACAAAATGGTATCTACCAATATCTTTTTACAGAAAATCCCTAGAAGTAAAAATTTTTCATACCTATACCTAAATATTCTGGGGATGATAACTCGTTCGTTTCGAAGTTATTATTTTTTTCTCGATAATAATTGGCAATGGCAGACTATGTAAACTATAGTTAATCTGAAGATCTAATTGAGTCGTTCTACATTGGTTACTATTTTTCATTATAAAAAAAAAAGTGATAATTGTTGTTATAAAACAAAATGAAAATGTTATTACTAACAATAATTGTAAGAAATTTGGGCTTGGCAATAATTTATCAACCTACTTATAATCGAAATGCCATTTTTTCATATTGTTATTTAAGTACACATGCTTGGAGCCAGGTCAAAGCTCCCAACCAATTAGCACATTATCAATATTTGTTGATAACGTATCTGCGTTCTTTTAAAAAGTTCACAAAAACAAAAAGTTTTAAAATATCGGTTATCATACGTAAAAAGGCCTAAATACCATTAGTAGCGATAGAATTCTGACATAACTGTAGTAAAAAAATAGATAATGTGTATACCTATACAACTACACATTTAAATATAAATTTGTTCCTATAACAGTGTGGATTGTGGTCTGAGACTTCAAGAAATGGGATTTGTAGCGACATCTCTCGAAAATAACTCGGTCTCGAAATGTAAAAAGTTTAAAAGTTCGAGATAAAACAGACGTGTTGTTATTGTGAGCCTTTTTGTCGCCCCGCCGTTGAGCAGTTTATATCAATCATCGGTGACATTTCAACCTCTTAATAACAAAAAAATGTTCAAAACGTGAGATTGTGTAATGCGTTTGAACCGCTGACCGTAATAATATACACATAATATTCATAACATGTCGGGAACCATGCACAAATTATAGAAACGTACCTATTTAAATCTTGAAATCTATGGGGCTTTAAAAAAAAAAATAAAAGCGTTAAATAATTAAAAAGCACACGGGTTGGAACAGTATAAGAATTTTTTTAGACGAAAGAAAAACAGTCAATTTGAAATATTGGACACATGTGGTACATATATTAAAACCTCATAACGAATTATAATAGGTATGTTTTTTATAGTTTTGTTGACTTATTTATAAAAAATATTTAAAGGGTGTGCATTGAATTAAAATTTAAGTGTTTTTCTTTTAAGATGTTCCTAATAATTTATTTATCTATATTCATTCAGTTGTTATAATTTATTATGACAAAAAGGACTTTTACTGTTGCAATCCAAGTCTCTCGTGAGTAAAGTTAGTTTCTCTTTCCTAATATAAATTTCGAAATATAAATGAAATAAACGATATAATTTCACGCAAAAGCCCTGGAGGAACCGGTAAGCTTCTCCATATAAATGTACCTAATAATAAATTGCAGTTTGCAAGTGCTTTTTGGATTCGGTTTCACGTGACGCGATTACGAAATTTTCGAAGAACATGCGACCGGCGTCCAACAAAATCCACTTTACCAAAATCAGTTTTCGGTTGACTTACATCTAGAAATCATGACATCCTTATTATCCTTCGCTACCTTATTTTGTTCCTTCTGGGATATGAGCAAATTTGGCCACGGCATAGACCAAAATAGGATGCACGAATGTTTTACAAATTTAATGGCATCATTAGTAATTGTGTTGCTGATTTATTTTAATATTGGGTGAATGTTGTTTTTGTTATTTTTAGATTAGATAACGAACACATAGGTTATGCGGTAGTAGGTGTGGGTTCGTGTAAATTCACACGTCCACGACTACACCATATAACCTACGTAGTACGCCAGTTAGTATAAATATAAACAATTCCTCGTCAACCGTTTCTTACTCTCATCTTAACATTAAACAGTACATGGTCGCAAGATTAATTAAACAAAACAATACAAGTATTAATGATGTCATTATCACGTTGCTACGCATACACATTGAAGACAAATACAAGAAATAATTGAAAATTTAGATGTACTTAAAACCGTGTTGAAATTTCATTGCAACCGCGGCTCAATCGCTCTCGACAAACGGTAGCGTATGATAAAATAGAAGCAATGTTTTATTCATTCCCTTTTCCCGACGAATTGTGTCCTCGCGCGCTGCCTTATTTTCCTGCAATTTCTTTTTGTTATCCTAAGACCTGCGCTGCCAAGGGCGTACATACAGATAAACTTGAAAATTGAATGAAACCTGCTTCTGGCAGCTACTACGCCTTTATTTTTCTATCGACGTTCCGAAACAGATTCAACTTTAAAACAACTACATAATTTAACATATTCCTGTTAAGCTCGAATACAATAGATGCATTTGTTGATTTGATTGATTTACTGTAAAATGCATCTTTGAATAGTTGTATCTATACCAAAATTGGTAACTAATGTATTAATAAAATGTTTTGGCTGCAGTCCCAAAAACCATCAACATCTGATTTATGATTTATGGATGTTTACTGACGTCTAATAATATCTAATTGAAAATTATCAGATAATTTTTTACTACTTCATCGCATTTATAGATAATAAGTACCTATAACAAAAACCATCCGTTGATCAAAATTTTTATATTCTATTTAAATATACCTTCAACCAACATAAAAGTTCTAAATTGTACATTACCTACCTTCAAGTTACAGATTAATGTCTTCCAGTGAACCGAACAATATTTATCACTAAACTCACCTTGTGATGTAACCTTGTGCCAAGAGCACCTGAATAAAACTGACCCTGGTCGGTGGTTTTCCGCTTTCGATTTCTTTTAGAAAGTTTCTATAATTTCCCGGTAAATCTCAGGTGTAAAATTGCCTACCTTGAATTTTTAACCCTTTTGTCAATCTTGTTCCGAAGACGGTAGAGGATTTTATTGCATCATCGCTGTCAGTTAAGCGAAGGGTTAATTTATGACCAGAAGGGTTGCTTGCACCCTTAAGTCGATGGATCCTTTTGTGTCGGTACTAGCAGACTCCCTGTGTATAAGTACGTGGGTGTGTATTTTTAGTCGTTTATGCTTCCCGGGTTCAATGACGGATTCGTGTATTTTTGTTAAGACACCGCGTCTGGATGTTTTTTAGGATTTTAGTTTGCTCCTTCTGACTTGTGTTTGTCAGTTTATGTATCGTACGGGACGAAACGTTGTGTTGACGTTCTCTGTGTCTAGTGTAATCATAGCTATCGATGAAATCCAGAATGGAAATTGGTAAAACGTTTTTTAATAACACTATCTATTAATTAATTGTTTATAGACTTTACTTACTTACTTAAAGTACCTAATTTTTAATAGAAATTATATATGAGGCAAAGTAGGCGCAATTGTGAAGTACAAATTAAAGAGCACAAAAATATTATCTTTGATTAGGAACAAATCAAAGGTACTTAATTAAAATTTAAATGTGGCCATCAATTAAAGAAGTCTACGTTAAATAAAATATATCTAGATACTTATTTTTTAAACATTTGCATATTACAAAAATATTGAAACAGACACTCATAATTAGTTTCAAATATAGACATAGATACGCATTAAAATGCCTATGCTAATTTGATTCTAACTTCTTTTTATGATAATGAGAAACAGTTATTTTTAAATTTAATTAACGATTCAATTTAAATTGTAATGATTTTCTGTTTCTTTCCCATGTGAATGAAGTAATAACCCGAAGAAAAACAAGAATTCTAACTGTGCCCATGTACCTATAGATTCAGTTTGTTTGTTTTTTTAATCGAATTGAAACCCGTACCTATTATCTTCATCCCGTAAAAAAAATAAATAAGAAATGCACACATTATATTTCAGGAGTTTGTATAATTTTATTAAAATTAATGATAAAATCATGAAGCATTTACAATTATGTATTATAAAGTAATGTAAATTATTAGATAACAAATGACTACAATAATAATAAATTTGTATTCTATTTTTTCCAGATGAGAGTAACGCCAAGTCAAGGATCAATCCTTAAGGATAAAATGTGAGTTTTTGATTTTACTTTCTTTAATTTTAAATAGCATCACCATACATTACTGACGTTAAATTTAATTAATTGACTGAGGGAGGTTCATGTAAGATCTAATAGGTACCTACGTCAATTGATTTGACTTTATTGATTGCCATAATCAAATTAATAGCATTTTATTGCGAGAAAATTAAGTGGTTTACCTTTTATATAGTGTACTTAAATTTGGACAATGTTCCTTACCGTCAGCAAATACCTATTTTTGAGAAATATCTTATAACAAGAAACAAAACTTCGTAGTGTTAATAAAATTGATCCAGAATGTCTAAGAATGGTCAAACATTTTCGAGAATGATTTGGAATATACATATTTAGGATTATCTAAAATTTTCACGAATGGTTTAGATTTGAATAGTTCAGATAATAGATTAATAGATTTTCAGAAACTGATGTAATTTATTCGAAGCTGATTTATATTATTATTTATTATATTATTCTATAGGTATAACTCGAAAATGATTCGGAACGTTCAGGAATCATCTAGAAAGTTCCTTAATTTTCGAGAATATTGTAGAACATTCTGGAAAATGGTGTTTAATGTTACAAAATGATTCACTTTTTCCAAGAATGATTAGGAATGTTTTGGAATGATCTGGAATGTTCCAAATTTTTCGAGAGTATTGTAAAACCTTCCAGAAAATGGTCTAAAATGTTACTAAATCATCCAGTTTTTTCAACAATGATTAGGGATGTTTAGGAATGTCTTGGTATGTTCCAAATTTTTCGGGATTATTGTAGAACGTTCCAAAAAAGGTCTAAAATATTGTATCGAAAATGATTTGGAATATTTAGGGAAGATCTAGAATGTTTCTGATTTTTCGAGAATAACGTGAAATGTTCGATAAAATGGTGTCAAATGTTACAAAATGATCGAGTTTTTTCATGAATGATTTGGAATGTTTAGGAATAATCTTGAACATTCGAGATCACTCGAGAATAATTTGAAATGTTCGAGAGTTGATTCTGATACCGTGATGGATCACTTATTTTATTTGAGAAGTGTAATTGTAGGTCTTCCAAAGTCTTAATCTTATTGTTGTACCTAGTTCATTGATGATCATTTACGAAGATCATGATCCATACTGATCAACAGTTGTTTACCACATTAAGCATCGTTCGCATACTATTACTATTACGTAACATTGATAAAATTTCGCGAGAAGTGAGAATTATTTTTTAAGGAGCACACATACATAATGTAAATATTTACGATCGTCGTGCCCGTCATTTGTTGCACCGTTTCACTGTCAACGAACGGCCTTCGAAAGCAATAAAAAGCGGTTAACTGGCGCGTGTCGTTCGCCAACCATAAAATCATGTTTTATGGCCACGTCGTTACATCACGTCGTCATCATGACCCATATTCTTCCTCCTTTTCCTTCTCCAACCACCTCACCTCACCTCACCTCACCTCACCTCACCTCCTTCACTACGTCTTTTCCTTCTTCTAGTTTATGTCGTCACCGACACCGTAATAATACGTCACGATCTGATGCTGATAACGATTACCATTCGCGATTTCGCCCGATTTTCAACCAAATTCAGTGCAATTTTTGTATCATAAGGTACTCATTATTGTTTCGTGTACAAAAAAATCACTTCCTTCAGTAATACCTGTAGTAGGTATAATAAAGACTTTCCCATTTCAGTAAAGCCAGATGCATTCGCTTTTAACATTAAATGAAAAGTTATGTGTTCTTCATAACGTTCCTGCTTTTCTTCTACTTACAATAACGAACGCCGTCATATTATCTATTCGAAAAGTTGCTACATTCAGTGAACATTTTATGCATCGGGGTCTAGTCCCGAGTTCCGTTCGAAAATGATGAAAAATGATGACAGTGCATTTAGGAAATAGTATTACGTATACGTACGTAGGTTTTCATTCGCGAACACGATAGGTGACTATACCTACATACAGTTGGTATAAGTTCATATATACTACGTTCTCCTCGAATTACATTGACTTCATTTTCTGGGGCTTGATGGAGAGGAATGAATGCAAAATATTCGGAATGCATAATAAATTACAGAGAGAAGGGCGTCCATGTCGTGCTTCTATGACTTTTCACTTTGCATGTTTTAGAAAACGTTTTGTCTTATGAATATCGAGTTTCCCGTAAATGCTGTTTAAAATATATGTGGAACAGGAACGGATTCAGAAGTCTTCTTTTGGAGCAGAAATAGTTAAATAGAAATACTAGACTGTTCTCCCAGAATCCCCTCGTCTGCTGACACCTATTTAAAATTGTAACTTCTATTGGAAATTATTTCAACAATATATACCTTGTGTATCTATCATATTTTGGCTTACGGTTAGATGATGCTGTTGGGGCTTTGATCTTTTCGTACGTCTGAAAAACTGGGTCAAGTCTAACGTTTACATAAACTATTGACCCAGATCTTCTGCTCACAAATAAAGTTGACTTAGGTGTAGGTGACGAAAATAAACCCAATATTTCTCTAATATTGTAACTCAAAGATAAAATATTACTCCAACTGAAACATTTTAGTCTGCTTTTTTTTTTATCTATTTTCAAAAACTTTTTTGGATGTTCCATAATGGAGAAATAAATATCACAAAAACGTCTTTAAATAATTTAAAAAGTTATTTTAAGTATTCCATGGCCACGTCTGTTTTAAATTGTTGGATTCTGATTGGCTCCAAGCGTTAGCGCCATCGTCGAAAAAGATACCGTATGATGTTAAGCCCCTACACTTAATGAATGGGTGACACAATCAACATGGAAGTGGGCTCCAAGCCTGGTCTAATAAATTGCACTCTCGTACTCTTATGTTGTAAACAAAGTATTTAAATTATTGAAAATATCTCGAAATCCTCTGCAGTGATGTCACAGCCTTTTACGTTTTATTTAAAGCCTCGTAGACTAGAATTAACTCAATGAGGAAGCTTTAGAATGGATTTTAATTCTCTAATTTATTTCTTACATCTATAGAATGTTATAACGTAATATGTAGGTAGGTAGGTAGGTACGTTTTTAAGGTGAATTAGATAAAAAATTAATTAAAGAATGTGATTTAAATCATAGTCATGTGACGTGAATTTTTATAAATATGCTTGTTAAAATTAATAAAAATAAATTCAGCATAGGAGGAACTATGAAGTTCTATGGGTGTATGAAAGTATGATTTTCAAGAATCAAAAAGGTATTTGAAAAAAGTAAATATTTGGAGTGAAGCCACGTTTTCTGAAATGTTCTTATCCCATATTGGAGTCATTATGTTCGAAACTAAAATCCACCGAAACGTTTCGTTTGTTCAGCCATCTGTGCTGGAATTTTTGGCTCCATTCAAGAGCGCGTATATTCCGACGATATTGTAAACAAAGTGTCAAAAAGCCTGCACGAGTTCTGTGGCAACTTCATAAATTGCAATTTTTAATCCAAAAAGCCAATGGCAACCGTTCGAAAAACAAATATATCAAGCAGCGCCCGGTTAAATTAAAACAAAGGCCTCTGTTTATCAAACATACGTCACTACAGTTCATTTTTGGGAAACACATTTTCTTTAGAATTATGAACCATATGTTACAGTACTTTATATGCGTGTGGGGCTGTATCTCGTACATATAGTGGTTTAAAAATATCTCTTTAACAAAAATGATCAAACACCAATAGCGTTACCATTGTTATTGAAGGCCAGAACGCTAAACCGCAACGTCATATGAGGAGGTCCTAGTAGGGAAATGTTTTAATTTTATAGACAAAGTATTTATCCTGCAAAAATTTTTTTGTTAACGAATTCTTGTAGAGAAAGTGCAGAAGAACTTTTGTGAAAATTTTTAGCATTGGCAAATAATTGTTACTATTTTTTATTTAACGTTAAGTTTTGCAGAACGTATTGTTTAACCTCTGAGAAAGGTATATTAATATTTTTGTTGGTAATTAAATTTTCTATTTGTACGCTTTTGTAGTGCTGTTTTTTTTACCTGCAAAAATTTGTTTTTAAAATTCAACATAGATAGTAGTTAAGTATAAATAATTGCAAGTAAATATCTGTTCATATTTTTTTTTGTTCGTGGAGAGCGGAAAGATAATCAGCCCTTACGTACCTACACATTTTACCTAGGTACTTACCTATTCCAATATCTTATCATTGATGGAATACCTACTCAGGTTTTGGATTACGCGAAGGTGTTAGTGTAAGTAATGTTGGAACTTTTTTCAGTCCGTTGAGTTAAACCAAAGTTAATATAATTTGTCTGGGATGTGGAAATAGAGCACGAGAACTTTGGGTATCTGAGAGGCAATTTTCCCTTGATTAAATTGGGAAACTTCTTAGTTTTTAGCCCTTGAGCTAGTGAACAAACTTTTAAAAAACGGATTAAATCCACGTCATAATTCCGAATCTTGGGAAATTTATTTCGAGTCAAACTACTTACGCCGTTCTTCTAAATGCAATTGTTCACGAGCTTTAAACGAAAAATTCGATTTCGTCTTTACTATTAACTTGCACAATAAACAAAAAAAATGATTGGTTGGTATTTATTTTTAACACACAATTACCGTTTACGTTTATTACACAGAAACAACTTTTGAAATCACAATAAATTAACCTAACCTAACCTAACCCAACCTGGCGTCTCATTTATCTACTAATTAAATTATCAATAAATAAATATTAACCTTGCCAATAACTAACAAATAATATAATAAATTGTAATCATACCGACACAACTTCAGTCAAAACCGTTTATAACGACATCGCTTAAAAGGACGTATCTACCGGTTATGTAGACCAAAATCATTGATCCCAGCTGAATGCTATATAAAAAATACCGCTTTTTACGACATTGCTTATGACGACATACCTCATTAAGCGACCACATATAACTAATATCTTGGGAGAATTATATCTGTTACAACGACCAGTAGTCTTATTAACAATTTGAATAGGTAACAGTATCCACATCTGGGACAGTATAATGATCAAGTACAATATAATGATCAATGGTAATTAAGATAGCAAAGGTAAACAAAAACGTTTCGAGTCAATCTTCAGGAACAAAATACACGTGCATGAAGTATAATCAAAGCCCACTTTCTCATATCTCTTCAGTTAGTTTGTTACTTAAATGTACACAAGACGCGCCAAAACATATTTTATACATGAATATATTAATCCTATTCATATCTATGGATTTGTATGTACCTACACATTCAATAATAGTAAATAAAAAATTATTTTCTACCTCAAAACCATAACCGGTTATTACGACTATCGGTTTTTACGACCAAAAATGGGTGGTTCCATCGATGTCGTTATAACCAGTTTTGACTAGTTCAATTTCATCTAGATCAAAAAATTGTTCTGTTTATTACTGTATTTTGAATATAAGAAGAGTAGTAGTGATCCACGTTATTTTCGGTCAGTTTGTTTTGTCTTGTTCTTTTTCACTTTGTGTTTGTTTGCTATGAACCGTTCAGCTGAATTGGTTTTTTGCGTACACGAACCGGCAAATGTACCTATTCGTGTCTCTTTCTTCGCCATATTATTATGTCTGTGTTTTCTTTCGGGCAAAGCAGACCAATTGAGCTTCGTACCAAGTCGAAATGATGTTTTCGATTCGAATACTTTTCCAATACTTTCGCTTCGAAATTGATTAGGTACGTTTACGTGGGCCAGACAGACGTCTTCATGAACGTCTTAAATCGAATTCTGCTTAAAATACGAATTTGAATTCGACCGGCTCGGCTCGGCTGCCCTGTCATATACTTAATAAAGAACTCACCTCCAACGATTTCACTTAATGAGCCCTCGATTCTTCGGCGTTTCTTTAGAAATACTTCTGTTGGCATAAAATTCTTTATATGCAATTGTATCCATAAATTATTTTATTGTTAACTTGGATTTCTTGTAGGTACCTATAATGCAAATTATACTTCTTTTAAAATAGCAGTTAGAGTACAATTGTAACGTGCTAAATCAGGGATCTGCAGCTAAACTGTTTAGATTAAAACAGAATCTACGTAGGTCAGAGTGTTAGATCGTTCAAAACCAGAATAAAAGAACATCACAATAGTTTTATTAATAAAGGATCAGATTCAGCTTACGGTGAACACTTAAACAGCCACCAAAATAATTTTAATTAAGACGTTAATATTTTACACGTTTTAAGTGGTTGTGTTTTTTAGTATGAATTGCCAATTAATTAGTGTTTATCTTGTATTTGTTTTAATTACGATTATCTTAATTAAAATAGTGATACTTTAAAGGTGTTACATTTGTTCTACCCCTATTTTACAATTGTACCATCAAGAGGCACAGATTTTCTTATCTCAATGTTTTTTTTTCTTTACAAAATTTATTAATTAATGCACTGACTTAAATCCTACCTCACTAATTTTAAAATCAAAATTTACTTTTGTTTTATTCTATTAATTTTCCATAAAATGTCCCTCAGAAGATTTCACCTAAGTACAAGTTTTTTATTTTTTGGTTGCATGTAAATAAGTAGATGCATTTATTTATAGACGTATGAAATTCATTTATTCGTGATTTTATATGCGACTGGAATAGAATTCTGCGACAACTAATTTTTGCTTGTTAGTCTGGCAAAGAGGTCATTTTAAAAAAGACGTTGTCGGTAACAAGTCTCGATTGCCGTCTTTTCTTGTCTGGTTTCGCGTTATCCAATTCCATAGAAATGTTAATACGATCTTTACAATGCAATCGATGTTCAACATCTCTCGCTAACGAACCTCGGGATTCGCGATGTCTTAGAAAATACGTTACTACAATTACAATACAGAAAATCAGATTTAGGTCCATTCCCAAATGCACCAGCTGCAACATGACATCAAAATTAGTTTCTTTTTCTGGATGTCTTTGTTACAAATTGGAATTCTAGAATTTCATGATTGACAAGAAAATAATAAATCGACTTAAAACCAGTTTTTTTCTTATTTAAGACTAATTTGAACGAAAACATAAAATATTATTTTGGATTTTAGTTAAGATTTATGTCTTTTTGACCGTTTTAAAAACTACATATATCTATATACATACAACGTCCCAGAAATTTCTATTTAAGATTATCGCTGGTGCATTTGCTTTGAATCGAAATTTGGATTGGATAGAGAGGATCAATAAAAATACACGATCATGTATGATAATGCGTACACGTATGTCCGAGTCACATAGCGCAAATAGCGGACGTTTCGAATCTATGACGCCATAAATAATGCATTCAGGGAAACCTTGGAAGTTTAACAACCTGCATGGTCGGAAGCCTGAGAGGGTTGGCTGTTAGTTATTATGCAAGTCCAGGAAGCAGACCTTCTATTATTCTTAGTCTGACTCTGCAACATTGTACGGACACTTTTCCTTTCATTATCAACCGATTGATTTATGAAGAAGCAAGAACAAGGAAAAAATAGAGCGACTTTGTGGTGCAGGTATCGGTTTATGGCTTTCGCTTTTTTTTTTGTCGGTTCGAATGCGTTATTGTAACGTCGGAATTTCGGGTCCCAAAAGGGGTAGAAATCCCTTTTGCGTTTATTGCATACGTTTGAACACAATTTTTGTGTTATCAGGACAATCGGCTTTAGGGTAGATTTTTATGAGCACAATTCTCTTACAGCAGGAAAAAATTTTTAGTGATTGTAAATCACTTTAAAATTCTCTGGTCAAAATCTATCAAAATGTTCTCAATATTTATATTATGCACAATAATTTTTTTGTATTTGTCTTCAGTGTGTATGTGTACCAACGTGATAATGACATCATTAGTATTTGCGTTGATTTATTTTAATATTGGGTGCATGTTGTATTTGTTATTTTTAGATTAAATAAAGAACCATAGGTTATGCGGTAGTAGGTGTGGGTTCGTGTAAATGCGCACGTCCACGCCTACACAACAATACAAGTACTAATTATATTATTATCGTGTTGGTACTCATAAACATTGAAAACAAATACAAGACATTTTTGAAAATTTAGAAGCTCAAAAATACCATAAACGTCTCATTTCCACGTCCAAAATAAATTCTTGACAGCATCAGAAACTGTAGAATAACCAAAATTCTAACAAAAAGCATGAGTGCAGTAGATGATCATAAATTTTGTAGTTTAATGTAGGTACGTATTTGGTTCATAATAGCCATTGAAGTGAACGGGTCTGTTTAATTGCTAAAACCCACAGGATCTGCTTTTCGTCGACATTATTACAGATGCAAGAGTGAAGCGGGTTCTTCCTGAATTTTACAATATAATTTTCCAAGTCAATTATCATGATTATACGGAATATATATGTATACGTAGGTACTTCAGAAATGCTTTCATTGCCAGCCGAACATCTGCTTTCAAACATTCGAGGCTGTTAACCGGACTTCACCCTTTAAACTGTCTGAATCTCCTTTGCATATGTACCTACTTGAATTTCTCTTCGTGAACATTGTACAAATTGCACAAGATTAAACGCACAAACTTCGTAACGAAACACTTTTAAAAATTCCCTGGGATAAGAAATTGAGAAATTCATTTTACTAATACCTACTCAATTTCTCTTTGGATTTTTTAAACAAAAATACTGAAATTTAGTATTCTGGAATTGTTCAAAAAAGATTTATCTGATCGAATTGGTTCTGATATAACTCCATACTTTACAAAAGATCAAATATTTTGTAGGGGTGAGTCTTTTTTACTAAGTAAGACATCAAGCAATTTCAAGTAGCTTGAAATTAATGTGAAATTAAACTCTTTGAACCAACAACAAATTAATAAAGGAAAATCTATAGCTGTCATCATGCCTTCGAATCCCGGCGGGGGCATGATGACAATCATACACTTTCTCTCATTAATTTGAGGTAATTTGTAGTTGGTTCAAATATTTAAAAGTTATTTGTTAAAACATCAACGTAGGTACTCAATTACTGAGTAAAAATGGTATTTCGTAAAAAAAAAACTAAAAAGGTTTCGACCAGCCCTCACAAATCAGTGCTCTTGATCTTAATTTACCGTTAATTTATTTTTATGCATGCGCCTTGTATTTCAAAAAAAGATTATCCTCAAGTATATGCCTAAATATATGCATCTCTATAGAAATTCGAGGGCGCCAGAATCGGGATTTTCCTGCTCTGTTAAGAGGACGATAATTTTATTTAAATGCAACAGGATGTTTTGCGTGTAGGTACCTATATTTATAAAAGTGAGAAAAGATGTTGTCGAGGAACGCTGGACCAGGCCATTTCTTAACCATCTTATTCGTTATTACGAGATTACATCTTCCTACGGAGTTGACGCTGACTCATACGATTTGGTGAGTTACGTGCAAATTATGTCGGGCGAAAAACGAAAATGCTTGAGTTTGCATGTTTTTTGGCGGCTCTTTTTCTCTTCTTTTGACCGGCACCACGCATTTCGAGACTAAGTATAATACGATTCTCTATGGAGCCGCCTAATGAGGTCGCCAACCTCTTTACTTTCTTTAGCTTTTGAGAACAAAATTACCTACTGAATCCTTGACTTTTCAGAATTCAACGACCAACAAAAGAAAAATAAACGAGTACAGAAATATTTATAAAAATAAAAAATAAAACAACAAAATGGAAACCAAAGCTAAATTTTTTAGAACCAAGAACTGACCCTCCATTCGATTTTCTTGAAAATATGTTCTAGTAATTGTTTGTGTGCGAACGCGATAACGACATGGTCAGTAGTTGTGAGACAATTCAGCTGTCTTCCACTAAAATATTTCCAAAAGACAACTGCAATTTCTCTCTTAAAGACGACAGACTTTGTCTTAAAACTGATTACTAAGAGACTTGTCTTTCTCCTAAGATCTCTTCTCTTACTATTAGAGGCTAAAATCTTTAAGAGCGCAGTCCTGCTCAGTGCCAAGAACAAGACTCTTCCAGAGACTGGACTCTTTTTGACTCCAAAGCACCCAAAGACGACCAATTAATTAAAGTAACTTAACATAACCGATAGATGAAAAAAAATATTGGATATGTTGGAACGAAAAAGTGAATTGTCTTTGCAATGAAAAATAACGGCTTGAGTGTACGTATGTGCACACATAAAGATGTAAAAAGGTTTCATTCAGCAAAAACGTATAAACTCGTACAAACGGTCGAGAGAGTATAAGTAGTAAAGCGACTGTGGCAACATCAGTAGTAGTTACTAGTAAATAGCGCTCGTTTTAGAGAGAACACGGAAGAAGAAACTTCAAACACATCTTGAAATTGTTAGTTAGCCAGTGCAAACGATAACGATCGCGTAACTGTAGGTGTTTACAGTAAGTCACAAACGTTGAAATGACCTAACAAATTAACAAAGAAAAAAGTATAGTACCTCTAGGAACCAAATACCTAATCGTATAAGTTGAACCGGACTTAATATTTAGAAATTGTGACCATGGACTTGGTTACGATACCCTTCGTCCAAGAAAACTCCCAACAAGGACCATGTAGAATTGTACAAATGTGGAAATAAATCCCAATAAAAGATTTTGCGAGTCATTTTCAGCGGCATTTTTTCTTCTTTTGATGATATATCCCAGATAATATTGTAATTCAGATAAGTATAACTAATCTAGCGAAACATACTTACTAAAAGTTTTTTTAATCATCACAATGTCTACAGTTCGATGACTGTAGGGACAGGCATTATCTTCTTCCTCAGATTCCCTGAAAAATTCCTCACTATTTTCGAATAACAATATAATCGCTATCTCGCTGCCCCTTTTTGTACCTGTCTCTGCCTCTAATATGTCTCTAACTAGCCCTTCATACCTCCGAGGAGGTTTCTTACGGTATTTTCATCGTTCTCCTATATAATCAGGACATTTTAAACATTTTTTTTTTTTATCTTTATTCTTCATTATAACTTTACCATCGTGAACATGCACTTACCTATTTTTGAAAAATCGCAAGGGGGAGACGTATTGCAGATATACACAATTTTGAAAAAGAATCCTAGGTAATAGGTGTCACGAAAATTAAAAGTCATAGTATCAGCCATTAATTCATTTGGTTTACTGCTCGACAAGAATTTTTACAAAATTGGGAGCATGAAAATATTATTTACCTATAATTTAGGGGAGTACTTAGTAATTGTTTCAGTAGGAGTGTGTGCGAACACGATAAAGACATGGTTAGTAGTTTATTTTAATCCTGCGAACATATCATGTTTATTTTGTAGATTCTGTATGGGTCCTTACATTTACCCACACACACATCCTCTACCCTAATCTACAAGGCATATATAACCACATTCTTCGTTTTTGATGCGATCCTCACCACGAATTTACATTAAAACAGCCTTGGTTTAAGACAATACGTAAATTTAATGAATTAGGTGGTAATTAATTTATGTTTCCTAATACATAGAAACGGTTTGTGAGTTACTGTAGTTGTCTACTATTTACCTACTGGTGCTGCCATCGCCCTGTCCCACATTTACAAATTACGCCATAACGACCATAAAAATGCAATAAATGCGTCGAATAAAACGATTGCGGCAGGTCAGGGCGCGCGTTGGTCGTAAAACGCGCCGTAAAAGCTACCGCCGCCATTGACGCCATCACCGCCACCGCCGTCTAAGATTTTATACGTACGTACATCAAGCATATCGCGCGTCAGCCTAATATATACACATATTTATTACATATATTTAAGGTACTTAAACAAATGTATTCGCAATTCATTCTTTTTTTGCTCGGGTCAATTTTATGTTTTGTGTCTAACCTACAATTCTAACTAACTATAGTCAAAACAATTTCCTCTCTTTTTTTTCTTTGTTTTACACTGTTCGTGGCCGCCTCGACAAAGCCGTTAGTTTCCTGACTGTCGACCTTGAACTTGGAACCGCTTTTGTTTAATGGTTTTTCTCGAGGCTAAGCCATAAAACGGTCAGGTTTGTCTATGTATTATGCAGAAATGAACGTATCTAGTCAACAGATGACACACAAACAGTTACATAAGTGGGTTTATTTGATTTTTTTGACAAAGGGAACCTATACTTTCAGGTTAGGTTAGGTTAAAGTTTTGGTTTCTTTTCCATTTTGGTTCATTTAACAGTTGGAATCTTAAATATCTAAATTTAGGTAAAGATATTTTTTGAACTTTTTTTAAACTTTAACTCTCAAAACTCTTTTCGACACAATTTTCATTACAAACAATTAATGAATGTCAAAGATGAAACGTAATTTAAATAATTCATAAATTATATTACCTAGTGTTTCCAAAATTACCTCAAACAGCTACCGAAATTATTAAAGCAGCGTAAACAATGGTTAATAATAATTAATTAGTACAAATTTATTCATTGAAAACATTCGCCCAACTTGTACCTGTGTATAATTAACTTTCTACGAATATTTACAAATGGCGATTTGCGTAACACGTGTTTTAATTGTTTTGATTAATAGGAACACGTGTAAATGCTTATTGTTTTGACCTGAAAGCCTATCTGACTCCAAAATAATTAAGTCTAACAGAATTATAAAACAGAACAATAGATTTCATTGTGTCGACTTAGTTTTTTATGTATATAAGAACAGTAAAATGTATGTTGGGTGGAAGCCTCCATTCCGTCGGCAGAAATCTTACTTTAAGGTCCTTTTGGACGTCTTAATAAGTTTTAAAAACATATTTTTTACACTAATAAACATCTATTGAACGTGAAGATTAATAATGACACGTTTTGTTTCCAAATATTAATCTTTTCCGAGTCTTAAAATTGCATTAATTGATTTGGACGTCCTATAACGACTTTTTTTTTCGCTTTACGACTCACTTAAGCACATTACTGTACCACATTGGAACCGTAGATGGTAGAGGTAATAAATTCCAGTAACTTCCAAGACAATTACGGATATGAAGGATCTGGAGGACACAATAATTCTGAAAAGTCGGATCGGTGGAAATTCTCTTGCGAGTTGTTTCTTTCGACGTTTCGCGTACCCACTTCAATTTGATTCTCATTCGGAATAGCTACTCCATCTAGCAACCGACAACTTTGTTTAATTTATGTGATCAAGGCCACTCCTAGTTTGCTATGGCTGCCGTCGGTTGCCTTACCCTCCCCTCTCCTTGATTGGAACAGGCGCCTGAGGAGGCAGGCCAACGCAGTCATTTATTATGCGAAACGTCAAGGACATCACAATGGCCGAAACGTTTGTCCAATCAGATGGATCCTAACGGCTTCCATTACTGTGGAAATCCTTGTATTTTGACATTCCGCTAATAGATGGCAGCAAAAAGGCGAGGGTTGATTTTCCAACTTTTCCGAAGTGTTTCTTTATATAAAAAAGGAATGTCGAAGAAGATTTCCAGTTATCTTAACGAAAATTGCTTAAGTACATGAGCTTTTTAATGAGAAACAGTTCTTGTTCGAATATAGTAAAATTATATTGTATTTCTTAGGATTAGAAAATTAATTTCCACCAACACGTTATTGACTATTTTGATTTTTCACCAGTTCTGAGCTTAAAAGCTTAAGATCGATCATTAAGGTAACATTTGTTTGCTCAAAGGATTCAATTTTCCACTTGGACAACTACTTCAGAGGTTTAAAATTTTGATTTCTGACTAAATTTCAAGGAGACTGCTTCTACTGCCTAGTAGATGGCGCAAAGAAGGTCCTTTTTGAAGTTATATTCAGTCCTCAAGTTCAATCCAAACTTCAATTTCCATCATCTGCTTTCCCTAACTTTTTGAGGAAAATGCACATTCACTAAAATTTTTTTCTTTGCTATTTAACTGGGTTCAAAAAAAAAAAAAAAAAACATGCGGAAATAGTTCGGGATCCTCACTCGTTTCAGAAGGATAATCCTCATATGATGCAAATTTCCCATGGTTCAATGTCTATCAAAATTTTTTTGATCTACTGTGGAAGCTCATGCATTCTAGTCTTGTCGATGTTAAATTTCCTCTCCCCATTTAGCCTCTCATTCTGATTTAGGATTTTGTCTTTCAAAAAGTGGGACCTTATCAGTAAGCTGACAAAATACCATGATTGTCTACCTGTCGCAAACTCTACCTACCTCAGTAGGGGCGAACTTGTTGTTGTGCAATGAATCTTGGAAAATAAAAAAATATGCCTGAGATAGTTCAACCCCAAGGAGATATGTATACCAAATTTGGATACCTATCGTCAAAATTGGCAAAAATATCAAACAGGGTAAATTAGCGTGGATTTATTGGAATCCTCAGTAACCTACTGTAGTATAGTACGTAATTTATTACTGGTTTTGATGATTCAGTATCAATATCAGGATAGAATATAGAATTCTGAGGTCTTATAGGGTTAATATAGTGTGTGGAGACCCCTAAAATTTAAAAAACCAATATTCGCGCATTTAATGAGTTTAGGGTTGCAGTACGATTTTACGACATAATAGGTAGTTATTATAAAACACATTATACAGTTTTGTATATTTTTGAGTATTTATGCCTCCGTTTTTGAATTAAAATAATTCTTGCTACTACTCACAATTTGGTGGAGGCTCCGGGACCATGTCCAATTGATCTTTTGGGCCTTAAAGTTGCGATGGTAAAATAAAATAATAATAAGTTTCCTTGTCATTAGATATTTATCTGTGATATCTCATAGCTTGTTTTTCTAAATGAAACAAATAATGAGCGTGCCTCCTAAATTCCTAGTTCGATCGTGACGTGAAGTGATTTGTGATTTCGCAACAAATCTACACGTTAATGTTTGAGCAACCGATTAATCCAAATACTTATCTATTTTTAACTGTAAAATAAACAGACTCAAAACGATAGAATTATGCTCCTGATAATTGGCCCATCGCTTTTTGGAACGAGGTTGAGCAGATATTACAAACACACATTCCTCTTGTAGATTGTAGATATACTTACATAAAAGCTCTTATCCGATTTTTATAGTGCCTTTATTTTTTAACCTGAATTCTGTACTTAATACTTTGTTAAAAAGCGTCTACAATTCGATAGTTTATCAAGTATTTATCATTATAAGTTAGTTTGAGAAACACAGAGGGAAGGGTAATAAAAATACAAATTCGATAAACTTTTAAATTCTGGAAGTAAAAATTTTTAAATTTTACACAGTGACAATTAAACTGTAGGCATATGATTTGAATTTGAGTGAATTAACAATTTTTTTTAGCTTTAGGGTTTATAAAATTAATTTTTGATATTATATTTGCAAATGGACCCAAACGCTGTTTCTGATAATAAATTACAGTTGTGTACCTATATGCAGCTTTCACGCACGATAGTTAAACTGGTTACCTATAAGCTGGGAGCATTCAGCTGCAATTAAAAATGTCTGAAGTAAAGTTATTTAATTAAATTTTAATTTTAAACTTCCTGTTTATTTTTCTGGCAACATTATAATCTTCAGAATAATAACTACTTAGACATCAAAGAAAAATTTATTGTCGCCAAGTACATTTAATTTAATCTATTTTAAATGAATTTTTACAAAAATACTCATTTTATCAGCTAACATCTCTTTGATCAGATGCACAATTTACTTACAAATTATTCTTTAATAATTGCAGATGCTGGAGAAGAATCACCATAACGTTGGAGTGTGAGAACCATGTAGGCAGGCAGTTTGACAGGTAAGTCTTCGATTCAATTTCTTTTTCGTTTTCACCAACAACTTTTAGACAGCCATTTCCTACACTGCACCCACCTATAACATCTATGGGTTAGCTCTTTACGGTATCTATCTACTCAAGTCATATTTTAGATAACATTCTTTACTTCTAGGACGTTTACCTCTGGGTGGTATTACTCTTTATATATCTATTGAAAGGTTTAGTCGCACCTTGTATATAAATTGCAAGATTTTAAGGTACACGTATGTAGTAGACATTACAATGTATAGCTACATTTATATAACATGTACACGTATACTTTAAGATATGGGCGTTTGTATTTCTATGGGTACAGCTTTAAATGCATTGCTTCCTCCCACCTATAGAATATTGGTGTATGTAATATTTTTTAATTCGTAATTTATTAACGCTATGTTCCTCCCCATAAGGCCCTTCATAGAAATGTAAGACTCAGATTTAGCTCAATTTATGAATCAACAACTTTGGAGTCAATTTTATTTAAACGTTTAAATTTCTAAATTTGGAATTATGTATTATTTAATACTTAAACATTATTCGAAAATATTCCTTTATTCACTACGTATTCAGTACGATCCACAAGAATTTTTTTGCCAAATATTTTTTGTTATCTACAAACTAAAAGAAATTGTACGTACGTAGGTAAAGTTTAATGTTTTCTTGCAGTGCTTATAGATAAAAATATAAATATACTTATATCATAGGTTGGCAAAGAGTCAACTATTATAGAGCTTCTGTAAATCAGTGATCGTTAAACTAAGAAGTTAATAAAAAATTGTTACTTAAATGCCTACAATATTGCTATTTACTACATTTAACGAAATCGATAGGAAAGTGATCATAAAACGTCTACTGAATCATGTCGTTGCTATTATCCCCATCTTCCATTTAATATATCTGCAGATCTCTTGCAATAAACCTTCCGGCTAGAGAGCACAGTAATAGTAATAATAATAATAATAATAATAGTAATAATCCCAGCGCAGTCCTCGTGTGCGTGTATAATGCCGACCCCTTACTTACTACACTTGAGATCAACGTCGAAATGGTGCGATATAGAACGCGTTTTATTGGATTGCTCAGTCGTAAAATACTTGTTGCGTAAAACGAGACAGACTCCAGTCCGTCCACTTTGTATTTTCTATGCGCGACTCTTTTTTTTGTAATTATCTGCATGGAAACGTACAGCCCAGACCATAATCTCTCGTATCTAAGAAATAAATACGAAAGAAATAATCAACTAGACCATATATTGATAGAAATACTTACCGTTACGTTGTCGGGAACTAAAGCGCATGCGTTGCAGCTAAAGCGCTTGCGCATTACCTGATGGAGTGACCTTGTAGACTGGTTATATAAGCATCGTCACTGATCTAAATCGCAGTCTTATGTGAGTATGCAAAGGAGCATGACTCTTGCTCACAAATAAAAGGAAACGGATCTAAAAACAAACGTAAAACTATAGACAAATATTTGTCTTTGACATAAAGTATATTATTATTACATTAAACGTAAGTAACTATTTTCGGTGTTTTCTTCAATAGCTTGAATAAGTACTTTAAGTTATTTTCATAACGAACGTTGTATCCTATTTTAAATAAAAACTATTAATAGAATTTTAACAACAAAAATAGAACCGTAATTTACCTTATACATTTATGACGATTATAAGAATTCTTTAAATTTAAAAATTCAAACGGATTATTAAAAAAGAAAATTAACAAGAAGTTGTCAAATAAATTTTGCACGTAAATGAGTAATTCGCAAACTTTTTCATTTTTATTGCACAATCGTTTGAGCGCCTCTGCCACTTAATAATTTGTGGCTTCACGTTTAGTAAAATTAGTTTTACTCACCGTAAACTTTACACGAGGCCATTCCGTTACCTTTTATGGCTTTTTAATGACTCTTAATAACTAGAAGACGGATAATTTAATGCCCAAGCAGCTGATTCTGGTTGACAGTAGTCTTTTCTGAAATTATGGGTGTCTTTACAGTAATTTAAATGTTTATCAATAACTAAGCATTGAATAACAATCCAAAATAAGTAAACAAAAAAAGCCCTTAAGGCATTTGGTTAATTAAATTTTTAATTTATATGAAGAGCACGAAACAAATCACGTCCGACCAGGAGCACATTCAAGGGGGTGGTTTCAGATACGCAATCACCCAAAATTCGACACGTATTTACAGTTAATGTAAGTTAAATTATATCAGAGAAATGTTTTAAGACTCCCCCCTTCGTAAAATCCTAGAGCCGCCCATGTTTTCCAATAAACAAAGACATTTTACTTATTTTATGACTTGTCGTTGGAAAACTGATTTTTTTAAAAAAGATATCGATTCGTCGTCTAGACTATTATTCATTGACTGATTCCATTGTGAGCGGTGCATACTAAAGATTCAAAAATTGTCTTTTTTTATATAGACGTTGTTTAAAATTTCATATGCTGTTTTTCTCACGAACATCGGCTGTTTTACATAAATGCTTTTGTTATCACTTGTCAGTTATAATTATTTATTAAAGGGCTGTGTAGGAATTTACTGCATGATTAAAATGCTAATAACGTACCCAACATTCTCTGTAGCATCAGACATGCTATCCAAATCGGAAGTTAAATTATACATATACCTATTTAAAAAATTAAATGAATCCAACAATTAGCTACCTTACCTTATTACTTTCCCACCTGCTGTGTTAATTTTAATAGATACTTGCATAATTAGACATTAAAATTATTCTGCATACTTGGGTATTAATAATATTAATAAATCGTTCAAGAAGCATTTTACTACTATCCTGTAGGTACAAAACTTCTTCTAATTAGGTATCTGTATACATATATTGAAATTCTATGATTTTACTGAACAGGAATTTTTTAAATGTTCTTTTTCTTATTATTTTATGCCATCTGTTATAAAAATTTTTTTTGTTGAGAGGTAAATCTAAAACCTTGGCGATTCCATTGTAACCAATTTATGCTACTTTAGTTGGTTGTTTCCCACACCTAATCGTGAGCCTTAGTTTTTCAGTGACTTTAGGCCACACGTGCAGATGAATGATTTAGCTTTTTCTATAAAAAAAAAACTAACATGAACTGAAATGTGGAAAAAATAATTTTATTATATCACAATTTTCACTTTTAGGTAGGTATTCATTAAATTTAAAAGTGGAACTAATTTACCATTAATTTATAGCATTGGTAGATACAAAAAACTGACAGGGACATGATCTTAATCATTTTTCTAATTAAATGCACCACCGGGGTTTTAGGATTACAAAACACACCCCAAATGTATTGTCAATATAAATTTCGTTCAATGTCCAAATTCGACAAAAAAACTCTTTAGTAGGTACCTTCCTAAATACTAATAAGTAAATAAATCTTGTCTATGATATAATGTTTAATAAGAACATAAGTACGAATTATTTAATACAGACCTGTTGACCTGCGTCAGAGAATTTAATTTTGGACGATACGTAATATCTAACAAGGTCATATCGGGTAGTTAATAGTAGAAGCATAATTTACATTATCAGAATCAAATGTCTGGATCACATCTTTCAAACCACTTAATTGGATCTAAGACTAAATTCTTAAAACAAAATAAATCGAATTGCATTTTATGTACCTACCTAGTATCTACTCTTATAATATCTATCAACAACTACGAATAAAGTTTTATACGATATCTTTTATTGCAAGTGGCAATAACGAAAATTCCCTATATTCTTTAGATGTTAAGATGTTAAAATTTTAAATATTATTGTTATTGTTGATTATAAGAATGTATAGTAAGTACATTCATGTTATTTTCTTTTTTAATTTCACGTTAAAATTTCACACGATACCTCTCACTCAGACCCAAGTTGTAGTATCTAATGACCGTACAGTTAGAATTTTGAAAATTGCTAGAGGGTAAAATGGAAAAAGTTAAAATTAAGTAAAAAAGTTCCCGGTAACTTTTAGATATAACTCTAAATATTCGCACGAATCTGGACGAGAAACCAAAAAAAAACTTTTGACGTAAAATTAATTAAGTAGATTTTTGAATTCTTCAAAAATACCATGACCACAGTATTTAGGAATTAAATAAATTATAAGCATTAGCGTTTAAGTTTTAATAATTCAAGAAAAAAGTGTAAATTTAACTGATCTGTGATTTTTGAGAAAGTAGAACAGACAGAACAGAACCTAACCTTATGGGATAAGAATAGCTACCTAGAGATAAAGTTATTAGAGGAAGAATCAGGAATATAAAAGAGCAGAAGTGAGAATGTCGTATTTGTTAATTTTCTTGCGTGTTCAATTAGGCTTTATATCATTGTAATGTGATTCAGATTTGTGTATACTTAACAATCGAGATGTTGTAAAGATTTTTCCTAAGGACTTTAGTTTAATTGATACTTTTGACGCTTACTGTAGTTACATGGAAATAAATTAGCAGCCCACGTAAACTTTATTGTCCGAAAAACGTGCGTTCGAACTCCTCGGTTCATTGCAAAACAGATAATTAAACGAGCCAATATTTATTAAAAAAAGATATTCCCATGGCAATTAAATATAGAAATTATTTTCGCTCATTAAGTTTCGGGGCCGTAAAGTGTAAGAGGACGGCGCGCCGTAATGCTACGTTTACGATCGTAGTCATCCATTAAGAGTATAACTTATGGTAATTCGGCCGGTGGTTTTAATTCCGCGCAATGCGCCGTGTTCTGCTGTTACATTTTGCAGTAATTCAACGTAATCTTATGCGAGTCGTCTCCGTCGACGGCGTTGTCTACGTCGACGCCGATGACGATGACGATGAGACGTGGCCGCGATGCGATGGCAGCTTGCGAAGCGAACGACACAGGCCACCGCCTTTTCTTTCTTTTTCCGCTTCCTTTTTTTACTTTGTTTTTCCTTCGATTTTTTACCCGGACCCGCGAGGACGAGTTTACGAACCTGTTTCATCCTTCCAGTTTTGTTACTTCTCTTATTCTGTGTCGCAGCGAATCGAAAAAAAAAAGTCACCGACTCTAAATTTTACCCTTTTTTATTTTACACAAACCTATGCACCTCGATTATTTTTTTTATTTTTTCGTTGTAATTATTACCGACTAAAATTGACCAGTACGTAAGAAATGTTAATTAAAAATTTGACAGGAATAGGCGTTACGTGTTGCAACTTCATTTAATACACTTTATGTTACTTAGTTTTAAAAAATGGCCCTTTGGTCGATAATTTTCATAATTGTTAAGTGCAACTTCATATTTTAACAGCAAATGGTAAATTTCGAAAAAATTAATAAGGTTATTTTCTAGCCTATATCAAATTTTCAAAAGACTGATCTGGATTTGTTCTCACTGGTTAAAATTGATATAAAAATCAGAACATGTAGGCCATAGTCAAACCTTGTGAAAGAAAAGGCCAAAATTAGATTTCATTCTTCATTCAAATTTTTAATAGTGTCTTTAATATAAATGCAAAACAATGATGAGCGATGAGCCAAGATTTTACTTTTAAGATAATTCTGATTAAAATGTTTTCCCAAAACTGCTGATCAAATTTAGGGTGAAAATTAAGCACCTATAGAAAAGCATTAAGTATAATGTAAAAAAAATGCACCTTCCTCCTATTTCTTAACAATACGAAAACTTTTTCAACGCCCCACGTATAGGTACTTAGCTACAGCGCTCTTAATATAAGTATTTTCGAAACATTTCCCCATGGACGTTAAAATTATATATTCCAAATTTTATTCAACTGGAAATTAAATTTGTTCTACTTATATTATCTCAATATCAAAAGCCATTCTTGGTCATCTTTTAATTATTTTTAATATTAACTACAGCTGAAGATTGAGTTTCTTCGATTAGCGTTTCTTTTTTATTATAATGAATTTAAATGTCCTATTTTTTTTTAAAATACTGTCATTTTAAAAATGTCAGTGGGCAATGAATATCCGGATGGTAATTATTTTGTCTCGACTCTTAATTTGGATATTAAATTAAAATTTCACTTCATATCATCATTGCACTTTTTATTTTTTGACAATTATGAAATCCTTTTATAATTTTAAAATAATTAAAAAAATTATATTTGTTTCCGTTAATTATTATTTCTCTAATTAATTTTGTTCACATCCCTTTTGTTTTAATTTTGTTTCTTATCACCATTTTACCTGCCTTTTGCTAATATCACTGGAGGTACCTATTTGTTGGGGTAGGTTGAATAAGAGAAAATGTATTGGGTAACAAAATACCTACGCAAAAGCTAGAATTTCTTCTCCCCCTGTTGCTTTAGCAAGCAGACGAATAACGTTCGTTCTGCTTACTTCTAAATTTATTTTAATCCTTATTTATTGACGAGAGGTAAAACCCGTGACAACGAAAACGAGAATGAAAAAGGCTGCCTTCAAATAATTTCTCATGGTAAGCACGTTTTCATTTTATCTGTCTTAGGAGCTCATATAATGTTACGTTTAAATGGGAAGAAAACGAAAATAACTTTAATAATTTTACAAATGATAAATAATCATTCAGAAATATTACTACAAAAACTTCGTTACAAATTACTTATAAGTAAAAATCCAATTAAACCCACTACAAAGAAAATGAAAAAAGGTTTTGATTTTGGTCTTTTCAAATTGGGCTTTGGTTTTGTAAAAATGTGATATCTACTTATAATTTTATAAAAAAAATTGTATAAAACAACTGACCTTTCTCATTAGGAACAAAAATACAAATAAAAAAATAATTACCATGCAAGTTCAACATGTCTTGTACTTGACTGGTTTTTATTACCTTTTTCTTTGATTAAAATCGAATCATATATTTACTATGATTTTCTAGTCGGTAATTAAACGGTAATTACATAATTCACTGCTATAAAGAATGATATAATAACAGCTGTTATCAGCTAGTTAGATCTCGATTTTCGCCGATTTATTAGACTTCAAGCACGAACCAAGCATGTCATTAGAGGGAAATGGCGGAATAAATTTAAATAAGAATCCAGTTTCTATATTTGCATATATATTTCCTGGTGCCGGATTTAAATTAATTTATTTACATTTATACATATCATATAGTACATTGGTACACATTAGCTGCTACGTATAAGTACTTACAAGCAAATAAATAATTGATCGTGTGAAAATAAACTTATTCGTAGATAGGTATTTGTATAATATTTTAACTAATTAGATGTCGATTTTAATTTATTGTTAAAATAATTAACAAACATTAGGTTTAAATTCAACTTAATACATCGCTTAAAACGACATATCGCTTCGATGTCGTTATATCCGGTTCTAACTGTTTTCGCAAATACAATAGTAGTTGTTCGCATCTGAAACGTTCGCAAGTAAGACAATACACCACCTGGAGTCTTTGTTTATGTTCTAATTTATTTTCTAAGAAATTGACTTTCATTATTGGTTGAGGTGTTTTATTTCATTTACAATTCTTGTTCATTCGTAGGATGGAAACAGGTGGACAAGTTTAGTCTCTGGGGATATCCATTCTGCCGGTTATCCTGGAAACTTATTTCTCTCTCTTCAGTTTCCAGGACACCGCATTTGAACTTCTACCCTGTCACCTTTTCAATAACCCTCGTTCTTCCTATTCGCTCCATCCCCTCAGCCCTCGCTCGCCTCCATTTCGTCGCCAACAGCTCGACCTCTTATTGAATTTCGTGAGATCGGTGCAGCGAATTCCGACGCAATTTGTGTTCTATTTATAGTGGTAGTAAATTCTCTACTCCGAACAGAACGATCGGCATCCAGGCGCTCCTTATTACGACGTCCAACGAGAAATATTTCCCGAATGAGCCAAAGACTTAAGCACCTGCACACCTTACATTCTCCGAGAAATAACCGAGACCGAATAGGAAATTTTTGAAATTTAAGCGACTCCTACAAATTTCATGAAAAATTAAACCACAACTCTATAATAACGTTTTATTATTATGCGAAAAAGAAAATCCACATCTCATTAGAAAATGTAATAGATACAACAGTGGCGGTTGGTCATAAGGTACGCCGGTGCGCTCGAACTACCGACAATTTTTTAATTTAACATTAATTTTCTTCCTACCGTTAATACCATCCAAATACCTATTATTCGGCCGCAGCGTTACGACGTACGTGTCCGCCAGGCGCTAAGTATTTTCTACCTCAAATGCAACCGGCGACATTTAATTAAAGAGGAAGAAAATAGACTCTTTTAATATTTCTTAAGAATATTTCAGGCGATTTTTTGTATAAATAGACAACTTTCTATTTTACGCCTGTCGTATTTCATCAACTATTGAAATATAACTTTACAACACCCCTAGCTATCCTGTATGTTATCTCTAGTCATTTCAATTTTTATATTAATATGATTGCGAACCGAATTCTCTTTGAAGTACCGAGTCCAGACTGATAGCGTTCGACCGTTCGCCGTACAACGCGAGGCAGTTTGCCGCGCCTCGGAGCATAACCACAATTTGTACGTATGCCTCGCTCGCTTTGCCTCGTTCGCGTTCGCGTGCAGATGTGTAGCAACCTATTGAAGTACCAAAATCAAAGAATAACGTTCGGCCGTACGCCGTACGACTCGATGCAGTTTGTCGCGCCTCGGTAACACATCCACATTTGTACGTATGTCTCGTTCGCTTTGCCTCGTTCGCGTTCTCGTGCAGCTGAGTAGCCACCTTTACCTACTACTGCTTACGTAGCTTTGCGTAAGTTCCTAAAAATGCATGCCATGGTTCATCGGATTTGGAATAGCGTCTAGAATAATATATTAAAATATTATATATATTAACTCATAAGTTACAAAAGTTATAAACAAATTAAAATATGAAAATAAAGGCATTATTTTTTTTGTAAATATCTCAAAAACCATAAGTGATAACGTAAATTGGAAAAAACTCCCTTAATGGAGAGGAAAGGTAAAATAATTGGCCTGAAAATTTTCCGAAAAAAGTTTTTAAAAATTACTTATTTTGTTTATAAAAATTCTCTTTGGGGATATTTGGGATATTATTATTATTCTATGCTGCGCACCCCTTAGGACCTCGTAGGATTACCTACGCACCGCCACTGAGCTACAGTTGCCGTAAAAAAGAAAATAACACAGAGAGAAAGAAATCTCGAAGCAGTTATTCGAGGCGAGTATGGTGGTAAAGTTTTTTCTGTTCATTAAATATCGCCATTAACACTGAGCAAAATACAAAATGGGAAACGAATATCGTTGTTTTTGATTTTTGTAGTCGTTGTCATTTTTGTCTCGTTCGTTAAATCGGCAATAAGTTGTCAATATTAAGAAATTAGACGCTTGAAAGGAGGGTAAGCGTTTAAGAAATCTGCCAATTTCCACTCCATAATTAAAGATGTCAATGTAAGAGAATATTTTAGTCTTGCGTCGAGCCTCGAAATGGCAGTAATTGGGACCGTTTCGCGAAGCTATGGGCCACCTGTGTCGCACATCTCGAGCAATGGACGACAATGAATTTTCGAATTTAATTTCGACTTCTCGTCTGCGTACGTTAATTTTCGGGTAATATAAAGTGTAAAGTTTATGCCTAATTAAAACCTAATTAAAATTAGTGTTACCGGGGACACATACACGTTAATTTAAAGAACCCGTCTCATGTCTGACATTACTCTGATGATTTCTTTTTCTCTGAATTTCTTTCACAAAAAAACGAAATTAGCTTAGGTTATTGATTACGTTTCAAAGTTCATTGGCTTGACTTGACTTAAGTCAAATTGAAGTCAAAGATTTATTTGTGGAGTAGATACTTGACAAATCAAATCAAATCTTCAAGCTACATCATTTTTTAGAACAAAAAAGCTTTTACTTGAGAAAAAGTAATAAAATTTTCAAGCCAAGTAGTCAATAGCTTGATTTTCAAGTCAGTAAGTCAAATTTTTTTGTTAAAATATCAAGCTACTTCAATTGATGAATTACAAATTCAAAATAAGATAACATTTTGACAACCAACACTTTTAGACTTCAGATTTACATAATAATAAAAAAAAGCTACTTAATTGATCATGTTAAGAACCGCCTGTACATATAATTTGCAATGTCTATTACAAAATCCTTTGCAGTCACGTCTGTATAAATGTATTTATCCCACATAATTAACACGTACTTATAAAATCTGTTTAAATTAACGCGATTTTTAATTAATTTATTAATGAGAAGGCATCGCGATTGGTGTCTTCTTTGGCAGTGCAAAAATCCTAAACGTGTCATTTTCTTCATGTAATCGACCTTGAAGGGAATTTTTTTAAACCACCTGGCCGTCAGATAGCAATTTTTGCCTAATAAAATTACGCATTTAATTGACATTTTATGTCTATAAGTATATAAGATGTACTTTTTTGTGGTGTATCTGCGCGGGGCGGGGAGAACTGAAGAGGGACGTGGGCACAAAAGAAAAAATCTGAACGGGTTTACTTTTGCATGGTAGTCGGACAGTATCCTGTAGAGTTTATTGGGGTAGTTATGATGTCACATCTGCATATAGGTACATCGTGCGAACTGTAGGTACTTATATGTATTCTTAAGTCCTTACACCATGTACATATGTACAGTATGTCTCATATTCATAGATAATGCTAGAAGGAGAAATTGTCTACTAGGCCTAATCGTAAGATTTTTTAAAAAAATAGCTGAATGAAGCAGTTTCCTAATAAGAAAATTCAAACGAAAATCCTTAAGATTTAAAATTTATTCAAATTCGTTTTCAAAATCAATTTTTATTTTTTTATCTACAGAAATCTGTTGGCGTCTATTATGGTACAAAACAGTAGAATACAGCTTAAATGCTTTTTCTTTGGAGGCCATGTTTTATTATTTAGACATAACCTTTAACTCTCAAAAACTGTGGGACATCCTGTAGATGTGGCCGTATCACGTTTTCCACATGATTGCAAGTTTAAAGCGAATTACAAGCAGAGATTTGCATTAAATGTTGAGAATATTGATATGGCGAAGTGCTGCAAAAGTATTAAAAAAACACTAAGCGCGAGGACTGACTATACGCTGTCGTTGTACGTGGATAAACGTTAATAGAAACAAAAAAAGAACAAGTATAATGTATTTTATAAAATTAGATACACGTGTATTTTGATAGATAAACTTTGGTTTAAAATAGTTTAGTCGAACAAACTGACGTTAATTTAAATATATTTTAGTCTAAAGGAAAATTATTAGATGGACGAGAATTGACTTAAAGTTACGGACATTGGGTGGTCCCACAGGGTGAATACTAAAATTTTTCTAGTACTATTTAGTCTAAAAAAATTGTTTTAAATAGTCACCCTTTGCATCAGGGATTTTTTCGTTGACCGTGGCGTAAAAGGGGATTGAGGGTTGATATTTTGAGTTACCCCATTGATCGATTGATTATCTATAAATTAACCATAATAGTCATAATATACCTACCTATCATCAACCCTTTAAAATATACGATAGTTTTAAAATATCTTAATGCGATGTATTTTTAGACACTAACAAATGTTCATTATGTATTTTTTTTTTGCAATAAATTAAACTGGTCTTTTCTTAAGAAAACGTTTTGAAAACGAATTAACTTTTATGATTCTTTGTTTTTTTTTAAACCCGTATCACTTTCTTGCCACAAATTGGTGTTTTGTTCTCTTATAACCCTTCTAATACGAGACGCTGCTCTGGTTAAATGAGGGGTCTAAATGCAACATTTAACGTGTTACTCACTTCTTTTCCCTTTCAGTGTAGGTAGAAACGTACCTACCCCTTTTGAGTGCACCTTTTTAGAAATCTTGGAATCTTTCATAATATAACAACTTTCTCTGTTTATTGCTTCCTTAACCCTTTTCGTTGTTTGGGTATTCGTCTTAAATCGGACAAGGTAGTTGTATGGTTTGTTGAAGTTGTTCCGGGAGGTAATAAATTTTTTTTGGACGAGCTGACAGCTACAATACCTACTACAATATTTCATGTAACAAAAAGGGAACTGTATTAGGGCACTTTTTATTACCTACATTGTAAAAAAAATTTTGAACCCATTTTTTCAATGAATTTTAAACCAACAAATAAATCAAAGATTTAAAAGAAATCGTGAATAAAATAATGTACCTATTAGAAAATTAAAATTTAATTTTTTTTATTGGTTTCTAAAGTATCCTAAATATTTATAAACAAATGGTTTTTATAAATAAATATGTCCTTGCTGAAATTTTGAAATCAGTAAATTTATGAATAATAGTTGTTGTGGTAATAAAAGAAGAACAAACAGGCGGATCTATAATTTTTGTAAGTGGCGCCACACTTAATAATTATTCAAACCCAATCTGTGACTTGTTTTTTACGCATAGAAAATACGTGACTGTGATACGGAAGTTGATGAAATAATATGGAAGAAAAATGTCACAAAGTTTTTGGATTTCGAATTGTGTCGTAAACAAAAACGTGCCTCAGTGTCATACAATGAAAAGCGTAGACGTTGCGTAGACCGTAAATCATTAAAATTATTATTGAACGTGAAATGCATGTATCTAAAACGAAAAAAAAAGGTGTTGTAGAAAACAGGACACTGGTTAATTCTTAAATAACATTTAACATATTTAATATTAGGATCATTCTTAACATTCTTAACTTCTTCGGAACAGTAATTTAAGTCTCCCTCTGCCTCCCTTTGTTCCTGTTTCTGCCTCTTGTCTCTTTATTTAGACCTCCATTAAAATTAACCCCTAAAAAATAAAAAATTGCTACTGAATTTTATTAACTTAGGTAGTATTTCTAAAGGCTACTAACTAATGGCTTACAAAATTTTCAGAAAATTTTATTTAACCGTTATTAGCCAACCAGTCATCGGATTATTACAACTAACACAGATTAAGTTTCTTATCATAAATTAGGTGTATTAGGTGAGTTAACATATATTTTAATAATTATGATTATTATAATCTGTGTATATTTTAAAGATTATTCAAATTCTAAGAAGCATCTATTAGGAAATTAATAAAGAAAGTATTATCCACAAACCTAATCGAGTTTTATAAGAATATAAAAAAAACTACCTAGTTAAAGTACATATGTATAATTCAATTCACAGTGAGCTTCGTTTGAGATTCTAATGAGGCAATTAAGCATTTGATTACAATTTTATTATCCCTACTTGGTGTATGATACATAACACTTTAATAAGGGATCCGATTTAAAAGAAGAAAAGATTTTAATTATAAAATAATAATAGGTTTTTATTGAAACCATTGAATCAATTTACGTATCAAATATAACTGAGTAACTAAAAGTTTGTCATAGGTAATAATTAAGTAAATAAATTGAAACAAATTATTTTAAATACCTACTTACAACTATTTTTATTTTAATATTTTTTTTATAAAATCTATATCTATAGATACCTAATGTACGTATTATATCCGTCGCATAGTCGATGGAGTATCTATTGTTAAACATTTTCCTTTCGAAAGCTAAAATTAATTTTTTGTTTTATAACTTTTTTAATAAATTTTATTTTAAAGATAAAATGTACCTAGTTGTTGGTAGGTATATGAATTCTGACCAAAGTACAATATGGCAATTAGTATCTAACAATAACATATGATATAATACCAAGTTAAAACAAATTCCTACCAATTTTTCTTAATTATTTAAATGTTTATTCAACAATAATAATGACAATTTTAAAAACAGTCTCAGTATTAGTAGACATTTAATGTTATTTCTTCAAGTCCAGAGATGCTGACATTAAAATGGTCTTGTTTTTGATCTTTTATTGGTCCTGATGTTGAATTACTTAAACATAGTTCTGTTTTACCTATACATTTTCAATATATAAATAATTCATTGACTAAAATTTCCGGGATTAAAATAAAGACTTTATATTATACCAACTCACAATCAGTTTAGATCTGATGATTGTGAAGTGAACTTGTGTAAGTGAGATTCGTCTTTTGAAATGTTTTATCTGATTAAATTTTAAAAACAAATTTTACCATGGTAGAAATGTTTGCTAATTTTACTTCGATTTCTCCGCAAACAAAAGTACGTAACCACCCGCCAATTTAATTTATTCCAAATAAACATCAGTAGAATAAGATCAAGACAAAAAGTCAGAACTTCAAAGGTGAATTATTTCATTTATTTCTCGTAGTGGTTAGAACTTTATTCATTGGCTTTTATTAAAATTTTGAACTAAAAGCATGAAAACAAAAACAAAACTTATAACCATTAAGGGAAACTTCTGGTTATATCTATGTCTAAACATTAAATAGAACATTTACCATTGAAGATCTGACTTTTTTTTTGACTCGGATTTTCAATTTTCAAGAAAAAAAAAATCATGTTGGTTTATCAATTGTACCTACAATTGTTATACGAGTGATAATTTTACATATTTAAGTTGAAGTAGCTTTTAAAGTGGTTATTGAACTTAAGGCGTTTCAGTTAAATAAGCAGTTGTTGTAAATTTACGACATTCTAAAAGACAACGTAACAGCCGAATGCCTTTTCAGAATCGTTGTTTATTGACAGTTTAGATAATTGAAAATGTACTTATATGCATCGGCTACGAACCGTTAAAGTGATTATTAACAATAACGTTGTACGTTTCTATGTTACTTTCAAAATGTGTCCAAATGGCAACAACAATGACATATGCAGTGGGGTATATTAAAGGCAATGACAGTTGGAATGTGTGCCCAGAAATGATAAAAACAATCATTAATAGGAAACTTTTAAAAAAATGAATGTCTAAGGTAGATACAAGTATATCAAGTCAAGATAGAAAATGCCTCTTTTTCTGCACTTAGAGATTCACAGCTTGACTTAATATTGAAGTTGATTAACTTGATTTGGTATTTAAATTACTTGATTTGTCGTGAAATCAAGTCAAACTTAAATCAAGTAGTTGATTTTCCAATAAAAAGTCAAGTCAAGTATTTATTTGTCAAGTATACTTCAAATCACAAGTCAAACCTTCAAGCTACTTGTTAGAAATCAAGTTAAATTCAATTATTTGTCAAGTATACTTCAAAAATCAAGTCAAGTTCAAATCGAGTAGTTAATTTTCCAATAAAAAGTCAAGTCAATTATTGATTTGTCAAGAATATCTCAAAAATTAAGTCAAACCTTCAAACTACTTGATTGAAATCAAGTCAAATTCAAATCAAGTAGTTAATTTTCCTATAAAGAGTCATGTCAAGTACCTATTTATTTGTCAAGTTTCTTTCAAAAATTAAGTCAATCCTTCAAGCTACTTGATTGAAATCAAGTCAAATTCAATTATTTGTCAAGTATACTTAAAAAATCAAGTAAAGTTCAAATCGAGTAGTTAATTTTCGAATTAAAAGTCAAGTCAAGTATTTATTTGTCAAGTATACATCAAAAATCAAGTAAAACCTTCAATCTACTTGATTGAAATCAAGTCAAATTCAAATCAAGTAGTTAATTTTCCTATAAAGAGTCATGTCAAGTATTTATTTGTCAAGTTTCTTTCAAAAATTAAGTCAATCCTTCAAGCTACTTGATTGAAATCAAGTCAAATTCAATTATTTGTCAAGTATACTTCAAAAATCAAGTAAAGTTCAAATCGAGTAGTTAATTTTCCAATAAAAAATCAAGTCAATTATTGATTGGTCAAGTACATCTCAAAAATTAAGTCAAACCGTCAAGCTATGTGGAAAGCAATGTACACTTTCATTTGAAAAAATTGTGTTTTTTACAATTATCAGATTAACGTAGAAAAATCTCAAGATTCCACACATTTTTCAGGAAAACAAGTCAACTAATAACCATTTAAAATCAAGTCAAGTCAAGTTTTTTAAAATATCAAGCTACTTTACTTGATGAATCACCAGCTGCACTATTTTTCTACGGTATCAAATTATTGTGAATGTAGAGTCAGAAAGAAAGAACTGAAATGTATGAGATGGTTAGACTAAATGTTAATGGTTTGATAAACATTTAAGGGGTTAAAGTATGAAATATTAGTGCAGATAAATGCAGAGCTGAGTTGGTTAGGTCGATGTGGCGGAATGTCGTTTATCAGAGGGCGACAACCACGTCAGCATCAGCATCCTTTAAAACGACGTCTGCTTTTGCTGCAGCCAAAGACTCTGAAAGTTGGTCGGGTATTTGTAAGTTTGTGCCTGTGGAATACATTTGTCTACCGCAGCCGCACTGATGGCGATGGCACAACCGACCGGGAAACGTCGGCATCGACATGGCTAAAATACGAAAAATACTCTCGCCGAGTCATCGATTGCCATGGCAACCGGGGAACATCCAATGACCGTCGAGGCAGCTCGGCTAATTTCATTATGATTCGGCTCTGCAACTGACGCGACGATTTCCTCTCTTTCCTTTGTAACGTTTCGTCATCTACGTTACTCTCTCGCGTCAATGTTCTTCATGGTTTCGATCGTATGCATGTGTGTGCTAAAACTATTAACGTGTCTGGGAGGGTGAGATGCTGGCGGTACGAGTCAGCTCGTCCACGGTCAACGTTGCAGCGAGGGATGCACATGCGTTTTAATGATGTCTAGTGGTTGTCGGGAGGAAAATCAATAGGGCGGTTACGGAAAAGCTCGGGAAATGTACTCTCACACTTTTCCAAATCTTTTACACACAAATACTTGTACATTTCAACAGGAAACTTTACCAAATGAATAGTTTGATCATATCATCAGTTCTTTTATTTGAAGACATTATGTTCAATCAAAATTTTTAAAAAGAGTTGATGGATAAAAACAAAATGCGGCACTTTTTTCAAAATTTATAGCCCCGCTCCTTGCAAAAAGACCCTGTTTTTTTTTTGTGATTTAATTAAAAATATACGGCTTTCAAAATTTTCTCTTCTGTACAAATTAGTAAAAGTTTAAAAAAATCTACAAAAAGATTTGGTCACCCATACAACTAAGACCACGCATTTCGTTGCTTAACCTCGATGATTGATTACGTACTTTAAATAAAGACTATATTTTTTATGATTTAATTACAAAAATGTAGTTTTTACTTGTAGTAAGTACTTATAAAACGATATCACTTGATAAATTTCTGTAAACAGATTAAGAAATCGCTCTACAAAGTTTCATAGAATTTTTGGTTTGATTTGGATCAGACAATTAATTGTTAAATCTTTTTTATATTTCATTCACTTAATATGGACCTAAAATACTTAGGTTTGTGTAGATGGTTACCCAAAAACACCCTTCAATTTAATCATTTCAATAAACTGAAACCATCAGAATCTGTATCAATTAATTATTTTAACAAGATTGAAATCTCTCCAAAAACTTGTATCTATTAAAATAAGGTCAAGTACAAAAATTTGAATGAGTGCCAAGTTCAAAGAACGTTTACACAATAAACCAAATTCAATTAATAAGTTTTGAACTTGACACGTTATTCTTGTGGTAATTAATTAGATATATTTGCTCGGTTTTTTAATAGATGTCACAGCACGAAAGATTTGTTGTGCAAAAAAGTTCTTTGAACCACTTATTAATAATTCGCTGATGTATGTAGGTCTGCTGGACGAATTATGACCTAAAAAGAACTTGAACTTAATTTTTATAAGCATTCATTTCCTTAATGCATTATATTATGACTCATGGCAAATTATTTGTAATGCTGCTCATGAAAATAGAAAATTTAATACCAGAATTTTGAAACAAACATCTTCTGAATCGATTATTAAATATAGGTAATTTATCTTTGATAATTTACAATTAATATGTTTATGCACATTTGATCACTATCATCAAAAAATTAATTCACAGAATAAAATGTAATTTAAATAATTCTGCTATTTAATACGTGTATAAATTACCTAATACGCCTGATGGGTTGAAATAAAATAGAAATCGTTTTTAAAGGTAAAACCATAAAAAAACTGTTCTACGAAAAACTCGGTTCTTTTGATCAACTTATACTTATTAGTTATTTAATTTCAGTTTAGTATTAGACTCTGGATTATTAATTTTATCTTCACGTCGAAAAGCTAAAAACTGGTTTTGGCCTTATTCCATTTCATATCCAATGTAGGTACTGGCAAAAAAGTTGCCCTTATTTTGTATCAGTTTTTGGCTAATCACGGCAAACTATTAGACCAACATTAAAATTAATTTAGACCTAATATTACTGAGGTCATAATCAAGTTTTATTTTTCGACTCCAATAGAGTTATCAACATTTGTTTTCGTTAAAGATAATTAAATTTTTGATCCCCGTTATGGGTTGATACCTATAGGTACCTATATCATAACTCTTCCTAAATTGGTTTAGGTTAATTAACTTTTTAATTATCCTTACCCTGACTAGTAATATTTTTATCCGTTTTGGATAAAACTTTAAAAAAAAATACTATTTTCTATTTCCAGTAAGGTATTAGAGTAAGTTTAATTTTGGGGTGGATATCAATGATTAAATTAAAAAAAAAAACCTGTAGCTGTTTTTCGTTTTTTTGTACCTACCTACCATTAAAACTACCCTGACGTTAGTGTACGTTATAAATAATAGATAATTATCTGAATAAATTAACAACTGGTTTTATCCAATAATTAAAATTTCAGTCCTTTAGTAGGTAGGTAGGTACCTAATTTTAATTTCCTCAACTAAAATTTATCGTTTACTTAAGAAAAAAGTTATAAAATTAAATATGAAAACTTTTATAATTTTCTTATGATATTATTTCTTGTTCATATTTATTTATTTACCTTCTGATCTGACGCAAAACCATGACCTCTGTGATATGATGGCTGATCTGTAGGCGGATCTGTCTCGCCATTGTACTACACAATTATTAAAATCCTTATCAGAAAGGAAAAATAAAAAACAAATAACTATTGATAGCACATATCATCCATCACATGAATTATTACTTAGTTTGTAAAACTAAATCACAATTGAAACATTTCAGAAGCACTGACAGGTACACGGCATTTTTTTAGCACTTTGCTGAACTTATTATAGCTTTACTGTTAGCTGAATGAATAATTCATTAGTAGAGGAAGCCATTGCGATTCTCTACAGTCTTTTATTTGTGTAGAAATCTGTAAAAGAAAAAAATGTTTCATATTCAAAACTAAAATTAGTACCTAAATAAAAATTGTATATAAAGTTAAGTCTAAGTACCTAATAATTTGTACTAATATTAAGACATCAACGTTGTTACAAAAAATAAAAAGGGAAAAAATAACTATGTACTTACTTATAAATATGTAGAGCTTTTTAAAGTAACTTTGAAAAACTGCCCTTAATTTGTTAAAAATAGAAATCACATTTTAACTGCACAAAAACCACTGCACATAGTTACCTATATAGGGGCGATGCTACCAAACGATTAAACTTTAAACCTGTAAGTAAGTCAAGTTACCGTAGCAATAAAATTTAGAAAGCTTTCGAAAGGGTTGCTAGAGCTACGTGGATCGTATAACTTTCCCCATTGATCTTCCACACTAACCCTTTTATTTGTTGGATAGGGGTACTAGTCTATAACTTTCTATTTTTCTTCCATGAATTGTCAGCTATAAATACATATATCAACGTAAGAAATACCTGTTAGGGTTGACGCTTCTACCCTTTTTCTAAAATGTTTGTATAGGTACTTATATGTATTACAATTATTGACTTGTCTGTATTTAAAATAATAAGAATTTAAAAAAAAAATATTATCTACATGAAAAAGTGTGGTTTTCAATTATTTAATTTTTTTGTCTTTCTCAAAATGATTCATTGATACCCCCAATGAAATGGGGGTTTTGTTATTTGCATATTTTTCGATTTTTTTTTTTTTGAATTAATAGGTTTTTCTTATAATATAACAAAATCTATTTTCGTTGAATATCGAATAATTTATTTAAACTTATATCGATCTTTTTGTGTACATCTTCAGGAGTTTCCTTACAGGATATCAAAACGAAATAACCATCTAAAGATACATACATGGTGTAATTAAAAAATATTGCCAGCAAAGTAATAAACTTGTCCAAATTCTACCTCAATGAACGTAACGGATGAGAGACGTCAGCAGTCAGTGGTGTAAAAATTAATTCAGCGTATTTTTTGATTACACCTCGTAAACAAAACAAGTGAAAATACCAGGTACTTACAGGCACTTAATATATATTTTTTAGTCGAATTGACCTTTGAACAGATACTTATTCCAAGTAATTTGTTGCTAAGTGAATGTAATTGCATGTTCTTCAGATAAGAGAATGAATTTATTATTATGAATATTTAATTAAATTTTTTCCGTAATGAATTATTACCTAATTCAACATTTATAACTTATTAAAATTAATTTTATTAAAAATATTGAACAGGATCGAGTGTAAATCGGTTAAGTACGTTTCCTGTAAAGCAAAGTTATAATTGCATGTAAAACTGTAATTAAAACAGTTAAGATAGCAATGAGGTTAATTATTTTAATTGAAAAATTGTTTCATAATAATCATTTCACACAATGTATCAATTATAATTATTCATTACTACAAAGTTTTATGACTTTTATATCACGCCATTTGAGAGGTTATTCAACGTCTTATTTATTACTGTTTTTTTTTAAGTAGGATAAATTTTTAAATTATTATCTTGTCGTAGGTCAGTTATGTGATGTGTTTTTATTGAATTATTGTTTACGTGAATATATAAATAAAATATTCATTATTTAAAACACCCCCAGTAAATATTGAAACAAATTAAATTTGTGTAATAATTTTTATTTATTAAAGAAAAAATACCAATTTTGCTAAATAATAACAAGTAAATTATTATGAACCCATAAGCTATATTAGATACGTTTACTTAACATTATATAAGTTATAGTTTTTATTGTTTAGTGTAAATTAATCCAACACATTTACATGGCAGTTAATGCTTGTTATACGAGCTGTTTAAAAACTTTGTTGGTGAAGGTAAAATATTGTTAACTACGAACCAGACACGTGTGTTTATGTGAAATAAATGAAAAGTGTTTATGGCTGACAACAACACGTGTTAGCTTCAAAGGGTTTTGGTTTTAATGTTGCCCAAGCAAATAAATAAACGCTAATCTTAACACTTCTTGTACCATCCTGTTTATTTACGCTCGATGTTGTTGTGCTTTTTATTGTGGAAGGTACGGACCTGTAGAATTTGTTTTATTACAAGTTTTACGTAATATTTGAAGTTAAAAAATTACTGATAGAAAATTATGGGTTTTCAATTAAGTAAAAGAATTAATTTTCCAATTGCTAAAAAATGTTAAATTTTTACAACTTTTAAAAAAAATAATTGACATTTCGTATTCTGTGACCTATAGGTAATGTATTTTTTCTAAAGTTTTGGCTTACGTTTATCAATAGTTTCGGAATTATAAATTTTAAAATTGTTAAGAAAATATAAAGCAAAAGGGTTCCATTTTTTCATTCCTATATACGGAACCCTAAATAATTATTGAAATACTTATGATATATCTAAAGTAAAACTCAAAAGAAAAACGAAATTTTATTTACCAGTTTTACAATCACATACATCTGCCTACAAACTTGTAAACTGTCAAAAAATTGTAATCAACATTAAAATTTGATGTTCAAAATGAGATCATTTTGATTAAAAAAAATAATTTTTTATCAGGAACACGTTGTGGTAGTTATAGTTATTTCGCTTTTTGAGTCTTGCCCCATACGCGATGTGAAAAATTCACGACATGCTCCTAGTAAAAATTCATCAATTGAGTACAACATACGTAAATTTACGTGTAACTTCTTAAAAATTCATTCAGGTGCCGCAAATAACATTTATGACGTAATTATTTATTCAGAAAGGTGTTGCCCTTGCCAAAATTTGCTTGCTGTTTTGTGCATTCAAATTTGGAAGGACCTACAGCGTTGAAAATCATTTATATTCTGCACAATTAGCGGCTTATCTTGTGTACAAAGTTGTATGCCAAATGCATAAATAACATTTATAAATGTAGTGCATCATATCGAAAGTTTTCTTTTCTTATCCTGTTTTGGATTTGAAATTTTTTAATACGAAATCAATTTAATTTCGTTTTAAATACATACGAATTAAAATGCTACAGAATAATAATTAATAATTTTTTTTAGTTATAATTAGGTACCTATCTAGTATTAATTTATGTAATTAATTCCTTAATTGAAATGATTTTTACGTATTATTGCATTTGAACCTCTAAAATCATAGATACGAAAATAGTGAATAAAAAACAAGGAAAGCTTTTACCAACGATAATTTTTGCAATTAGAATGCTCCTTCACTGTATATTTTATTAATCTATCAGTTACATTATTAGTTATAGATACCTATTTTAAATCACATTTTACAATTAAATTAATTATAGATAACTTAATAATAAAATGGTAGGTACCTATTGTTTTGGTATTTTCACACAGATAAAAGCAAAAACTACCAATAAAATACATAATAAATATCTAGACAAAAAATTGAAGATGTTCTGGATTTGGAGTTCCTGTTGGAAGATTCGTTGGTGATAGGATCCGTTATGTTGTATTGTGTGGCCTCCTGTTACGTATACTGAAGGTATACCGGACAGAAGACACTCAGGATACATTCAGTATACGTACAGGGGGTCGTCATTCAATCTTCAGCATCATCAACCCCATCCAGTAACCACTTCTGCTCTGCTAGTTACTAGAATTAACGATAATTGTATTAGTTACCCCTAAAATATTGTTAGAAACTAAGGTATTAGAGAAATAAATTTAAAAAGAGAAAATGCTTCTCTATACTGGGAAGTCGGAAAATTGTGAGTTTTTCTTTTCTAGTTTCTAACTTTCCCCTGCACATTTTTTATGGAAGTTGGCAGAATTACGGGAGCTGGTAGAGTGATTTAGGTTTCTCGGCCATTTTACGAGCCCTCCGAGGGTTAGTGTGAGCGTAGGAAGGGTACCTGTTCATCGCGAGAAGTTTTATTGGTCTTCAGCTTTTTCTTCGGTCATAAATTTGTCAAGCCGTTCCAAATGGACCACCATCACTTGTAGGTTAGTTGCCAGGAAGCTGCGGGCCTTTTCCTGTTGAATTTGATCGTTTAACTGCAAATTTACGATCGACTTCGCAGTTTTACTGCCAAGGCCTCTTCTTCTTCAACTAAAAGCAAAATCGTGACAAGTGGAAGATTTTTCTCGATCCCACAACAACAATCGAATTATCCAGCAATAAAGAACAAGCAATTAAAAATCCAGAAAAGGATCCACTTCTGAACACAAAAAACTTTGATGATACTTTTTTGAAACATGAATTAACAGAAGAATAATTATTATATAAGAAAAAGGAAAGTGAAAATTACTTGCTTGTTATCATTTTCCATTGAAGCACTTGAGTTACATTGATAGTAAAACAGAGAGGCCACTCATGTTTACTCAACTTCTAGAACAGGACCCCAGCTGCCAAACTCTAACTGACGTCTGATTAGGAAGCCGGTAGCTGACGTAGTGTTTTGCAGACATCGACGCCGAGCGTCGTCGCGTTCATTCGACGCCGACGCAGATAGGGTTGCTATCAACATTGTCCTCCCACCCTCCCGCACCCGAATCCATCTCCCTCTGTCTCGTGCACGGCACCATGGGCGTGTGGGCTGTTTCTTGGCAATCAACACACCTCCAACCGGCCCTCCAGGGGATAAATATGCCGTGATTATGTGCAGGTCCTTCTCCTGTCTCTATCGCATCTTCTGCAAACAAATAATGACAGGTACCACCGTGTTTCTATAGTATAGTACAATCCAAGAAACGATCCGAACCGAGAGAATGTGATCCAACGTCGAAGGAAGAGAGAGGAGACAATGGAAAACGGAACTGCAACCGTTCTCGACGGATGGCACGTCGAAGAGGAGACTGCAGTGGCACCAGGAGGAAACGGAAGCAGCTGGATGGAGGGGAAGGAGGACGACGAGCCTGCATCTAGATCGGTTTGTACAGAGGCGTGGTCTGACCTGAAGAATCGTGGAGTACTGTGCAGTTACAGCAGAACAGACAATAGTTTCATGATGGTACGAGGATTTTTAACTGAAAAAGAAAAAATTGGCAATTAAAAAATAAATATCTACACAAAAAATAAATAAAGATACTTAAGGGAAAAAACAAAAGAATTGTCGCTCGAAGAAATTAAGTTTTTTAATTATTTTTTAACTACTAAATGACATCGTGTATTGGTAAATTGGTTACTATAAGTGACTAATAAATACTAAGAAACCAATTAGTTGTATGAAAAATGGCTATTCAATAAAAACTTACAGTTAGTAAATGTTTTGATGCAATTCAGTAGTCATATCATTATAAAAAAAATTGGTCAGCAAATAAATTACGATTTTCATAGAAAAAAGAATAATTTAGTAGCTTATTTCCTGATTCTAACGCGTGAGTAATTAAGGACAGAGTGGAAAATATGGAAACACCATACTGAGCAGAATACAAAACACCCACACACCCCTATGAGAAGGATTTCCCGACGGAGATAGAAAAATTGAGCCTACATTCACGACCATGTTTTTAAAGCTTTCAAACAATTTTCCATGAATTTCATTAATTAGTTTTGTTCCAGAATCTCTATTCATTTCATTTTATTAAGGAAAATTTATGGGATCAATAATTAATTAAATATTGGTAGGTACTTTATCAGTTTTTTAAATATGGGTACCTATCTACTCATTGTCATTAAAAATAAAAATATTTAAAACAATTGAGTCAGAAAACATTTTTTTTTATACTTTTGTTTGTTTTTTACTTTTGTTTGCCTATTACTACAACTAGAAAAATGTTTTCAATGTAAATAAGGTACCTACTACTTAAACTTTAAAGATGTGTTTTAAGATTAATAGCAACAGTAGAAAAAAAAGCACGTGCATTAGTCATGTGTAGCTATGTATTACCTATAAAAACTGGTGTAAAAGCATTTTTATTATTCACAAATTGCTATACAACCACTTAAATCCATGTAAAACATGAACGTCAATCAAATTTGTTTGACAAACAACTGAACCACGAACAAACCATAATTGATAGGTGGGTACCACGGTTAACGGTGAAATTTAGCCAAAATGTAAACAAAACAAACAAACATTTATTGCACATATAACGTGTTAAGTTACAGTAAATAAACCTCTTGAAAAGAATGCAGGTGGCAACAAGACGTTTGTATTAGTCTTTTTACAACTGGGCTACTGCCTGCCTGGTGCTTCTCAACTTACACAAAAAAAGGGAACCGAATAGCTTGTAGATGTATTAATTTATCTACATGTGAACATTTGTTCCACAACAAACAAGGAACTAATTCAAAAATAACAAGTCTTAAAAAAAACATAATCACAATAATTGTTAAGTGATGGATGCTATTTGTTGATGTAAAAACTAGAACGAACAACAATAAAATAGTCCATAAAATTATTTTATAAGTATTTAAAAAATATTTAATAAAATTTTTATTTAGCTACCCATCATTTTTGAAAGAAATTAGAAAAAAATCGATCGAATTTTTAATTGTTTCAAAGATTTTCATTAACGATGAAAGGAAAGTTGAAAATATTTTTCAGTTAAATGAAATTTTATTTACTATTTAACCAGTTCAAAGCCTAGGGGGTGAAAAACTCAGGGGATAAAATAACCCGGGGGTTAAGGTATCCCACATTCCATAATTTATAGTTGTTACTAAACCAACAAACAAATTGATGTTTTAATGAACTTTACATTCGTTTTTAGAGCTTACAATTAGTTAATACAAAAAGACTAAAAAGGTTTACTTAGTTAGGTTAGGTTTCCATTTACCTACCACATGCTCGTAAAAAAAAATTAGTAAAAAACAGCAAAGGCTACAAATTTAACTCCATAAAAAGCGGTTTTCAAACAACTTTTTTCTAACATATCTGTATCCCTTACAGCCTTAGTAGGTTCTTACCTACAACAAAGAGCATCTTTTAACCTTGTTAACTAGTTCGTGGTTTGTATGTAGAAGGAACCCAAAACATTCGATTCGAAAGAACCTTAAAACCTGTCTACAAACAACTGTTACATATAAGTAAATCAGAAAAACTGTTCAGTCAATTTACTGATCATTATTGGATTAGTATCGATTGATACCTGTTTTTCAATAAAAACTTGCCATTGTAATTCGAGGCTTTGCACATACGAAAACGAGAACTAAAAAAAGAGTATTGCGATCTCTTGGGTATTGATTTTTCCACTTATTTTCGATTATTCAATTATCTTACAAATTCTAAAAACTAAGCAAACTTTTTTGTGATTTACGTTAACAAAATCAATTCTCCCAATGCAATAATTTATGCACATAACCTAGTCTAACATACTACCCCCTACCGTAACCTAACCTAACGAAAGTAACATTGCCTTTGCTGAAAGAATAATTTTATTGACAATTAAAAGTTTCTCCGGTGTTTTGAAGGAAAATTAAAAATATTTTCTCTTTAATGTCAACGAAACGAAAGCTGCCTAATAAACTACTTACAGCGTTAAAGAAAATTCTTTGGCGGTAGATACAAAAAAACAAACTGGTCATTGGATTGGATGGAAGCGCCTCCTACGGCGTATTCAACAATCTGGTTTCCAATTCGAACCATAATCGACGGCACTAATGACGTCATAAGATACCATCACCATCACCAATAGTCTCTATCACTTGTACAGTGTGGGGCATGTTCTTTAGTTGGCACAACTTACAACTACAGTAGATAATAGTATTAAATCCGTCGGATTGAAAAATTTCCAGTAGTTCGTTTCCATCTTCCATTTCTGCTATGGATAATTAATTAATTGAATGGCACTTTGATTGAAAACGTTCTATTAAACAATAATAATAATAAATTATTATAACGTTGTGGAAGAACACTTTTTTTGTCGTTTTACTGTTAAAATAACTGTTGAGGCAACTTAGTTGCTGAGACTATTTCGACAAAGAAGTCGACGAGGTTGAGTAAAACTGAGCGGCATTATTTGAATGCCGGTTGACAACAACAGTCATGGAAAAGACATTCCCATGGCCCGTCCCACATTGCATGCAACAGCGGCAGCCTATTATTCAAGCCCTGACACAAAGATAATAGCACGAGATCAAGACTAAAAAGTATTAGTATAGTGTGTCGTCCCACCAGGGGACAGACTTCCATACTTAATAAAAGGCGGTACAGAAATGTTTAAAACTGACTGGGAAGTTCACTTTTGTTTACTGCAGAGTCGTAATTTACGGTTATTTTAACACAACGAAAATACAACTGAAGAAAATATTTTAATTCTATAATAAAAATTCTTTTAGTGCATTGAAAATACTTGACAAAATCCGTAATTCCATCACATACCTTCCTACGAAATTTAAAAATTACAGTTAAAAGCGGTTTTCACGAGAGGTACTTTTTAGGATTTCGTACCTTAAAAGGAAAAACGGAACCCTTATAGGTTAATTTTGTTGTTTGTCTGTCTGTCTGTATGCCTGTCAAGAACCTTTACCTCGGGAACGCGTGGAAGTATCGAGTTGAAATTAAAACCATACTCTCAGGTCTACAGTACCTTGAAGCTGTGAATAAATCACTTCTAAGTCAACGTAAAAAGAGATACGGCGTTTATGCCGCAAAAAACTTATTTCGATACTCTCATGGGAATCAAAATTTTGTAGATTTTTCTATACTTACCTATACTAATTTGTACAGAAGAGAAAAATCTGAAAGCCGTATATTTTTAATTAAACCACAAAAAAAGGCAGGGCCATTATGCAAGGAACCTGGGGTCCAAATTTTAAAGTGAGTTAACCGTGTCATGTGTGGTATCGTATGAAAGGGCTTCACTGGCACAAGCATAATTTCATAATATAAAATCAGTTTGTAAAAATTTGCAGAGAAAGCCCCAGTAAATCAATATGTATAGTTACTTTTATTCTTTCCCTCTGCAATTTGGACGCGTGGATGTAAAGTGTTTTATGATAGTGGAGAAATTTTAGTATCCTCTAAAATTTGCCTGTCAAGTAAATGTCTAATGCTTTTTACTACCGTTAGCTACACTTAAAGCTTTCGATAAAATCTTTATCTGAAATATTAATTTTTATCCATTTGGTAGATATATTTTATTTATAGACATAAGTCAGAACTGTGCTATATAATAAAATGGTGACTTAAATATTTACAATGTAATCCACTTTAAAACTAAAATAAAAAAACTAGAAATTATTAATACCCAAACTGCAATCAATTGTGGTGAAATCTAGTTTTAACCAAATATGTACTTACAAAAAACCTATATCAAATCGACGTGTTTTTCTAGAAGGTCCATAAATATAGTCACAAAATGATTTCAGTAGATCAATTTAATCGAATTAGTACTGACTGTTTAGTTGATCAGCTGATTCTACTTCTAACTTAGAACTTCTGCATGATAAATACATAGTTTCAACACAAAAACGTGTAGGTATTTTTTTATACACTGCGATTCTTGTACAAAATAAACAGCTAATATAATGCACGTTAGTTGAGTGGACCATCAATAGATGGCGTCCTCGGTTTAAGTTTTTAAAATTAATTTTTCTAGACAAGAATATTAATTTTAAACTTCAAGTTTATATTTCGTGTATTACTGGGAACGTTATCTTTTAAATGATAACTCGTTCATTAATTTTGGTAAAGTATAAAAGGAAATATTGCTTCTTCAATTAAGCGTATAAGAAAAAAATTAAGTGGACCATCACTAAAAACGTAAGTGTACGGTACTGGGATCTGTATATGTTACTTTGAAAGGCCGAACTACAATTAATTCTAAGATTTTCCAGTAAAACCAAATTTTAATGGGTCATAGTTCTTTTCGAACTTTATATATTCTTAGTAAATCCCAACACTTATTGTTTTTTTGAAGTTAATTTTTGGTTCGATGCCCACTACATACGTACGTAAAAATTTTACTAAATAAATGACTTTAAGCCTAACAATAATATCTGCCTCAAATGTTTATAAGTAAGCAAACAATTAATAAAAGACAAATGAGCAGCTGCTTTTAATTAATTTCTCTTACGTTGTCGTAAATCTCACTTTCACGGCGAATTTGTGCCTTCCAAAACAATAAACATCATTCAGAAACCTGAATGAATCGTATTACAGGACAACCTATTATTAATCCTGTTCGACTTGCCATTTGTTATTCCTTTTTGGTTAGGGGTGAGACGACGTCGGAGGGGAATGGTTCACGTCTGTCAAAGGGATCGTTCGGATGCATTTTTCTTCGGAATCCTTTTGAGAAAATACATTATGAACGCGTGCATATGTGCCCCAGTCGTTCCTTTTCTTTCTATATTCCGCCGAAGCGCACCCACACTACACACGGAAACATACACACAAAAAAATACGTGTGTATATACCTACTTACATGAGTAACATGTGACGCCATACGTGTAACCTCCAGAATACATTCTTTATAAAGCATAACAGGGCTCATGCTTCTTTGCTGTTTTGTGCCATTCGTTCGACGGTAACGGACAATAAAGTTCACGTGTTTGCGAGCGAAAGGAATTATTTTTTAAAGAGACCGGGATGCCGTTTCGGCGTATTTAAGCTTGAACAAACGGCCGTGCAGGACCGGCTTAACAATATCAAATGTCTTGGAGAAATAAACGCAATTGAAATATCGCAATCATTTTCGTCTTTTTTATTTGTAACTTAAAACTAAACAAAAACAGAAATAAGTATCATATTTTTTGAGCTTCAATGTATTAATTATTTAAATGCGATAACGTGACATGATCACTAGTAGTTGAATTATTGATTTATTTTATTGAATGTGCTTATTTCTGTATAAGGTTACGGTAGCGGTTGTGTATGTAAATGTACCTACAGACCGCAACTCTATGATTTAGTTGGTGTATGTTCCGACTAACGTAGGTAGATTATATAAATTAATAAGATCCGTTGAGAATGGTGTTGGTGCGTTTGAGTGAAAAGTAAATTTAGCCAAGTCGCCAACAATGTTCAAATTTACGGTAGAAAAGAGCAATAATTTCCCTCCGGTGTATTCTTATGTAGGTACGGTAGGTATGTTCTCGCGTGCCACTTTCCAATACGACTTCTTCGAGAGAAAACTGAACTGTGCGGAATTGGCCGGGAAATAAGGTGATATACTTTTATTGTGGGTACTTGAAAGGTTTACGACGACGACATCCAGCGGGGATCGATCGTTTGCAACGTCGCGATGAAACGCCGCTTCGGACGATTTTTATTTATTGTGTGTCTTGCAATGCATCCAGCGAGAATCGTCTATTTTCTCGAATTCCCGAATTCATGACGCGATAACAGCACAATCTAAAGCAGAACAGTTCTCTTAAAAAATAAAAATTTTTAGGCGAATCATCATTTCGATGTTAAAAAAAAAATATCCACAATTCATACTAAAATACACAACCACTTATAACGTGTAAAATATTAACGTCTTAAATAAAATTATGTTGGTGGCTGTTTAAGTGTTCACCGTAAGCTGAATCTGATTCTTAATTAATAAAACTATTGTGATGTTCTTTTATTCTGGTTTTGAACGATCTATTAATCTGACCTACGTAGATCCTGTTATAATCTAAACAGTTTAGCTACAGAGAACTGATTTAACACGTTACAATTGTACCCCAACTGATATTCTAACGATTTTTAATGAAATATCCATAGAGAGCAAATACTTTATTACCTTTTATAATAAGGTAAAAAATAAACAATATTTTTTTTTGCCTAGTTCATATTAAAATTAAATTAATTAAATCGCACCTAAAACATTTACTACGATGAATTGTCAGCTGACATCTGCCTGTAAGTAACGGTATCGCCATTTCGAAGTCCAATTGCAACTGTAATCATTTCAAACGATCTTTGTTGCAAAATATAATAGAGATAAAATGTCAAGACAAATAAAAAGAAATCGCGACCGTTCAAAGTCAACTGGGCGCGCAAAACAGGACTTGATGATCTAGATAAGGCTCCAACCCGAGTAAACGACCCTAAATGTAACACTTGGACAATTTTCTACTGTCCCTTGATGCAAAAAAGGTCTGAGCTGCCTCCGCGTACGGCTCATGCACTTTACCATTTTATGTCCCCATGTCACGCATCAACGTGTCGATGTTGTTAAGCTCAGGATTCATTTGCAAAGAGCACGCCAAATGGCGAGCTGGACCTGAGCCGAGTCCAGTCTTTTCGAATTTCCTTCGACGGACATTTACATTTTTTCAGTAGATAAAGTAGACGAGTTGTTTATGTTAAAACGTTACACTTCTTTTAGTAATAGTTGTGGGCATGTACCTACGTACACATACGTACGTGTGTAGTTTATTCTTTGACTTTGAGTCGATAAGTAGTGTTCTTTGGGCGGAACGTAGGTAACATCTCTTGGGCTCCCATAGATACGTACCTATACATATATGAACTTTCAAGGTCAGTAACGAGGTACGTGTATTTCTGTAGATATCTACAGACTAAGGCGCTGATGGTGCCAGTTAATCTTCACCGGCAGATAAAGACGTGTCATGAAGGGACATGAAACCAATAAGTTGGGTGATAGGTGCGGCCGAAGAGACACTATCAGTAGACAACCGTCTTTGCTTTCATTTCTTCATCGTACCTACGTCGATTACAACAAAAAACGAGTAGGTGTTACTTGACCATTGCCATATTTTTCCATAATCTTAAAAAGTATAACACATTTTTTCGTCTAAACACTACATTTTCAAAATCGAATCGAATCGAACTATTATTACCGAGAGTACAAGGCCTAAGTGCTTAAGTGTGACGTCATTCATCCAGGCCAATGTAGAAAGCCGTTTTAATCTAATAACCAATGGACTTTTCATCGCAGAAATCTTCAGTTTCTATTTAAAACACTGTTTAATGCTCACCCATTTTCACCCATAGCCATCAATCTTTCTTATTATCTATTAACAATTGCAAGAAAGTGGCAAAAGGTTGTCAAGGTGATTAACGAGGACAAACAAAAAATGACCACTATTTTATGTTCATACATTGACTGGTTACCTATTCTACTCATAGAGCTTTAGGTGAGAGAGAGTTACTTATGTAAATATGTTCATTATACATAACATTGTTAATAATAGGGAATTGAGTACGCCGTGAAAACATAAAATAAAGATTATGCGAGTATAAATTAAGAAAAATAATTCGACGAGGTTCGTTAATTGAAAACGATATATTTAACATCTAGAATTCCGTCGAACTGAACCGAGGCGTAATAAGTAAGGACGTAATTTTGAAAGGATTTACATTACATTATGCATCATGTTGTTGGTAGGCATCAGGCAGGCACACAGGTACGCGTTCCGCGCGAGTCTCCTTAATTACGTCGCTTTTGTGCGTTTTAATTAAAAAGCCTTTTTGTGCAGCTATTCGTTTTAAAATGTTCCCAGTGTAGGTAGCATAATTAAATGCGGTGACATTGGCTGCGAAGATCGGCGGTAAGTTCGCCTTACGTACGTACTTACCGGTTATCGTCCAACTCCCTGCCTACTAATGCGCCATCTGATCGAAGAACAAAATGAATGTAACTCAAACTTGTATCATGTGAAAATTGCTTAGCTTATAAAACTTCTTAAGATAGCAGGTAGCTTGACATTAGCATGTTGACCGATAATTGAGATAAAGGTTTTAAAGTAAAATTAAACCCACCGCGATGGTATCGATATTTTTAGTCGTAAATAGTTTGTTAACAGTCGTATTACTTAGTACTATTTTGACTATTATCAACTCAATAAGAAATAATGTTTTATAAAGAAAACTTATTAATTCTTTAATTAGTAATCGTACTTAGTAGGTATGCCAAAAATCAATACGACATAAAAGACTGAAATTGTAACATTAAAGAAATGGCAAAAAAAGATAAATAATTGTTATTAATAATTAATGAAACAGTGAATCGAGTTACATGAGATTCATTCTAGTTTCCATTTATTCTTCTCTATTATCATTACGAGGTTTATCATTAAAAATAATAATTAAATATTATTAATAACAATAAAATATATTTAATAACAATTAAATATTTTTAAAAACAATTAAAATTCTATGAACTTAACTATTAATTTTCATTGATATTGTAAAAAAATATATAAAATAAAAAAAATGAAACACAAAATATTGTTAACAACAATAAATTACTACCTATAATTGACAATGAAAAATTGATATTAGCAATTAAATATTACGCCACACATAAACTTCTCAAGGATAATTTATAAATAAATACTGTAGTGACCTATAAACACACAAATGTTTTGAAATTTTTGATTTTCATGAAAATAACTGTTTATTATACTAACTGGGAAGTTATTCGTGTGGACCTTAATTTGCTTTCGAATTATAAATTTTGAAAGAAAAGAAAAAACATTAAAGGGGAGCTTAGATAATCCTTTTATTCAAAATCAAAAGGACGTTTGACATGGTGATAGTTTTTTCAGTTGAAAATTTACTGATATAAATTTCCGCCTGTAGACCCTTTCTCGAAAAATTAAAATTGAAAATTTTCTAAATGTATCTAACAAATGATGATGGTTGAAAAACATGTTCTAAAATTAATGAGAAAAACAGGAAAATCGTTGCTACCGTCATGCCCTCGCTGAGATTTGGAAAAATTTTGGGCATAATATTCAAAATCGTGTAATCAAAATTCTAGTGTGCAAACTGAATTTATTTTGGTTTTTTTCGAGTTAATTATTTAAACAAATTTGTAAAATTGTAGACCCGCATCCTATCAATGATCACACGGTATAGTAGGTACCTACGTGTTTTATGAAAAACAAAAAAAAAAAACAAGAAACCGCGTCGCGCCGTGTCGCATCACACTAGCGTAACGGTGCCATGCGAGGACCGACCCGAGCGAAGAAGAAAAGAAGAAGATGCGACTGCCAGCTCATACGTTACCGCCATAAAATTGGGATTATATGTAACGAAACGGCTTTAAAAATGCTCACAGTATGTTAAATATTCGCGATAACTTAGGGGCAATGCATTGGAATAGCTCAGACTGTTTGTCGGCGTACTAAATTAAAGAGAAAACGACTCTATTAAATTGCCAGCGTATAATTTTACCTTCGCAATTATTATCCCTGCTTTGTGTTCTAACGTTATTAACTTCATTTCAGTTCTGTTAACGTACAACGGACCGACCATCGAATTGTTGTAATAACAATAAAAATGACAATCCAGAACGGCCTAACAACTCTACGAACCTGTGCGTTTATTTTGCGTGCGTTTACTTAAACGGAATATCAAATTTAACAATTATCGTACGTTATTAGTGCCAATTGTACGTACTGCAAATAGTCCATGAGCTTTTGCAACAGTAACACGAAAACACGTTGTGGATGTCGTAAATTTCTCACATCGCGTTTGAAGTAAACTTCGTATCCCTAGAATACAATGTGAACAATAGGTCCTTCTTAATGTTTCATTACGCAAAATAACCACAACACGTTCTGGGTAAAATTTCGCTTCCTTCATATTTGAAAATTACAAGGTAAAATAGAAGATGCAGTAATTATGCAGTAGAGAAGACTAGCTGAATAGGTTAGGGTAGCGGCTGTGTGTGTGTAAAAGTACAGACCCACATTTCGTCGTCAAGTGTTCTTTACCTAAACGCAAGAATATTAAATAGGTACTAACGATGTCGTTATCGCGTTCGCACACACACAATTACTACTTTGCTTGAAATTTTAAGCTCAAAAACACCTTTTAATGAAAATTCTTCGGTATGTTAGACATTTAATGTTTCTTGTGTTAAATTAATTAAAGTGCGATATTAATTAAAGTAATTGAATCCGGCCAATAATTTACGTATTCTTAAAAGAATTTTCTAATCAAGAGAATTTCGAACTCGTAAACAAGCACGCGAATGGCAGGGAAAAATACAATTTTAACGTCCGACACGTCCACCTTGTTGCCGTTTACTTGTACAGGATCCAATTTGTGCGAGGGACGTGTAACTGGCGAACAAACTAAATATATGGTTCTAACAAAGTCCGGGTACGTACCTTTTTTTTTCTTCTTTCCGAAACAAATTTAAGGAGATGAGGGCGGGCAAAGTGTAAAGCCGTGAGCCGAGTAAAAGATTGGTTTGGGATTAATAAGATGGCCGGGCTTTCCTGAAATTGAACGGGGGCTCCCAAGACGGTTGCCCTCCCGCCGCTGCCCACGACACGGTCTCTAGACGGCAGGGGTGTCTTGCCGAACCGCTATTGTCTGAATTAATTTCGACCAACAAGTATCTCTCGGAACAACTAATTCAACAAAAAGTAACACAACATTCTCTACCCCGAATGTTTTTCCTGAAATTATTATTATACCAGAAACTTCTAATTTTAAGGATTCGGAGTCTAAAAGCAAGAAACACAATCTTTAAAAATTTCTTAAAGCTAAAATATCAAGTCTAGGGCTCTTTGTATCGCCCCCATCATAGTCTAAAGTTTTAGGTATTTTTTATCTCTTGGATGAGGTCCCAGCATCTTTGGTCCCCAATATAACTGTATCCCTCCGTCAAGAGGGGTCTACAGGGCCACTACCTATCCATTTAGTTTCTAGAATACATTTTGAAACCTTCCTAATCGTCCTGGCAAATTTCGAATGATCTGCATGTTCTTGAAAATTCCTTACCAATAGCTTCAACGTTTCAAAATACATGGTATTGAGTATTGATTAACTGTAACATTATCTTTTAAATAAAATACCAAAACTTTTATTAGAAAGTCGAACAATCACAAGAAAAAAAATGCAATTTTCTCCAAACCCTGTTACGGTTCTATCGAGCTTTTTTATTTTGTTTCATGGACCATTCGAACGCTAAAGTTTCTTCTTTCCTGGTTCGAATGAGATCTCCTTTCGATATTGAAACCCGAGAGCAGGTGGTGGTCTACGTGATAATTTTAAAGAATAGACGCATTTGAATGCTCGGACGCATCCCTTGTGAAAAGCTTCCAATAAAAATGTAAATAGAATAGGAATTGTTCTACTAAGAAAACTTCCACAGATATCTGCTTCTAAACATACACATGGATATATCTACATGTATCCCTACAGTTCAATCTTCTAATAACACCCCTAATGGCCAGACAAAACTCCCTCTTAAGAGGCACTTTTTAGTGAATCTGAGTCTGTCTGGATTTTGTAGTTTCCAATAATTATAAATTGACAATTTTACTGATGATTTCATGTAGTTCATTGGTTGAATTTATAGTCTTAATTTGTGTAGGTACGAATTAGAGAACACTTTCGTAGCTTCCGAACAGTAAAAAATTCAACAAACATATCCATTCAACTTTCAAAGGATATTAACGTAAACAGTGCATGGAGAATAATATACATTCGTGTGGGGATTAAAATGGGCCTTAAAATTTTAGACACGTGCCAATTTGTTATTTACGGCTCGATTGCAAAATAAACGATCGTTCCGATTTCCATGACAGTTAAACAAATAAATCGCACCGAGAGTATGGTTTTTGTTAATTTCCTATAGCATTTAAGTTGCTTTGAAAAGTTGAAAAAATGAGAGGAATGCGGGGTGTCGCTATCTACCAAAAACAGTTTATTTTTGAAACGTAGTATACTCCAAAAAAAAGATTTTTTAGGTAATAAACAAATGAATTTATAACTAGGTTACAAAATAGGTAAATTAAGTTTTTTATAATGGCGTTAAACACACAAATAAAAAATTGTGTTATATGCAGTATGTTCCCTTATGCATAATTTAAAAAATCTTCCTGTGTAGCCAACGTAGTCTCAATTGTATCTTCACGTTTTAATGAATAAAATATCATATTTGATAGTAAGTTTGATTGAAATTATTAGTCAAATAATAATTAAACAAAATGAGTAGATAAATAAATTAGAATTATAGCCTAAAAGCAATAGTTTTTCCTTATCGAAAGCATTGCCAACTTTACAACTGAGTTTAACTATCCGGTTGGTAATTTATCGACCGTTTCTTGCCAGTTGTGACATCGTTGTAAAAACGTTTGCTTCCAAACTTTGTTAAAGTAATAAAAACGGATACGTCCTTACTCGTTGATAAACAAAGTGTTAACAGATTTAACGACTGTAGTTTGATAGTTTCTCTGGTTACTGACTGTTATGCAACCTCAATGATGACGAGTAAAAAGACAGTGAAAACGTTGTAGTCGAAAACGGTCTCTTGCTATGCTACCTTCCATAGAAACTGGAAATAGGATATTTACCCGAACGGAAACTAAGAGATAAAAACGTTCAAATCAAACTTTCTACCTTCACGTTCCTAAAACTTGAGTCGTTTTATTTGGAAGGATAAAGTATGTATTTGTAATTCGCAGCGCGAGTCATAATTATGGTAGGACTCATGCTTCAGTCGCGTATAGCGATACTACCAAAATACTTCGTGCAACAGTACCTACAGAGTTTTCTCGATAAATTCTTGTAAACTCTTCAAAAAAGTTCGAAATAAAGCAAATACGTTCTTAGACAAGAAAAGCTAGGTAGGAACATGATAGGAGTTAAAAGAGAGACAGGGAGAGACGTTTTAGTTTTCAGGGAAGCAATATAACAGCAATAATTCCTAAAATGGCTTATACAGGATTATTTTAAAATTATGTAGTAGAAAATAACTACATAACTACAAAATGAAACTAATCACTACAACCTTTCATAAAATTAACTTCAATGAATATTTTACAACTACAATGTTGCAGTGGTCTTCTACATATGTACCTACATTAGTATTCGTGACTGTAATATTTACTTTTACTGGTATTTATAGTAAATGTCATTCCCGATATAATTTGAACCGTGAATAAAATTAAATATTGGCTTTCAGATCATGTTTTCTACCCGCGCATTCTCATCTTGGGCCGTTCTATATCCCATTACCCCATTAAATAAATTGCTCATAATCCATAGACACCTACCATGAAAGGCACAACAACTACTTTATGTAAATTAAGTTTTAGCTTAATTGGTACTTTCATAGAATTATGATAGTGGTAGCTGTATTATGTAAAAGGTGATTTTGATTCTAAACGATGAAGACATAATAATGTTTTGTAGTAGATACACAGTTCAGTGACCCGTTCGTTGTAACTAATACATTGCATATTTCTGGTGACAACAATTAATTTTGAGTATTTAATAACAGTGCTTCCTACCATAAGAAGAATTTACTATTATTGCTAACTGCACTTGTGCATCTCTCTAGCAGGTGGTTTCCAAACACGTAAAATTTATTAATGATCCATTGTTTAAAATAATCTTTTACCTTAACGACTTTTAGAATCATTCATAAATCTTTCAGTTATTTATGCATTAATAGTATGAACATCCTTGGATATAAGTAATACAAAATTGTTAACATGCTTACACTTTAAAGTTGCTATAACTATTCTGGGGTAAAAGTTTGGAAAAGAAATCAGTTTAAGGGATGATTTGCTCTTCCTATTATGAAGAACAGGGTCTATAGGGGTAGGCCATGGTTGAACGTTCAGGCGTTTCACCAGCAGTAGTATTTGACATCTTCAATATGCTGCGTTGCTGATAGTAAGTGAGTAAATCATCCCCAACAAATAAATTAATTTTTTTACAACCTGGATGCTCATCTTGAATTTTTCTTACTTAGCATTGCAAGTAAACGCCTGTTTTGAATGAGAGACAATAAGGGTGGGAATTATTAAATAAAAAATTAAATCAATAAAGAGAAAATGGGATGACGAAGATTACTTTCATCCCTTAACCTGCTGCATATGACTAGAAACTAATAAGAGGGTGCAAGCAAACGTATTTATCGAAATCTACCCCTAAAACAAAATTTTAAATAGGTATGCAAGATGAAAAATAATAAACAAAATCTGCAATTCGACTTTGAAGAACTTTATAACAATATTCCACACACTCTTGGTAGATATTTCATTATGATTTTTTTTTACCTGGATATGAATGAGCTATTTATTGTGCATATCCATAGATATGAGAGGGAGAAATGACATGGATACATGCACACAACACACACACACGGATAACTTTATGCACGTATATGCAACGGCCGTTTTGCAGGCATCGTTATCTTCTTCCCTCCCCTTGGACACCCCCTCGAGTCCGTCTCGACCCCCCCCCTGGACTCCCCATCGACTTTACGGTCATCGGTCGTCTGGGACGTACGTCCCGGAATCCCACACGGAACAGAGTCTACGTTTCCCGCATCGTAATCTCTAATGCTACGTGATCCGAAATTATGGCGTTAGGAATATTGTAATATACCGGGTGTTTATTTACTCGGTTACAAAATCATATCTGCTTAATTTTTACTGGGAGTAGGTTGATCATTTATCGTCGAAAAAATGCAATCTTGAGGTGCGGTACCATATAAGCCAATGATAAAAATACTAATTAATTTGGAAAGAAAAAGTTGAAAATAAGGAGGTGCTAAAAAGTAGCATGACTAGGAAACTGTTGGGACTTGAGGGAAGGGCAACTTAGAGACAGGATGGGGTAGTTTTTATTAGTCAATACTTTTTCTATTGTTTTATTACCTAGTTATGGATTACTTAAGTCAACCTTAAGTCACTTAAGTGTCCAAAAGGAGCGAGGAGAATACGAGAATATTTTTTTTAGTTTTTGTTAAAGAATTCTAAAGATTTCTACTTTCACATATTGATTGATCAATAAATTAGTACTTTGCTTGATCGTTTGGAATTGATCGTCCTGAAACGGTCACCCTGTACAGTAAATCCAACTTCTGCATTTATGCGATACCATAATCATTATTGCGCATACAGAGGCAAATTACATAGAAGTGTTTGCTTCTGTTGGAACGGAACGGGCAAGGCACGTATTGCTAAAGCGTTATGTGTACTAATCTTCCTGAATATACGACATGAGGGTCGAGTGGCATGGCCGCAGGGGCGACCCCTAATAATAATCCATGGAAATGGATAAGCAGAAAGACATCCTGTGGGAAAGCCTCCACTTTGTGCAGGTGAGTCATTTTACATGGGGTTCCCGATCATTTTCAAAATGGCTATTACATTATGAAAAAAGTTGATTCCAGATTAACGCATAATAGTAATGTCTATGGGACTATAGGGTAACATTTATTACGTATAATAGGGGTAACGTATATGACTTATTGTTAATTTCAAACATCCCTTAATCATTGCTACAATAAAAAGAATGAACTCATAGACAGGCCCGTCTCCAATCTATTGGATGCATCCTAACCTAACAAAAACGTTGCAACTCCCGTAATTCATGTTTAACAGGGTGAAAATGGAGTCACGCAGAAAATCAAGAGGGTGCTTAACCCAATCGTTGAACTTTCTCCTAAACCATTTCGATTTCCTTGAGAACTTTCGCAGTAAATTAAATTCATCCACTAATTGAATTGTTTGCCTCAACGGCATCTGTCGCGTTAAGTACCGTTTCTTAATTGAAATTTCGAGAGAGAGCCTATGAAAATGATATTGTTATGTAACACGTTCACGAATATACGCAGAATATGTTGGTATATTATTTAAATCTTAATTAACCTTTAACCGAAGACTGGCTTGAAAACTAGGAAGATGTATAAAGTATTAATTTATTCGAAAATTTCCTCTATAAAAAAATCATTAATGGAGGACTTATCTCACTGGTGACGCAATATGTTGAGATTATGTGAACTTTAAAAGAAAATTTCAGTGAGGAAAATCAACTAACGTATTATTCCTGAAGATTATTTTGCAATTTAATAAGTGAGACGTTTTACTTTATAATTATTTTTTTATGTACAACTTGACAACTATTTTATGTTTATTTTTTAATTTATTGTGATTGTTATTTCATTTATTATTAAAATATACAAAGTCATCTGCGATAGCCTTTTGTTATGAAAACATGCGTATAAATATTGTGACCGCAGACGACTCTTCCAGTACGTGTAAGTCAATTGCTTGACCAGCTTCGGGTAGTAACAATTAAAATGTTTATTGCAGTTATGTAAATTTTATATTAGGCGCTTTACGACTTTAACAACCATAATTAATGTCACTCTTGAATGATTATATTTGTCGGTACATGGAGTTAATTTTATATATTGACTAACGATAAGGAAAAGAAAGATCATAAATGGACACCTAATAATACTCAAAATATGACAAAATAATTGTTAGTGAAATGCAGAAAAAATATTTAAAAAACTGACTTCATGTCCATCATGAAATAATACTAAAAATTAAATCGTTATGTATTTGTAGATTTCTTAGGCAAAATTTCGGGCTTTTTCAAAATTTTCTACAATTGCCCTATAGAACCACATTAAATTCAATAATGACTCACTTACCTAATTAAATAAATTAATTTTTAAAATGTCAACATTTGTTTCAAAAGTTCCACACCCGCACCAGAACCAAGTTCAATCACATCGCAACTTCTCATCGCGTTGCAAGCCCGAAAAGAACTACCCTTTCGTGCACCCTCAGCGTATACCTGCTGAAAAAGGGTTTGCTACGTTTCCGCAAAAATAATTGCCCCGAAAAAACAGACTACCACCATGACCTCGATCGTCAATCGTTTTTATTACTCTCCAAAGAAGGGTTGAAGTTTTGCGTGATTGTTAGAAGAAATATTGCGGGGGTCGTAAACCCTTTACCGTCCAACACGATTGAAGGTCTTTTAAAACATTACATTTGACGATCCTTCAATAAATCTTCGGGTTTTTTCAAGAAAAAAGTAACAAGGTGTTTGTTCTTTTATTTCTTACCTGAAGGTTTTTAAAATTTAGGTACCTAATTGAGCTGATTTTTGGAAAGATTAGTTTCTGAATTGCAAGTGAATTGAATTCATGTTGTTTGAGTCACTACTGTGTGCTGCAAAAGAAAATAGTAAACGAATGAACCGCAATATAATTTTGAATGCGCCAATATTTTTTTCGTTCATTTTTGATAGCATGCAGATTCGGCTTAAGGTGATTTATCATAATATTTACGAGCTTCAATTTATTTTTCTCTCGGCGGAACGCAGTCGATGTGGTGGACCCACGTTTATGTAGATTAATCAAGAGGCCCCGAGACTTGGCAAGTTAAAACCCTCTCGAAATAAATTACAAACCGGTTAATTTATATACGCGAGGCGTCCATTGCATTTAAAATTGGTTTGTTGGTGGCGAGGTATTTTAGCTGGACTGCACACACCACACACCATCATCTCTCACGTTTTGTTGTTTTCTCAAAACAAAAAGAGGACTCGTATTACTTACTGATCTTGACTTGTCTCAAAATTGAACTTTTGCTCGCTATTAGGTAGGTATAGGTACGAATACCTATCAAAAAAAAAACATCAAATAAAAACTGCCTAAGATTTGGTAATTATTTCCAACTCTATTCAAAATTATAATTTATATTTTCAGAATGTAAAATTTGAAACGAAGTTCTCAAATTTACGATGACAAATATTGCGTGTCCATAGAATTTATGGCTGCATGTAAATGATACTTTAAGACCACTCCACAGGTTTTCTCAGACATTCTATTAATTTATTTGTGCGTGATTTAAATAATTAGGTACATTTGTCCAAGTTCTAACTAAATAAACTAAATATGGATTAACAAAATTTCATGAGTGTGGCAAAAAATTAATTGTACCTACAGCAAATTTTCTTGTCTAAATCCTAAAGTATTTTACTAAAGGTTAGTTACCCTGTAAACTATTTTTTACTCTGTACAAGTTATAGTTGGTACTTTTATTTAGAAAACGATTTGTTCGATTCTTAATCGTTTTATCGATTCAAATTTTATAATGGGAATGGAGTTCAGCATTCTTTCCTCCTATTTTCCACTTGGTACAAAAATTTCATGAACTTTGGCAATAAAAGCTCTTTTTATTACCCCTTGCCTTCTACCTTACCAAAAAAATACGGTTATTTCTAAATGACGACCGTAAACCTTGAGCATTCGTCCCAGGAAAATGACACAAAAGCTTAGCCGCAACGTTTTTGAAGCAGTAAAGGGCTGCAGGGACACAAAATACCCTACGAAATGTGGCAAATACCAATGTTAGTATCTCAGGAAATTTTAGAGTAAAATAATTACTTCCACAAATATCATTTAATACAACAATAAAAAGTCCAATATGAATATGTGAATAATAACATAAAAATCTTTATTTCCAAAAAAAAATTATTACTTGTTAATTTATAAAGTTGCAAAATTCTTATCATAAGTACAATTAGTTTGTTGGTAATACTGAAATATATTGAATAATATTTAATAATTCAACGTGTTGACCGCCAAAATTTTAAGTATTGTTGTTTTTAACTGCTCATCCTGATGATGACCGAAATTAACGGTCGAAACGTTGCATAATTAAAGTTACTTTCATTAACCGTTGTGGGTTATTCTTTGAGGCAAGATTAACTTATGTTGATTATATAATTTTGTGTAAATTTTGATTGCCTGATCATCTTTTAACAATAACTTTTGACAGTTTTCGAAATTTTAAATGAAAAAATGTTGGTTGCGCATTAACATACTGAAAACCTATCCGAAACTCATTTTTTTCTCAAGTAATCAATATTTCAATATAAACATTTATAAACAATCAATTGCCAAACATAATTATAATTTCAAAACATTAATTACTTTGATTTTAGTAGGTAGGAAATAATCTTTTTGAGTATTTTATAGTTTTAGTTAATTTCTTTTTCTTTTTTTTTTTTTTTGAAAGATTTGTTGCTTATTAGTTAGTATCTGATTTGCCAATATTCTACAACAGTTAAGTAAAAGAATTTTATTTTTTTATTATGTAACGTTTCGGTCTTCAATTTCGTGCCTCTTCAATCTAAAGAAAATTAAAGTTTTTTTAGTTACCTATAAGAATTTAAATTATTATATAGGTAACAACTATTAATTCTAACTACTTATTATTCATTTACTGATCTAAATAGGTATTTTACTGATTATAAATTATGTATATTTTAACAAAATTAATTTCTTATTACAAAAAAATTAATCAATCTACTTTCTTAATTTATTGTAAGTAGCATTCAAATAACAAATGCAATTAATTCAGTATTTTTTTTCCTATTAATCAATATATTTTTAATTAATTACAATATCTAATAAAAGTTATTATAGCAAAAAGTTTCATAGTTCATAATTCTGATATTTTATTTATTTCATATGCTTTAATTTCATCCAGAGAGCACGAATGTTTTTAACGAAGGTGGCGTAGAAATTCACACTGACCCAGTAACTAACTAACTACCTAATGTATTACGATCGTGTAATACATTGTCAGTTTCGTTTCGGTCTGTCTCGTTCTTGTCGTGCATTACGAGTTGTTTATCACGATGATTTTGTCTATTAAAAGGTACTTTTTACACTGTTAGTAGTGTTGCTGAGACTGAACTGTCGAAGAGTGTGTAATTAGGTGGTAAGGCGTGAGCAGGTACTTCCAATTTTGCCATAGTCGGTAAGTTTGATTATTTATTAGATAAATATGAGTTTCATTTTGTTTAACCGGTCAAACCTTCGAGCATGAAGCTATACGACCATAACCAAACAACAAGCAGGTGTTATATCTATCAGGCGTTACTGTTGTAGCACATTTTATAAATATCTACTAAAGTAGAATTTAGTTAAGAATAACTTGATTGTGAAATATTCGATGAAGGTACAAAACAATAGTTCAACAGTATAATAGTTACATAAGTATATTAAGAATATTAGTTTTGAAAAAACAGGAACGTTGTTATTCAATTCTTCATTGTTTTTTTCTTGATTTATAAAATTTCCTTATTAGGTACTTAAATGTAATTTCGACTGAAGACAACATTATATCGGCTTATTAAATGGGCTTTTGTTAATTATAGTGGTTAAATTGGCCCAAAGATTTTGTGGCCCTCAGCAAGAATAATATAAATATAATTTTCAATTAAAGAATTTATTGTTGTTGGTATGAATAAAATATTGTAAGATAAAATCTCATCTTGCCAATAATTAATTATTATTTTGGTTTTGATTAGATTTTATTGATCTTACAATATAAATATAAATTCGGCTCCCAAGAATAAAATGTAAATTGGGTCCAATATGAATATTTTTCTTATATTAGGGATATTCTTATGATTATTTTGTGTATCTTCGTTACCATCGGTATTGAAGTCCGCAGCGTTAACGCGTGACGTCATACAAAGGGGCCCCAAAGGGTATCGTTTTAATCTTATAGCCGAGGTATTTAGCGTGCAAAATTTTTTTTGATCGCAGATTCTTGTAGAGGAATATCAGAAGAGCATTTATGCAAAACTTTAGCATTGGAAAATAATTGTTACAATTTTTCATTTAACGTGTTGTTTGACCTTTCGACGCTTAAAAAAGTATATAGACCCTTTTGTAGATAATTAAATTTTCTACAAAAATGTCCAGAACAGCACCTATTTACCCTTTACTGGTAAAAAATACAGCGTTTCAGAGACGCGCTTCAACGTGTAATGTACCGTCTAAGCGCTCTTGTAATGCTGTTTTTTTTAACCTGTAAAAGATAAAGAGGTGCTATCCGGACTTTTTTGTATAAAATTCGATTATCTACAAAAAAGTCTTTATACTTTTTTTTTGAAATAGGTACAATGTGAGTATTAAACATTGTTTCAGTTATGTGTTTAATGTTTTAAGTAATTTTAGAAAATGTAGTAAAGTGCGTAGCCGATAAGTATTAACGGAGCACTTGAAAACGGCAGGTTGATGTTGCGTATCGAAACTTTGAAATAGTGCCAGGAAACGAACGGATTGTAACCAAATGAGCTATGTCGACGCCGGCGTCGTCGTTGAACGACGCGACAGTGTGTTACATATTTGTGTAGTTTTAATAACAAAAGGCGGATGGTTGCGAACTGTGCCTAATCGTTGCCTTTACTGCGCTTTTACGAACCATAAAAAATGTAAAACATGTTCGCGCGCACATATTCGCGTAACTAGTCTTTGTTGTAGTCACTTTTCACATATGTTAGCGTTTTTAACAGTCTGAAGGCACGCACCAAAGAACGTATCGGATTTCGCGAACTCGCGTTCTTTAAAGGGATCGGCAATGGACATTAAAATTTTTCTGTCTTTTCGAAAACCCTTTCGGCAATGAAAATTCAAAACGTTATAGGTAACTGCTGTGATATTGTCATACCGTTGTAAGCGTAATTATTAACTTTTTGCCGTCACTTCACTTCTTTATGGATGCTATGTTGAATAATATCTTGGGCGCGGAAGTAGTATTTTTGAAGTTCCAAATTTTCAAAAATGTCTTGCATTTGTCTTCAATGTGTATGTGTACCAACGAGATAATGACATCATTAGTACTTCTATGGTTGTGTTTAATTAATCTTGCGACCATGTACCTACTGTTTATGTTAAGATGAGATTAAGGAACGGTTGACGAGGAATTGTTTATATTTATACTAGCGCACTACGTAGGTAGACGTGTGCATTTACACGAACCCACTCCTACTACCGCATAACCTATGTATAGTTCGTTATCTAATCTAAAAATAACAAATACAACATGCACCCAATATTAAAATAAATCAACAACACAACTACTAATGATGCCATTATCGCGTTGGTACTCATACACATTGAAGACAAATACTCCACATTTTGCTATTGTCCATAATTACCCCTTTTTTTCGTATCCGTATTGGATTTACTTTCAGAGCAATTAATTCATAAGAATTATTACTTACGTTAATTAATGTACCTATACGATAAGTAGGCATAGGTATGTATAATGCAAGAAGTTCGTAAATCAACGTTGATAATCCTTATTCTGAATTAAATTTTAGTGCTTCGTCACTGTTAATTTTGCCATCATTACGCGTATACATTTACCTTCAGTTATGTTAACGTATGCATGTGGTGTGTCTGTGAAAATGTACACGGTTACATAAACAATATACCTAAGTATGTAGGTACCTATATGTGTGTATGAAGTGAAGAGATTCATTCTGGTCGTAACAAGTATGAGGCCGCTAATACCGTTAACAGACCACAAAAATTAGTCAATGAAATCCTGGTAACGCATAATCGGCACTAAAGTTTTATTAATTGGCCTTTAAAGCATTTCCTACAGAAATAAAACTTTTATTAACCTATAAAGTTGAGTGGCGTTTTTCTACGTCGGAGCCACTAATAAAGCCATTAAGGTCTGTTAGCTAAATGAAGAGAAGAGAGACCCGTTCCCGATTTATAACTCTTCAAAAACCGGTAGCACTTGCTGATCGTTTATATGCCTTTTTGGCGTTCTAGGGCTCATCGGAATGACCGCTGGCGGTTACGGACACTGCGGTAAGCAGCATCAGGAAAAATGTAACCCGAAGTCATCGCAGAAAGAATTCAATTCGAAGAAATGATTATAATTCATTGTTTGTCGAAAATCTTGGTACCTAATTATGCTGTGTATGTGTACCTCTTCAATGTATGTGCGTACCAACGCGATAATGACATCATTAGTACTTGTGTATTGTTGTGTTTAATTAATCTTGCGACCATGTTCTGCTTATGTTAAGATGAAATAAAGGAACGGTTGACGAGGAATTGTTTATATTTATACCAGCGTACTACGTAGGTTATATGGTGTAGGCGTGGATGTGTGCATTTACACGAACCCACACGTACTACCGCATAACCTACGGTTCGTTATCTTATCTAAAAATAACAAACACAACATGCACCCAATATTAAAATAATTCAACAACACAACTATTAATGATGTCATTATCAAGGATGACGAACTCTACAACATAATCACTTTTTGGGTCAATTTAGAAAATTAAAATTACATACAGTTGACTCAAAAAGAATATCTAATATAATTCTTATTATTGATTTGGTTTAATTTTCCAATATATCCACGTATTGATTTTGGAATATATGTCAACAACCTTGACCTACCTTAAGAAAAGTCTGCTATATGATTGCCCAACATCTTTGTTCTGCGACTGTCCCTGTTTGTCTCTCTTTCTTTTTCTTTCTCCATCTATGGTCTCACAAAATTCGGTCAAACAACGTTTTGAAAAACAAGCATAAGATCAGTAGGCGTTTTATCCCTAAAAGATCCACGGCGGCGTTAGAAAGAAATTAACAAAAAACGATGACGGCCGTGCAGGGAACAAAAAAAAGCGCGTATTTCGATTTGCGTTGATGCAGTGCGCCAGTTGTCCGTTGACACTGGCCAAATTTTGTCGTTTTGGGTGCACGTGACTCGTCCTCCGGATGCCATGTTGCCGATGCATTATACGCTTTGCCGTGGAATATACAATACTCCCGGCCATGTTGGCACTGGTTATCGACCAACGGGCGGCAGCTACGCCCTGCCGTTTATCTTTTGTTGTTGTTGTTGATACCGCTCCCGCTGCTGCAACTGCTGTTGCGATAAATGCACCCAGGCTCCTGGGATCGTTCTCAAAACATCTACACGCCGTCCCAATTCTTCCAAACTATGCAATAGGGAGAAATACACGCATCGGAATTGTTAAGCCCAACCGAACTTGGACCAACTTTTACTGAGAGCGGCCACTACCTACCGTAACCTCGCAATTGGTGCATAGCAAGCACTCACCTTCGTGCGTAGCACATGTCGATGGTGCTTAGCGAAATTCGGAGTTTCTTCATTTCGGATGACCTAAAAAGCATGCAACATGCTCTTTGTCAACTAAAATGCTAAAAACCACTTGATCGCAAAATGCAACTAGTTTCAATCTTTTTATTGGGAGTTCGCAAATAATACCAAAATGTCGTTATTCAAATTTGAAACGTTCGCAAATAAGACGATTCGGTTTTTTTCTTGGTTGCAATTTATGACGGATGCTGATTTATCATTTCCAAAGAGTGATCAAAAATACCTGTATTAGAAGCACCAAAGAGATTAAATAGGTTATGTCTACTGTTTAGACTCGATATTAATGAATTACAGATTTATAATATTATGCAGCTCTCGTCCTCTTTCCTCACATTTTTTTAATAATTCATATGTAGGTACCTAATGTATTTTTTATTAGCTCAAATGAAACTACTTAAGAGCATTTTTGGCTTCCAATTTTGAAGGTTATGTTGTAATAAAAATTTGTGATTTGGTTGGGTACAATGGGTACACCACGAACGCTCTCTATTGAAAGAATTAATACGAATTGACGATTCCAATACCTACACAATTACCAATTTTGAATTTTTCGATTCTTTAGCTGTTTTCCTATTGTTTTTTTTTTATGTTAAAATGGTGTTATGGGTCACATTTCTGATCCCAAAAGTTTCGGATAAAGTTTCAATAATTTTTACCATCATTAAACTTTTTCGTAGAAGAACACAATTTCAATAGATTTATATAGAATCTAGAAACTCTTCTGAAAATTATTTAGATTATGGCAAAAGTCTCTGTAAGCTGTAAGTTTTGTATACCTACTAAAGAACTCGCATGTTTTGAAAACCATCGTTTTAGAGATGACCGTAAACTCAATTAATTTGTGATGAAATTCCGCTAAAGAATTCAGAACTTTGTGACAGACTGTATGTGTTGACCATTCTTGTGTAGATTAAATGCAGCGGCCTCTCTAGAGCCGTGGGTTTAGATTGCATTTGTTGCTTGTATACGAACGTATACCGTAGTCGGAGAATTTTTACTGGAGGGTGGAAGTTTAATTAGGGAAATCTATATGTAAGAGATGTAACATGAAAAAGATGGAACTTGATGAAGTTTGCGGAAATAACCGGAAATAGTAAATGCTTACACAGCAAGACCTACTTACGTATAAATATATAATGCTAATTTAATTTTTAAAAGAACTGATTATCATAAAAAAAAACATTATAAATAATTTTATGTACTTACTTTATTTTATGGCAAATGTCAAGTTCGTTTTTTTTGAATATTTAGTTATATTTCTGTTGAAATCTCGTTTATCGATTTTTGAGAGACTAAAAAATTTTTAAAAGCTGCCAAAGTTTCCAATTCATGTAACCTACATTAAAATAGATGTATTGTAATCAAGTATGACATGTTAATAGGTTGTGGTTAGATTAGACATCAAGTGAGTTGAAATGCGTGAAACTTACATTTACATAAAATCACTTCTGATGCTGTTTACGATTTTAGTTACCTTAAACTTGCCTTTATGTATTTTATGGTACCTATCTATATAATGTTTGTCTAAAAATAATAGAATCATAAAAAGTGATTAAATAGTAGCACAGATGATTTCAGAATCAAAATTTGGCTCACGATTAAAAAAACTCTTATTTTTCGAAAACTAAAAATGTAGAATTTTGGGATTTTTCTAAAGTAACATTAGAAATGATTTTTAAGATCATTTAAAGACCAACACTATTTTTAGACGAAAACTCTAAAATAAAAAATGACGCCTATAGGGATGATTCTAATCAAGACTTGCCTAACTAAGTAAATTTTCTTGGAAAGTATTTTTTTATCACAAAATTCAGCAGAATTTAAATATTAACTATAACTTCTTCTATTAGCTACTTTCATTTTCCACATAAAAGAAAATTCTTAACTCAATTATCATTCCTTCATATATTTATAAAACATAATCAGTTTTATGTTTTTGCCCTCACAATTGGCGCTAAAAAAATGCGGCCTTGTTTATGCAAATTGCTTTTCATTATTACTTCATTTGTTTTTATTGAAAGATTTTTTTTAATAATATCTATCAATAACTAACAAATTTCTTGTACGTAATTGAATTTGTTTTGTAATTGTAACCTATTTATTCATCAGCACGGTTAGGACTTATTAGGTACAATAAATATTTTAACGACGTGCCTCGACACCTCCAAAGAATCTTTCAAGCAAAACAATTGCTTGGTTTGCTATCTATTTTTTTTTTAACCCTTCTTTTGAAACGAAGGCGCTTCAAGGTTCTCGAATCCTCAGGACGAGGTGGCATTGATTGTGGGTACCTACGTTAAATTCCTACGGTCAGTGCACCCAAAAGGCCACCTAAAAAGAATAAGTCGTTTTATGGAGGGTAATTCGAGGTCCGACCTAGAGACCGTCCATAAAAAATGAACAACCCTTTCTGCACGGGGATTTCCAATAAATCATGTGCCCACTTTAAAAGTTAACAATGGAATTCCTGATGTGTAGAGGTCCTTACAGGGAATTGTCCGGATATTGGACGGCTCGGCGGTCACCTACTAGTTAGTTGTGTGGGTGACTATTTTTATGAACTAAAAAAATCGTTTCCTTATTTGAACAAGAACTAAATATTTTCTTAAGAGTCATTTACCTTTAAAATTTACAGTGATAGGTACATGACAATAAATCACAGTAGATAAATAACCAATATATTCACTTTATCTTTTAACGTTTTCAAATCAATAAGTCAGTGGCGTTCACAAATGAATGGATCAACTAAGTAGTAAAATAAATCACTTAAAACACTTATATTGAATCTTATTTATGTTTTAAACTTTTTAGATTCATATTTTAATTCTATAGAGTATTGGTAGCGTTCTTCAATTGAATTTAGCTTTTATTTTTTTTAATGAACTCAAATTGAAACATTAAGAGCATAGATATTTATTTAAAAGAAAAATAAATGTCTAAAATTCCATCATGTACCTAAAATTTACGTTTATTTCATAATCATCAGAGCTAAACTGATGATGAGTAAAATCATTATTTTGATTTAAGTAATTCTAAGAAATCTTGATTTATGTATTTATGTACATATTTTGAAAATGTCTAAGAAACTCTTTTTAAGACTATAGATACAATTTTTTATCGATGCTGTTAATTATTTTTCCTCCATTAAGAAAAGAGTATGAATAGATTTTATAAGTATCATCGGATTTAATTAATAAATCATTCCATTTAATGAATTGCTGCTGATATGCCCTTGTTTGTCCAACATGCCTTTCTAATTACATCCTCTCGTATTTTTTCCCGTCATAAATATGTGATAACTGATAGAAATTGATCCAATTAAGTATAAAGAATATAATCGAGCAAAACAATTGAGTATGTACCAATTTCAGAGTCAGTCTGGATCATAAATTACCATTCTATTTTTAACTGTTTACTATTATAGATAATGACTATATTTATTCTTATTCTTAGAAGGTATCTATGAATAACAATCATGCATTTTATAAAGCCCAAGTGATTTGGTTAATATTTGGTAATGTAGTATAGAGTGTGGTCATTTCAGGGTGGACCTAAAAAGTAAAGATTTTATTAAGAAAAGTTATTCAGAATTAAAAGTTATGTCTAAATGCCAAAACATGGCATATTGGATGGTAGGCGCCACCGTTATATGGTCCTCTGCTTGTTCTAAATTTAATTTTTCGGATCATTATTTATTTCTTCCTAAAGTTAGATAGGCAATGAATGAAAGTATTTTTTTTATTTTTCAAATAACTTCAGTTTTATGTTGTGAAAACTGCGGCTATTTATTGACTTGTTAAAATTCCACATTGTAAATCGTAAATGCAGAATAAAACCGAATGTTTTTTTTTTTTTGAGGATTCCATACCATAATTAGCTTTTTTGGCGCATGGCTGAAACAAAGTCGTAAAAAATTTGCTAATTTTTAATGCTTTAATTATGGGGAGCTTTTTGATATTATTTGTTCTTTGCTGGAATTCAAATTAAATATCGGGAGGCAACTGCAACATTAAACAATTTTTCAGTTGATTATTTTAATTTAAGAGATGAATTTTCAAATCATCAAGCAACAAGTTTGATAAAGTTATAAAGACCTAAAGTGTTTAAATATTGAGTCCCACCAATTGATTGCAGTTTTTTTCACTTCAGTCAAGAAATCTTCTACTACTACCCCAGCTTTGACGAAGCCACCCCTTGTGAGTTCTCGTATCAACGAAAAGATGTCACTCTGGTATACGGGTAGCCACTGCCGTGGGGTAATTGTCCTTTTAATGAAAAAAGCTACGGTTATAAAAGCTTTTCTACACCTTTAGGTGCAAGTTTCTTTTTTGTACCGCTTATGTTAGATACGTCTTTTTCTGGAGACATTTTCTTTAGGATTATGTACATATAGTATTCGTACTTATGTCCTTTTATGTACACCACATTTTTCACTACCTATTAAATTTAATAATGGTCATAATCAGGGGTGAGGCCAGGATTTAGGGAACTCCACAGAAATTTCTGCCCTTTTTTTATAAGTAATTTTATGTAAAAAGTACCTAAAGAAAACCATGAGTCTCATTGGTCTTTCCTATACTGAATTGTATTGATTTGAATGAAAACAAAATCCTTCATGAATTTTTCAAATAGCTTCGAAAATTTGGAAATGATTGACAGTCAATTTTTATTGCTATAAATCAATCAAATCTATTGCAAAAAGAGAAATAGATAATAGCCCTTAGTATCCCCTTGATAATAAAAGAGTTTGGTCGAGGTAGTTGCAGGTGTCAATTTTCTAGAATGCTCTCGAACAAAAAATGTTCCAGAAAAATGAAAAATTGATAAAAAAATATCTGATTTCCTCTTTAACTTGTAACTTTTTTAGGAAACTTATTTATTTCCTGATATTCTTAAAAGTATAAATTACCTAATTAATTAACAAATTCAGGTCATACCAACGTGTAATTATTTTATAACATTTTTTCTTCATTTATTTTTACAAAAATACAGAATGATCCTTTAGGACAGTTTTGCGATTTTTTTTTTAGGAATATTAGATGGTAGATACGTATAACCATTAGGGAAATAGGTACGTTTCGTAAACCACCCTCCCTCATACAAATCGGTCGTTACTCACAGCAACACCTGCTTAAGCCATTCGGCTCATGATAAATGAAAAGTGCCATCAAACACACTCTCGCCCCGTTCGCATTTTTCACTGCACCCCCGCAAACAGCGTACACGTGTACGATCTCGTGAGTTGCAACGGGAAGCGGATAGGGACCACACCCTCCTCATCCCCATGTCGACGGCGCTGCTGCCGTATCGATTACTTAATTTCCCCGGATTTTCCGTTGTCTGCCACAGCAGCAGCACGTAAACCGGAAACTTTCCCAGTGGCATTGCTGCACGCTGCCGCAAAATTAAATCAGAACTTTGTTAATAAGGGTAGTTATACGCGCCCGGTCGAAGGATTAATTTAATAATCTTGGTAGAACGCAGCATCTTCTCTCGTGAAAGTTTTTACATTAAAAGAGTATCTCATTCGGCTTACGATAAATTAGGTACCTAATACCTATACCTACACTAAATCTAATTGCACCAGTCCATCTCGGAATAAGTAGAGCAATTTTGTAACTGTAAAGTTTGAAAATTAATGCAATTTGTCATATTACAAACGTTTCCTTCAATGTAGATCTAAATTTGCTTGTTTGACTTAAAATTAATTAAAAACGAAAGATTGAAAAATAACTCAATTAGAAATAATCCTCGTCACAAAATCTTCAGACCGAAGACTTGACGCATATGACATTCCCATTTGCGCGGAATTGAGTTTCTAAATTTTTAAAAATGTCTTGTATTTGTCTTCAATGTGTATGTGTACCGACGCGATAATGACATAATTAGTATTTCTATTGTTGTGTTTAATTAATCTTGATAAGATTAAGGAACGGTTGACAAGGAATTCTTTATATTTATACTAACGTAATACGTAGGTAGGTTATATGGTGTAGGCGTGGACGTGTGCATTTACACGAACCCACACCTACTGCCGCATAACCTATGGTTCGTTATCTAATCTAAAAATAACAAATACAACATGCACCCAATATTAAAAATAAATCAACAACACAACTACTAATGATGCCATTATCGCGTTGGTACACATACACATTGAAGACAAATACAAGAAACTATTATAATTTAGAAGCTCAAAAACATTAGATGTAGGTACATAAAACAGAATCACAGTAGATAACTAAATAACCTAGAAATAATTATTTAATGGAAATATAAAGAATATGCAATGTATGATGTGGAGAATCTTCAATTTGGATTCATGCCAATGTTATTTATCTGTAGTATTGCCATATACAAAAGCCACTTCTTATTAGAGGAAACTAACAAATTTGTCATTTTTTTGCTTCTTGTAAATTAGTCCGTAATAATTTTAAGAGGACATTTAATTGCTCGTAAAAAAAGAGTTAAAGTCATCACCATCAAACTGCGCGCTAGAGTCTCCTCGGTTCTGTTCTGATGTTCGCAATAAACACTACCGGCTCGCGTTTTCTTGGTTGGTTGGTTGCTTGTTGTGTGAAAATCGTTTTATGCCAAATGGTTTCTTATTCATGTTTCTATTTTACTACGCGATGTTATGGTTCATTCACAACGATAAACTTACATATGAACGTAACAATAATAAACACGCACATAAAAGTGTACGAATGTGCACAGGGTGTCCCAAATTCTTTTTTATTTTTCTTCGTAAATATGCACTTGTTCTATTGCTTCTAATAAAAGCACTGCTTTTTTACTTAATAACCCATAAATGACTACTATCTATAATTTTATATTCTTTTTTCTAGTAGCTAGTTAATTTTAATTTAAATATGTTTCTTGTTTACCAAGCAACCAAAATATGACTCAGTCAGAGTGTATAAACTAAATGAACCTGATATAGCAGCGAAGTACACTGAAGAATTAGAGCGACAGCTGACAGAATATGAGAGTATATCCGAAGAGGACGATATAGAAACATTATGGAATACTTTCAAGGATATTTTAATAAAAACTGCAAGAAAGGTATGTGGTGTAACAAAAATAAATAAAAGTAAAAAACAAACAGCGTGGTGGACAAATCAAATAAGGGAACAGGTGAAAATTAAAAAGCTAAAATGGAAAAAGTACCTTAAAGAAAAAACCGAAAATACATACGAAGACTACAGGAAGCAGCGAATAAAAGTCAAGAATTTGGTAATAGATGCAAAACAAAGAACATGGGAAGAGTTCGGGGAACGGATAGAAAACACTAGAAAAGGCAACCAGAAACTCTTTTATAACATGCTAAAGTCAATCCGCAAGGATAATAGAAGAGGAGGCACACAAATTAAGGACAAAGAGGGCAAACTATTAACAGAAGAGGACGACATAAGACAACGATGGGCAGAATATTTTAAGGAGCTACTATGCATAAAACAGGAAGAAGAAACGGCTAATCAAGAACGAGCGTATATAGAAGAAAAGGAAAAAGAAAAAGAGGAGGAAGAAGAAGAGGAGGAGGAAGTACATGATATAACTACAAAAGAAATTGAGGAAGCCATACAGAAAATTAAAAAGGGAAAAGCAGCAGGGCACGATTCCATTAGGCCGGAGATGTTAAAAGCACTAGGAAATACGGGAATTCGATTTCTCAAAAATCTGTTTACAAAAATTTGGAACATAGGGAAAATTCCAAAAGATTGGGAAATAGGCGTAATAATACCCATATTCAAAAAAGGGGATAATAAAGACTGTAGGAATTATAGGGGAATAACACTACTAAGCGTTGTAGCTAAAGTTTACGAAAGAATTGTTGAAGCAAAATTGCTACGGAAAATAGAAAACCAGCTTATCGATACGCAAAGTGGCTTCAGAAGAGGTTACAGCATCCAGGACCACATCTTTACTATAAAACAAATAACAGAGAAAATATTAGAGCAAGACAGAGAGGCATGTATAGTATTCTTAGATTTAGAGAAAGCTTTCGATAGAGCAGATAGACAAGAAATATGGTACATTCTTAAACAAAGGAAAGTGGGTAAAAAATTATTAAAAGCGATAGAAAGTATGTACAGAGTATGTAGAAATGTTGTTAGGACGAGAAACATAATCACAGAAGAGTTTACTACCAACCAAGGTTTAAGGCAAGGAAGCATATTAAGTCCTCTCCTATTTATTATAATGATGGATGAAATTATTAGGGAAACCAGGGAGAGGGTGAAAGCGTTACAAATAGGATACAGAAATCTAGAGATAACAGAAATTACAGAATGCGCCTTTGCGGACGACCTTGCGATTTTTGCGAAGAATGAGAAAGACATGCAATTCAATATAAATATCTGGAACGAATCGCTGAAAAAGAAGGACATGAAAATAAATATAGAAAAAACAAAAGTAATGCACATTGGAAATAACAGAAGTAACATTCAAATAGAATTAGACGGAACAATAATAGAACAGGTACGGGACTTTAAATACCTAGGCTGTACACTAAATGAGGAAGGAAAGCAAGAAACAGAAATAAATGAAAGAACAACAGCAGCTGCAAAAGTTTTCGGTGCGTTAAATAAAAACTTCATCAGAAAAAGAGAGGTGTCCAGAAAAACAAAGATAGACGTTTTCAAATCCGTATATAGACCAGTATTGACCTTCGGTTCTGAATCATGGGTGTTATCTGGAAGCCATAAAAGCAAGTTACAAACAATGGAAATGAAATATCTCAGAGGAATTCTAGGAGTCACAAGGTTAGATAAAATAAGGAACGTGGACATCAGAAAAGAATTAGGACTACAACCAATACATAACATCATAGAACAGAATCAGTTGCGATGGTTCGGACATGTCAATAGAATGAACAGAGAAAGGCAGTCAAGAAAAGTATGGGAAACGGGAATAATCAAAAGGAAGAAGAGGGGAAGACCGAGAAATACATGGACAAGTGAAGTAGGGAAAATCCTAGAGAGGAGTGGAACGACGCTGCAACAGTGCAAAGAGCTGGCACAAGATAGGAAGAAGTGGAGAAGTTTTATCAACAGTGAAATATTAAGATAACTTTACTATCAACAGATGTAAACGTACAATAACTAGCAGTGAAAAGCCTTACACCATTACGGTAGAAAGGCCCTTCGATAATATATATATATGTTTCTTGTTTAGATTTCACAGCGTCTTTCTATAGGTTACTGATACACCATCAGTATGTGAATCAGCCTGTAGATATTTTATACCAAGTGCTCCTTCGTTAAATGATAAATTATTCAGTCCAAGTCTTATCGAAATGTTGTTTATGTCAATTTAATAGTTGTAGTAAAATTCTTCTACCTGAACTGCTTCTGTAGGTATAAGTAAGTACATAAGTATAATAGGGAAATGATCGTAATGTGACTTTATCTGTTTAAGGTCGTTGGTTATGCGCTAAGAATTTGTTAGTACCTACAACTGAATTTGATATTGTATGTAATGCCTTTACTGTTATTTGTATCATTTATATTCACATCTTTGTAAATAGCCCTGTTCGTTTTTAGAGTTCCGTACCTCAAAAGGAAAAAATGGAACCCTTACAGGATCACTTTGTTGCCTGTCTGTTTTTTTTTAAGTGCCTTTATCTCGGGAACGCGTGAAGGTATCAAGTTGAAATTAAAACCATATACTCAGGTCTACAGTCCCTTTAAGCTGTAGAAAAATCAAACTTCTAAGTTAATGTAAAAAAAAAGAAACGATACGGCCGTTTATGCCACAAGAAACGTATATTTCGAGGGTACTTCCCGTTGACCTAAAACTATGAAATTTGGCAAGTAATGTCGTTTTATGCTAAGTCAGGAAAAAATCTGAAAACTACACATTTGTAATTAAACCACAAAAAAAGCAGGGCCTTTATGCAAGGAACGGGGGTCCAAATATTGAAGTGAGTTAACCGTGTCATGTGGGGTGTCGTATCAAAGGGCTTCATTGGCAAAACGGTTTAAATGTCAAAATTAGGGAGGGCTGATTTTTACCTTAATGGTTAGTTACAAAACTTTTATGGGGTAAAACATGAAAATCCGCTACGTCACTGTCATTTCTTTCCACGTTTAACTTTAAAAATTTGACATCCAAGATGCTGGACAAAATGTTTTAAAACATTTTCTAAAGGCTGTAGGTTCTTATAATGTATTCTTAAAAGGTAGATATATGTTAATTAGTGACGTAGAGTATATTGGTAGACAGGTTACCATTGGAAAGTAGCCTTGAAGGTGTAGGTATACCAGATGAATAAATGATGAGCCAGAATTCCAGAAGGACCCTATACAGTTGTGACATCTTACGAAAACCTTGAAGTAACTAAACCAGCATCTAAATGTTCTGTTAAGATTCTAGATGGCAGCTGCAATGAGTATTGCAACTGAGATTGTAGAATCCCTGTACCATTGTTAGATATACAGAGTGACGAGGAATATTTGAATTGAAAGAACGTGAAGATTTACTTAACACTACAGATTTTGAAAACCAATGAATTTACTGTTACGCGCTTGAGAACCAAAAAAGGATACTAAATTGAAAAGATTTCAATATAAATAAATTAAATATCAAAGTGATTGGGGTTAAATATCCACGTTTTGGGCCCAAGATTGTTGCAGTCTAAATATTTCCCATTTTTTAATGAATCACCTTGTATATGATTTAATTCACTACTTAAGACTTCATTTGCAACTTTAGTAACGGATTAAAATGGTCCTTGCCAAATATTTTACATTCACTGGCGAATTTATAGTTGTGTACTTAAGTACCATAAATAAATAACATATAAGTAAATTTTCTCTAATTTGTAACCTAAAAATTACCCTACAAAAGTCACACTAAATATTATTAAAGTTTTTATATTAAAGTACAACATCGTTTCACTGTCACCACATCACACCTAACAACGTTTATTGTAGATATATTTGCATGGTTTACCAAAATAACTTGTTATATTGCCAATAAAGTTTCTATGTATTTACTTTATAATCTTATTAACGTTTATATTTTTGTTGCAGGTTTTCTATCAAAACGGTGGCAGTGGGTAAGTGATAAGATTTGCTTTTTAACCTATAGCTTTTAATAGGTACGAATTTTTTTTTTTTGTGAAATTGGATCCTCAAATTGAGGGAATTTCAAGTTTTTTTTTTAAATTAGGAAAATAGACGCCAGAAATAGTTCCATGAGTTGTTAAATTTATGTACGAAAAAATACGTAAACAACACGCCATTAAAAAGTCGTAAAATTTAATTTACGACCTGAAACGTTTGACATCCCAATATTTATTGGACCTGAACGTATGTAATAAAAGTTTCTCTTTGACCGATTGTTAAAAAACGTCTACTAAACTCGATAATTATTTCGGCCGTATGAAACAAAAGTTTCAGTATTTTATAATTTTTTTATGAGATGAATAATTACCATATGTTAACACCTAATAACGTTAAGTTTGCTCATTGGTCGACAATCACTCAGTAAATAAAGTATTCGGGGTGTATAAATCCTGTAATCGGAGAGATTGAAAAAGTTATAGATCTAGTGAAATTGTGTTAGATGTGACAACGTTGTGAATAGTATCGGCGGCAAATATCGAGACGAGAATGAGATACCGAACTTCGGTTACCGAGGAGGTCTGCTGAGATCCACTCAGCAGCATCAGCGTTGGGAGAGAGCACAGACGGCGTGTTATCCTTAGCGCGTGAGTATCGAGCGCCTCGTGGCGTATTCCGGGCGTCGATTGGCCAGGACCGCACCTGCTCGGATTGGCGTTATGGTGGAGGGGCGCCATTAGCAGTCGCGGCCTAGTACCGCGGATAAAGCACAGAGGGCCGTAGACTAAACATACTACATGGGTCATAAAGGATTCGAAGAAGTATAGAAGTATACCTACGTACGTACGAACGCGCGTTAAAGAATTCCCCGCTAATAGGTTACGTCGTAGTCATCATCACCATCGTACTACTCGTCGTCGTCGTTCCCTTTAGTATTTAATAATAACCACAAGTGATCGCGGTCCACGTTCGACCGATTGACTTTTGAGTGTCGTCCAACATCAACAACTTAAAACAAAACATTAAAAACTCGACACTTGACTTTTTTTTTTGTAAAATCCGTGCATATCTAAAGTGAGATGAGTGCGCATTGTAGTAATAACGACGGCGGTGCAACGTTGCGGAACAACCGGCAATGACTTCCAAATTTATCATCGATAGCATGCTCCCTAAGTATCACCAGCAATTCCATCATCAGCAATTGTTCCCAAGTCCGACGAGCAGTGCAACGAGTGGCATCGAAGTTTCGGCCGTCAATTATAGTTCATCGTCGCTGTCGCCGAGCTGTTCGTCACCAGGCAGCGCCTCGTCCACGTCTCCCGCGTCAAGAATGTATCCATACGTTTCGGCCGCGACGGCCGCCGCCCATCACCATCATCAACAACAGGCGGCGGCAGCGGCAGCTTTTAACGCCGCCGCCGCTTCGGGTACCATGGTACCCGGAGCGTTTTCATCCAGCTCGACGGCTGCTTTGGCGGCAGCAGTCGATGCCGCCACGGATAAGTCCTGCAGGTACACAGCCGGCCTAGGAAGCAACGTGACACCGGCCGATTCCATGGTAAATTACACTTTGGGACATCACCATCAAAACGGCGCTTCTGCCGTTTCGGCGGCTGCAAGTTCCGTGAGCGCTGCTTCAGCATCGATGGCCGTCGCGGCCCAATTTTATCATCAGGCGGCGAGCGCCGTCGTTGATCCGTTGAATTCGTGTTCGCAGCCTACGGCACCCGGAGGACAGCCGCTACCCGACATACCTAGATATCCGTGGATGTCCATTACAGGTAAGACATCATTCACCTTAATCTACTTTTAAGGTACTTTTTCTAATTATCATGTGGACTTTCTTTTTAATGCTTAAAAGTAAAAAAGCTCTAAACTTAACTCGAAAAAGTTGTAGAACAAGTTTTCATATCGTTTAATTCGATCGATATAGAATCGAAGTTTAGAGTAGGTACTTTACCGCTATTTTAGCAATTGTCACCCATTACCCCCGAGAGAATAGACGCTGGCAATACAATTTAATGGTGGGAAAAAGAACTTCCGAACTGATTTACGACCAATAAAGACATTTAGAGTTTAGTGTGAGTCATTGTCCGTTTTATGGCTTGTTTTTGTTCCGACGGACGACTTTTGTATACGTACGTACATGCACACTTTGAGGAAGAGAGAGCAGCACGGCCCACTGCGCTACTATTATACACTTAGCTACACAATACACAGGCGCACTTTTTTTTTATTGTGACCGCTCCAAAGCGGTGATAATAATAATAATGCAGTGAGCACTCTTTTATTAGGTATGTTGTGACTTAACGCGTTGTAGAATCCGGCGGTTTATTTGCAATAAACTTTGCCGATCAATTGTCCGTTTTATTAGAATTCACGCGACGCGTTTCGGAACTGCCTGTTGCCCGATTAAAAATGACAATAAAACGGCCGTTTAATTGCCGTTTAGTGGGCAATAAACAATAAAACTAGTCGTAAAAGTTCTGCGATCAATTCAATCGTTGTACGGTGCATTTGCAGAACAGGTACGACGACGTATGATGAAGTCTGAAAAGCATGGATTCATCTACAGTGTGATCGATCGATCATCTGAATTCTTTGTTTTAATCGATGCGTGCTCTCAATGCAGTCGCACCTTTTTTCAATTTCATTATAATACAAAACACAATAACGACACCCTTTTTTATCTAATCTAATCTCAATTCGAAAATATTATTTTAATTTTTAATTTAGTAATTTTTTTCTTTTATCATTGAAGAAATACCGAATTAAAATTCATTCGTAACCAAATTCAAAAAAAAAAATTGTGCTCGCCTGTGTTAGGTGAGAAATTCACAATTTAGGTGCAAAAAGGTATTATAGCTCGTCTTCTACGCCCCTTTTAATACTGTTTCTGCCTACTATTTCTCATTTTCTCCTTTGTTCCTTTTTTTTTTTTTTTTTGGTTGGCAGATTATTTGTACAAGAGCATAAAAATGCGCTAATCTTTGTTTAATGTCTGTTTGGATATCTGACTACCTAAAAGATTGACAAACCGCTAATTCTAGTTTTACCTGTCCCCAGTTTAGACATTGCATCTAACCTCACAATTTGCACGAGGTCGTCTTTTTCATAGGCTAAAATGGTCCTGTAATAGTCCCTTTCAACATTAAGTGCCCCCCAGGGCTTTCAATAGATCAAAGATCCATTAATTGAAAAAGTACCTTTTGTTTTTTTTTTTTTAACAATTTTTGTGTATTAGTTTTCACGTTTTATTCTTACTTTTTCAGATTGGATGAGCCCCTTCGATCGAGTCGTATGCGGTGAGTAACTATTTTACACCATCACGTTTCTTGCGTATAAACAACAGTCACAACTAATTTTTTTGCCACGCAACTTTATTAGTTTTACGCCTCATCATTGTTAAATGCTCCATAAAGTTATATGTAGAGCTTATCCATTTTACCCCTGTTTGCGTTATTTTTATGTCCTCGTGAAATTATCGAAATGTATGGCTACGAAGCCTTTACGAGGCGAAGCGTTTTTATTTCAACTGCCTCGTTTAGATGGCGCTAGTCGACTTACTCATACGAATATTCAAGAAGGAAAGCAAAAATTGTTTCGTTTTTATTTTCTTTTAAACTAATACATGTACATAAGTTTTGAATTATGGAGAATAGAAGGAAAAAAATTGTTCCTACATATTAAGATTAATACAGTACAGGTGTATATATGCTGCGGTAGTGTGCCTTTATTTTCTATTCGATCTTAAAATCTTTTTTAAATTGAGGTACCTACTGCGGAATGTGTTTTTTCTTGAAAAATGAAAAATTCATCAGCCAATTGTCTAGCCAGTCACTTTTATTCCTTGTCTGATCGAAAAATTTATTTGTTTTCGATAGCGTCCGATTTATAATTTATAAAGGTTGCTGTGTAGGTAGTAGGTATACGACTACAAACACATGAATATTATGTACCTACATAGGTACGTACCTGTGTGTATAAAAAGTGATCGTAAATTAATTCGTTTTGCCTGTTCATGGAACTACTAATACATACAACCAGAAAACCAGACGATACGACCAAACTAGCGACCAAGTCACAGGCAACGACGAATCGGCCAAAGCGACCAAGCGACCGACCGACCGTGCGTTATTAACGACATTTATAGCTTTCGCAATTAATGTCAGCCGCGTGATTTAATGCGTGATCAGTATTTTTAATTTAATTTACTACTTTTGCACCGGCAATAATAACCACGCCGTTGAGCGGTTAAGTATGTAGCTAATTTTGTTATAAAATCGGTCGTTACATGTGATTTACTATTTTAGTTATTTATTACTTCAGAACTATTATTATTATTATTATTATAGTGCGTACTCCTAACAGCTTTTACACTATATCTGAATTATTTACCTAATTAGAATCGTCCTTAATAAAAATTGTGAAATAATTGGCTTAAAACTAGGCACCAACTTCAAAATTATTCAAAAAAAAAATTAATACTTTCGAGTTAACTTGTCCCAATCGATCAATATTGATTTTTTTTTAAATCGACAAACTTTAAAGGCAATTTGACAAAATTACTTCAAACATTTTCGTATAAAAATAGCAGAACACTAAAATTTATGTTAAAATATTAAACCTACCTATTTCTTTTTTTGTATTTCTATGGCGTTTTAAAATTTTCTGTATAATTAAGACTATTAAAATTAGTTTATGGTCTTAATGAACTAATAAATTTAACAAACAGTTACTATGTTCTTGTCTAGTTAACGTGTTAGGTTTCGGACTACCTATGGTGCCGCAAAACATGAAATTTACTTGGCATCTTGTTAAACATTTAGATTATTAAGAAGCGAGCCAGTTAAAGTTAATGAACGAATAATTATTATTTTTGTAACATCCGTTATTTTCTAATGCTTATAAAAATAAATAGCTACAAATCAAGAATATTTGCTTAATTTTTTCTATTTTCTATTGACAGAATTCCTTAAAAATTTTAAATCACGAGTGACATGTATTTTATAGTAAGATATAATGAAAACGGTTTTCTTCTAAAATTAAAGAGACACGTGTATCATTTGTGATGGGCAGACCCTTTAATAGAGCCATATTTATTTCTGCTATTTCAAGGAAATTAAATCGTTTACCTTTATTTTGAAAATGAAGCAAGTTTTACATTTTGGGAATCTAGTGAATGGTTAAAATTTATACAATGGTCTGCTAATCCTGTACATTTTTTACTATTCTTTATAGATCTTTCATGTTGTTCAATGCGTTTTTTAAGAGCTCTACCTGTTTGGCCAATATAAAATGGTGTAAAAGTCGAAACAATTGTAAGAGAAATCATTTCATGTTTTTTAGTTATCTTTATTAAAACCGTTAAATGTATAACAAGCAATTTAATTTTATTGTTTACGTATCGAATTAACTTTTTCTTGTTCTTAAATGTTTGTTTATGGATACTTACACTTAATCAAAACAAATATAAGTGGACACGTGCAGATTTTTATGTATGGTTATTATTTATAGGAAGTCTTGTAACAGTTTGTCGATAGAAATCAGGTGTTTATAATGTATATTTATTTATGCACGCGATGTTTACATGGGTGGAATCAACATCCTGCAAACTAGGACAAAAGAGTCGTCCTTGAACTATTTATGTTTTGACTGCTAAGCTTGCTTCTGTAGTGCATAATACATGACTAATATGACCATTTCGTCGTGCAGTTGTCGCAACTATCAACATTGGAAAACGTCTTTCTGATATTTATCGCAATGAAATGATGATAGCAAGACTGGGATACCCATATTTTTTTTTTTTTTTAAGTCGATAAAACAGACAATATAAATTATTTTAAAACTATTTGAACCCGTCCAAACTGGACGTTTTAATTAAAAATTCTAATTAAACGATATCACTCTGCGTATCGAAAATAGGCGCAAGGAGCCTTTTGATCCTTAACGTTTTAATAATTGTCGGCAATTATTATATATATGACATGATGCAAATATGCTGAAGCGCTCGCTCTAGTCACCGGACAGACCTAACCGTGCAAGTGAATTTCTCTCTCCCTATGCGTTCAGTATAAGATGGATAGGGAAAGCATTATCTATGGAAGTGGCAGCGCTAGTTCCGTTACGTTCACTCAATAGGATTTATTTCAGTATAGTTATAATCATCATAATTTATTGATATAAACATTGCCATTAGTTGTTGTTTAATAGTTTAACAATAGACTGGGGTTGATTATATTTTGACTGGCCCACCGATGGTCAAAAAATGTTTTCGCTTGCCCATATAGAGGGTATTTGTATAACAAAAACACAATGCAGACAAAACAAACTGGTCAACCGTACACGAATGAACGTATGTTTTATACACAAAACAAGTTATTGAAGAGTAATAAAACCGAAACTTACAAGTTGTTAATTCGCAATAAGTTGGATCAGTAACAGTCCAACAAACGACCAGAAACAATCGCTTGCTGACCTGACGGTGGTGATGGCATAGCAAGTAGCAATAAAATAATCATTTGTTTGACTGGATTAAATTTATTGGAATTTGAATTAATTTTCATATTGTTTACATTTTGAAAGATATGGGACCAAATAGGTTACACAGGCACTTTTTAATGTCATCTTGTGTTCGTTTTCAAATCGTAAACGTCAGTTTAATCTCCGTTTAATAATTGAGTTGTGTAAATTATTCATAATTGCTATGTCAAACATATGCGTTGTCCCAAATTTTTATATTGTGCTTCTAGTTATAAATATTTATACCTGCAAATTTAGTTTCCTTTATTATTAACATATTTACTGCAATTTACGCACACAAGATGGGCACCGTCTTTAAAATTACGCACTGCCTAGCTAACGATAAGTGTTGAATTACAAATGGCAAGGATAATTGCGTCAACTTTGTCATCGTGTTTGAAATTATACGCAAGCAAATTCAGCCATTGACCATAATACGAAATGCCCTAAAGGCTATTAATTTATGTTTTATTATAAATACTGTCGATTATTTTAGTCTTTTTTTTTGTTTGCTCGTTCACGAAAACCAATAAATCGCAGTTCACAGACGACACAACGCCATAGAATGTCCCTTCTTCTGTCACTCGGGCAATAACAACAACAGACCGAGCATATTTCGTCTACTGCATTTTGTTTTGATTAGAGTAACATGCGCGATATGAAACCGCGAGAAATGCGATATGCAAACCCCGTACGCTGCGGCGACTGTCGCGGTATGTGGCCGCACATTCGACCGCAAACCGCATCCATATCTTTCTGCGTCCGAAACGTGTAGGTGTAGGTGTAGGGTACTTAATACGTACTATACGGTCGTTGTGCTGCGTTTGTTATTGCTGTAGCCGCGTTAGCAGATACGTATCGTTGTTTAAATGGACGTATAGGTGTGGATCGTGGTGTTCGTTATCTCGGAATTACTTTTTTTAAAAAATTGTGCACGCTGATATCTATTGTAGGACTTATCGGCGTCTACAGTATCTATCAGTAGTGTGCATTTTTAGAAGATCTCTTAGATTTTCACGCGCGTAAACTTGAGAGTTGAAAGCAATGAATTTGTGGCACCAAAAAGACATTGAACGAAAAAGAAATTATATTAAATTGGCTATAATGTTTTAAATGAAAGCATGGCCAAACGTGTCTAATAATTACACGCACATGCATTACATTGGCGAGTTTGATTCAAAAATAAACGCATATTCAAACGCCGCGTGGATTGGTGCTTGCTGTTAAAAGAAATTAAAACAAACAAATCAGACACGAGGTGTCTTCTTTCGTATTGCAGGATCTACAACGTAGGAACGTAATACTTACGTAGGTATCACAGCTACGTATGCAGTGGATTTTGTATAATGAGTTTTGACAATAAATTATCGACTAATTATTTAACTTAACCTTTATTTACCGACATCAAAGGGATTCTTAGTCTTCTTTTGTATACAAATTTAGGTACCTACTTTTTGCTTGTTGATTGGTATGGAATTTATTATTAGCACCAAGGAATTCGATTGGAAAATTTAAAAAAAAAAAATGTTTAATTATCTACCTTTCGTTGAATTTTACCTATGAATTCGGAAATTTCATTATTTGTGTGAATTTTTGATATTTGAAACGAAATATGTACTTACTAATATTTGGTCAGTATTTTTTTAACTGTAAAAAGTAGATAAGTGCTGTCTTCGGACGTTTTTTTCTAGAAAATTTCATTATCTAAGTACAAAAAGTCTTTGTAGTTTTTTTTTTTTTTTATATCTATCACGCTTTTGGGTACGTAAGTGTCAAAAGGTTAAACAACACGTTCTGCAAAAACTTAAATGAAAAATAGTGAAATTATATGCCATTGCTTAAAATTTGTATAAATGCTCTTTTGATCTTCCTCTTCAAGAATCTGCGATCAAACAATTTTTTGCACGCTAAATACCTCAGCTATAAGATTGAAACAATTTCCTACTAGGACCCCCTTATGTGACGTTGCGCGTTAGCAGTGTGGCCTTAAATAACGATGGTAACGATTGAGCAGACCCAGATCCAAGCAGTTCAAAATCAGAACCAAAAGTTTAAAACAAGATCATTTTACTACCAGCATTTTTTGATTTTAAAGCCGTAAGCTCAATAAGATTTTATTTATTTATTTTCATTACAAAATCAGCCCTAGATTAGGGTTAAATTAGTTTCAAAGTTCATCTGATTAGTCAAAAACTTTTCAGGGCAAAATATTTAGACTGAAATTAGAGAATCTGGTTAACTTTAATGCACGATGTGAGCAGTTCTTTATTATTTAGTAAATAAGCTCTGATAAAAATCTTGAACAATGAGTATAGTTTTAGGTATTATATAAATAGAGTGGCTGACGTGAATTAAGTAGGTATGTATATTTTTCGAGATGAATCATAGTTACAAGGAGTTTCAGTTAACAAAGGTGTTTGTCTCGATTCTGGTTAGTTTTGAAATGAATAAATAAGTATACATTTGAGTTTCCGATTATTATGGAAATTACACGCGCACAAACCTCTCGGTTGCACGTTTGTTTATAACATTTTCGTAGCCGTGAAGTTGTCAAGGAAACAACTGAAAGCGTGGGCTAACAACTATAACCCACGATACATTCATGAACACGGCTAAAATATCGAAACTTCAACTTGGCCTGCCCACTTCGATATTTTCACGCTTATTTATTACGTGTATACGATATGGTCGACTGGATCTTGCTTTGTTACAACCACATTATACCTACAATACAATGTAGAATAGAAGGACCATAGAAAGCGATAACTATCCTAGTAAAATAATGAAGTAAATCTGTTTCGAATTTCTAAAATACACCCTCGACAACATTTGCGTGTGTTACTGCAACAGAAACAGCTTTGATGAAAGGTGTAACGTGTTTCAATTATAAATAAATAATGCAACTAAAGATTTTTTATAATCTAAAATTCAGTTTCAAATTTGGATCTGACAATTACTACCATGGATGCAGTTAGGGGTGGGAGGCAGGAGTACGCACTGTCCACCCTGAAAAGCTCAAAGCTCAACTTTAGGAAAACGCTCTACCATTCAAAAAGTTGAAATCCCTACGACCTATTTGGTCAAAATGAATAATAAAGCAGTTTGAAAGTACTGATTAGCAGAATCATACAAGTAAATCATTCAAAAATTATTAAATCACGTCCTGGAATACTGATTCATCAAGTCAACTAGCTTGATATTTGACTTGACTTTAAAATCAAGCTTTTGGCAAATTATGTAAATTGGATTGACTTGATTTTAAATTTGTAGATGTTACTTGACTTGCTTTTAGAAAATTACTGCTTGACTTGAGTTTGACTTGATTTCAAGCCAAGTAGTTTGAATATTTCTCCATTGTGAAACACTATTTTTTCGTGAACTTTCACTATACAGATTGAAAAGTAGAAGCAGTAAGCTTTTGGTAAAATATTGACTTAATATCATTTTTTAAACCAACAAAAAGAAAAAAAATCGAATCCAAAACCAAGACAGCTTGATTTGCTTATTTTGTGACATAAAGTTTAACTTCTTATAGTTTTCTTTATTTTTGTTCAATTTTTTCCATTTATTCAAATGTCATAGTTTTCCTGTTTTTTTTTTTTGTGTTGATTGGTAACTAATAATTTAAACTAATTAGCTAATCGAAAAATAAAATTAAAAATTACATATTTCTAATACAAACAACATTTTCGGTATTTGAGGTAACGGTTTGGCCAGTGTGATGAATAAATTATCAAGTTTAAAAAAGTAAAAACGATCAGTCAATTTCCAAGCAACCGATTTGTTACAGTGCTGACTTGAATTTATTATACGTTCTTAGAACAAACATTGGTTGCCATTAAGAAGTTTCCAATGTTGCAGGTCCGTACTCATGCATAATACATTAAGACGAAGCAGAACAGCCGCGCACCTTAGTTACCAATTACAATAATTTACACTTTCGAGGAAATCCGAATTTCAGACAATCAAAATGTTGTCCTTGATTTCATAGAATATTTACAACCGTTAGTATACTATAAATTTGTTTCATTCATATTCCTCTCTGAGTTTGGATAAAATTAAGGCAAGATTTATGGTTAACCTCAATAACAGAAGAGAAGAGTGAATGTGGAAACCTTTTATCACTACATAGCTTTAGGTAATGGAAAATTTATTAAAGAGTTAATCTTCAGGAATTTGCTTCTATAATAATATATCGTAATGTTAATTTTTCCAATATTGTGCCATTATTCTTATTTAAAAGGTTATGATTTATCTTTTCTTTTTTTGCTTTATCCGGATATACGAACATATTAATGGCTTTAAGTGTTTGGCGTTATCAATTTGTATGAGAAATATAATTTTTACTTGTATAAATATGCATTTACTGTTGATTGCGGGGTTACTTTGGTAACACGGTTCTAATAAAATTTTGCGATATGGCACGTGCTGAAACACCACAATCGTGGTTGAATTTTTCAACAGCAACTTGAAACAATTTGAGGTAGGGCTAAGCGAATTAACTAGACTGTGGATTAGTTTATGACAAAAATTTATTTCTGTTGAGCTTTTCAATAATTTGTTGTATTTGTCGTCAATGTGTTTGTGTACCAACCCGATAAAGGCATCATTAGTATTTGTGTTGTTCATTTATTTTAAAATTGGGTGCATGTTGCATTTGTTATTTTAAATAGATAACGAACCATAGGTTAAGCGGTTGTAGGTGTGGGTTCGTGTAAATGCACATGTCCACGCCTACACCATATAACCTACGTAGTACGCCAGTATAAATATAAACAATTCCTCGTCAACCGTTCCTTAATCTCATCTTAACATAAACAGTACCTACATGGTCGCAAAATTAATTAAACACAACGATACAAGTATTAATGATGTCATTATCACGTTGCTACGCATACACATTGAAGACAAACACAAGATAAAATATTTGTTTAACTTTTTTAAGGGAAATTTTTGGACTTCAATTGGTTGTACTTATAAATTACGTACCCCTTTAATTTTTATAAGCTGTGCATTTCGTTATCCTGTTTAACGCGACGAGGTTGTAAAACGGTTACTTTTGTGCGGTAGCTAACGCGGCAGTTGTATAATGCACTTTATTACTTGTTGACAATTTTACTTTATGGGCCCGTAAAGTTTTACTGTAGATATTTTTCATTTCATTGCCGGCGCTCACGCAGTTGTAAAATATTGATAAAGTTTTACTCGCTTGCTTTCGCTTCAACTTCGGCTCCGAGTCTCCTGTTCTTGTTCGCATCCTGTTTGCTTAATACACGTCCTTCGTGGTATCGTGGTAGTATTAGGTCTGAAACGGCCCAGTCTCGTACCCGTAAAAGACGTTTTATGGCGCTTAAAAGAACTCTAAATAATCGTTGTACAACTCCATTGAGAAATGGGCACATACCTATGTATAGGGAGGGTAGGCATCGGAAGTAGGTAACCGGGTGAAATACTTTGCACAATTTTAGTAAAATTTATTTCATTTAAATTTTAATTTTAACTTTCTGGTATCATGAAGTTTTATTACTTACCTTAACGATGGTCGCACCCCAAAGATACCTACATCAAAACATAGTTTAAAAAGTCTTCAGATTTTACCAACCTGAGGGTTGGGTTAGGTTAGACTGACAGAGAATAATTTATTCATCTACATTTTTGAATAAAACTAGTTCGAATTGGATCGTTTGCGTAATGTTCACGAACACCGTGATGGAAATGTAGCTACCTAACTCACCCCCACGTCGCAATTCCGATAGTTACTGTTGTTCGAGCCACCCCCAGTTGATCTGGTTGCCGGACGTTACCGGCCCCGTAAACATTTCCATTTAGCCCTTATACGCATCGTGAGTGGACAGTGTAATTTCGGAAACGACCGTCTACGGGCCAATTTGTGCACGGTCGAAGATTGTCCATCGCACGGGCGAATGGCCCATAGGGCGGTCATAATACGGGGCCGTTATATTGGCCGCTGTTTGCATAACAACCGCGACCGTGTGTGGCCCCAAACAGCCGGACTTTATCTCCCATTTACGTATTACTGCAGTTGTTGTCTGTGTAAAGTCCTATCTCTGTTTCGAATTTTATTTGAAATTCCTATTTAAACTTGGCTGATGTAGGGGCGCTTTGGTTATGTCCCGTGTCCCCTATCTGTCGACCCGATCTCTTTTTACCATAATAACGACAATTATCTTGGATAATTGCAGTCGAGGCAGTTGCAATTACGATTTCAGTGGAATTGCTAATGTGGAATACGATTATTTCGATAGAGAGAGGGATGCAGTAAAATTACAATACGGAGGAGTAATTCCTCTACGTATAATTTGTTAATTTTAGAAAATGTAATTTACTCCTGAAGGGAAGCAATTAACGTTGAGTAGTTTAGAAAAAGCTCAACAACCCGATAGAGATGTCACAATATCAGTCTTGCAACGGGGTGCAGTTTTCCTTTAATTGAATTTCCACATTTCCCGTAAACGTCTGAAGATATTGTTGTAGTCGATGGAGGAAATTGTTGTGGTTCCTAAATTATGTTCGTAGCTCCCTTGTTCTATCCGGCCGGGCGTTTCTACCCTAAAACTATTCTACTCTCCCTTCCCGACGAAGAGACGGAGATCCAAACGACAACGACGCCCGGTGTCGTATAGATGACGTCGATGTTCCGCCGTCCATCGCGGTAATGAATATGGCGTCGTAATTCAGTCCGCAAAAGGGTCAAATTAATTTAGCGTACTCGGCGAGGTAAATTGCTTATGACGCTGTTTGCGCCATCGGCTGTTTTAATAAGTGTCAAGGAAAGACTTGTTTTATATAGGGTGTCCCATGTGTGTACTACCAAAATTAAATGAATCAACTAAAAAAATATTTAAATACATATATCAATATTTATTTATTTATTGATTCGCAAGGTTGTAGTTTTTTGAATTCTTGTGGTAATAGTAAAAAAAAAAAAAACGCCGGCAATGTAAAAGAAATTTTATTTAAGACAAAAGTACAAATTCTTATTTTAAACAACAAATAAAAATAACAAATTGAATATGAATTGAACCTAGAAAAATAAGGGGTTGAATATCAACTTTGTTGTCAATACTTCTGTCTTGGACGAACGACGCTACCCTTCTGTTTGTAAGCTGTAAGCCAATGCATATCCCTTCTTATAAGGGTGCTTATAAGTCCGCGGATCGATACACCATCTTACGGTCCAGGTGGAACTATCTACATCTTTCAGTCCATCAGAGGTTTCTAGTCTGAAACATTAAGAAAAAATAAATAAATAAAAAAATCAACGAAAATAAAATTAATTTTTGAAAAATAAGTGTTGAATCAGTCTATACTTTCAATGGTTTAAAAAAGATGTACCTTATACAAAAGGATATTTTGGAATTTTGGTACAAAACGTGCCAGCATCATAAAGTACGAATTTTCTTATTTATTTTTCCCTTCTTCCTATCTATTTTACGATTAGCGAGAAAAATATCGTTATTATTCGAGGTTGTTGAGCGTGAAGTGTTAAAAAGGACTATGGTCGTTTACTCCATTAGTCTTTGTTGTATATGGCGGTAACGTAGCGTTGTTTTTTTAATCAGCAGATTTATTGTATTGCTGTAGCGGACATTCCAACCAAAATAAAAGGCCGGTGGTCCGAGAGGTCTTTTGAAATTTATTCGATGCGCAACCGCATTCAGGTACCCTGTCATGGAGTTGATATACCTACCTATACGTTCCCTCAGCTTCAATCCTTAAACAATCTCGAATTTTCTGTTATCAAATTTTGCTTTCAAAAATGTAGGTAAGTACATAATAGGTTTGTTTGGTACATGTTGAAAGAAGTTTGAGGATAGAAAACAGAATCGGTTAAAAACTTTCTCCAGTTCGTCTTTCGGTTCTTTTGTATGGACGAGACGCTTTTATAACCCGAAACCCTTTGTCAAGATTTCTAGAGGAATTTCTTTTTCGTAGTCGCACAACAAAAATTAGAAAGTTTTTTTACCTTATTCTTTACTTCACTGACGTGACGCTACAATTGCTTTTAATATTAGAAAAGGGACGAAGTAAAATTCAGGAATTGTGTTATGAGTTCTTCATGGTGTTTTTGAGCTTCTAAATTATAATGCTTTCTTGTATTTGTCTTCAATGTGTATGTGTACCAACGCGATAATGGCATCATTCATCAGTAGTTGTGTTGATTTATTTTAATATTGGGTGCATGTTGTATTTGTTATTTTTAGATTAGTTAACGAACTATGCGTAGGTTATGCGGTAGTTGGTGTGGGTTCGTGTAAATGCACACGTCCACGCCTACACCATATAACCTACCTACGTAGTACGCTAGTATAAATATAAAAAATTCCTCGTCAACCGTCCCTTAATTTCATCTTAACGTAAACAGTACATGGTCGCAAGATTAATTAAACACAACAATACAAGTACTAACGAAGTCATTATCGCGTTAGTACACATACACATTATCAAAGTCAGAAGAGAACAACAAATAAATTAATAGATTTCTGATGGTGGTAAATACCAAATAGGTACCTTGCAAAATCATGTAGAAACTCCAATCGTGACGTAGTCCACGATATTCTTGCACCCATGTGGGTAGTAAACGTCAATACGAGTGGCACACATTAACCTCCATAGATGGCGCTAATTAAATTTCGATCTAAGGTTCCTGTTTCCGTCGAACGAAATGCGCGCGTACCATGTCGTCGTTTGCATAGCGCGGGGGCGCGACATCCCATAAATATTAAACGATTTCGGCAGACCACCCACGTGGACGTCCATAAACAAACACCGTGACACAAACACTATACACATACGTGCACGTGCATGTACGTACTTAACAGGTTGCAGTTGGACTACCCGATTTATCACCTGCAATTATAATTATTTTTGTTAATGTGTCAAATGGGAGAATGGAAATGAAATGTTGGCGCTTTTTAATATCAAGGAACATTTTTTTTTGTTTTTTTTTTGAAATCAAATTTATGAAATTTATTCGCTTTTAATGTTGTAATTTTTTTGAGTCGAGTTTGTTGCAAATTAATTGATTTAAAACAGATAAATATGAAAAATCCAATAATCATTAAATGCACTTACCCAGTGTATGTGCATCTTTGAAAGTTTCTCATGTGAAAAAGTGTCGTTAGATACATTGTATACTTGTAGATTGTACTACTTTGTATAGAGGTCAGACAACCACTTGGGGTTGTGAAGTAGAGAACGATCTATGGATCCCTCAGGACAAGCTGCACGTTTACTGGTCACTTTACAGTGTACACAATTGTCTTCAAGAAAACGTTTATTATAATGAGTTGTAATTTTGTAAAGGGGTGGATCAAACACATTATTTATTATTTCGTATCTTTAAAGTCTGTCCCTTCATCATTTCTTGTACGAGATGTGTATGTGTGTGCTTAACTAGAAAATGGTCAGTCGCCTTTTTTTTTTTTGTTTGTTCGGAACCAGAATGGTGTGTAAATTATTGTGCAGTCAAAACTCGGTCTTGCCGACCCATCTTCTTCGGCTCTACTCCAATAATAATAGGCCCCAGCATGGCCCCCTTTCCGAACCAGTTCTTCTCTTGATGGATGGTAATGGACCGTTTAGTTTAAAATAATGGTCGAATGCAACGAGATGGAACTTTTCCTTCGGAACTTGATGGAACAGCTGAAAACGAAAAAGAAATTTTACAGAATTTTTTATTGTAGTTTTTCGAATTATTTATTATATATCTACAGAAAACCAATTTCCTATAAATCGTAACTGAAATTATTGATGTACTGGTAATTGTTAATTCTGATGATTCAACTTGATCATTACTTTCAGCTTTAACGACTTTTTACGTTTCTGTAAGCTTTCCATGTCACATTAGTCGTATTTCGTTTCCTTTTTCTCTCTCCCTATGTGGGTCAGTTCGATGATCTAACCAACCAACCTGACGTACGTTTATGAGTCGACTCTCGACTGATATTTCTGCTCCAAATACCCCAATAAATCGTGAAGGGTTGGCTTGGCTGCTTAGTGACTTGAGTCTTCTTTTAATAGTTTTCCTACCTGGAACACGATTTCTCTCTCTCCGCCTTACTCAGAGGATTGTTTTCGATTCCGGTAGAATCCCGCCGTCGTCCTGTCGTAATAAATCGACCGCCTTTGTATTCGAATTGGACAGATAATCGTTAAAGTCGAAATGAACCTTATGTGACGCCGCCGCAGTGCTCGTTCGACTTCTAGTTTCGGTCCATTTTTCCTGATTATGAAAAAATTAAATTATGATTTATAGGAGTCTCTTGGCCATTCATCGGTTTATTTAATTTTTTTGAATACAACACGTAAATCTGTTCACAATTAATTAGAAAAATCCATAATGACTTTTTGTTTTGAAATTAACCTCTTGATTGCTCTTTAAATATTCTAATCCCCATTGTTTGGAAGAAACAATAAATTTGTGAAAAAGCAAAGAAACGTTTCCCTTAATTTTCTTTCGTTCGGGACTAATTCTAGGAAGGAAAATTGCCTCGTACATAACCCCTTTCTTCGGAAACTTAGTTCTTCCCCTTTTCCTATCTGGACAGTTAAAGTGTGTTCGTAATTTTTACCGTCGACGTGCTCACCACCCTTCTGTTCGAAGGGGATGGAAGAATAGCCTCCGAATCGATAAAATAAAATCGAACGAACGAGACAAGGCTACGGAACTAAATGTAAAGGGTAGTTAAAATAAGAAAACATAATAACAAGATTTTACCCTACAATTAATAGGTACAAATATTTTTGGGAAATTTTCCTAATTACTCAGACGATAAGCTAATAAATTTTCTCTTTTTGCAACACTGTTGGTAAAGTAACACATTTTAACCCTTTTGTAAATACAAAGCGTTGTGATTAATATTCGATTATGAAGATAATGGCCAGCGTCCTGTTAATTTCTTTTCCGCGGTCAAACATAATGGCGGTGTTGTATAAGTCGCTAAAATTTTCGTGCCGAGGTAATTTCGAAACAAAGGGCCGTCCATCATGTCTGCGACGTCGGCACGTTGGCTGGTACTATGGGTACGTGCATGGTAATAAACGCACGCAATATCTGGCCTATAAGCGCATAAATCACTGACGGTTGGTACGTTTATTAGAATCGGCTGTAAATTTGCGGCGAGAACTCCGCGACAACGCTCGTTGGAAATTTTTAAGCTTTTACGTTAGGTACAACACAATTATTGCAGTCACATTATTAAGTTTTATAGAAATAGTCTATAATTTTTATGGTTAATTTTGTAGATTTTCCCGAGCTTTTCCCGAAATTCAGTTTCCAAAACTTACACAACATAAAAAATTTGTTTAAGAAGAAGAAGAAATTTTATACACTTGACTTCATGATTTTAATTGTTAATTAATCGTCACAATATCTAAGAAATCTGACATAAGTTTTAGAATTCAACTTTTTGTACTGGTTAAGACCATCATCTAAATTAATTTATCTAATTGGTAGACCGTATCTGGTATGAATCATTCATAAATTCGTCTGTCTGATTTTTAATTAATAATAAGTGGAAACTATTCATTTTGAATTGCATTTTCATACAGCATAAGATTACATAAGTAAAATATACCGAATGTTTTAAAAAATTAGTTGCAATGGCAATCTTTAAACATAAAATTTCTTCTGTGGAAATTGAAGGGCTGCAGTTGTACCTACAATTTTAGCAGTCTGGTGGTAATCTGGGATTTGCACAATCGATAATGAGATCTTTACGATCTCGTAAAAGCGAACTGTACTATTTCCGACACTTGCGATAACATCGTGGATGGATAGGGGCGAATCAAGAAACTAATGCCTGTTTCGAACGTTCATCCCTAGCAAGACACTCAACGATGGGTTCCAGATTTCTTTTAGCATTCAACAGGACATTTCTTTGGCGACCAAACACAAATGAAAATTTTTTTTTTTGGAATTTAGGTACTTACTAGATCCAACCAAAAAATTTTTGTACTGAACTCAAAAGTATTCTACAGTTTTAGTCTACAATTCCAAAATTATTTTTTGTTTTTAGTTCAGGAACTTTTTATTTCGAAAATGAAATAATTTGCTCTTTCCTATGGGAAACTTGTACATCCCTTATATATGTAGGTAACCACCCCATCCATACATTGTGTAAGTTTACCTGCTTGACATTGCATAACGTTTTCATTTTTTAGTTGTTACATTAGATATAAAATGTACGATATAAAAGTCGTCTGAATGATTTTAAAAGGTTCTATAAGTTACAAATTAGGTAGGTACTTCTTTTGAAAAAGTTTCTTCACCTATGACATAATAATAGACGTTCACGTATATAAATTTATTCTGTGTTGTGTGCGGGGTCTTTGGCTCCTGATAGACGCGGCTGTGAAACTCTAGGGACAGGGAAGAAATCGCGACGCGTTCGGCTACGGATGGGAGAAAATCTCGTAAGTTTCAGCGTGCCGGGAAACTTTCCAAAAATTTCCCCGTTCATGAAAATATGCGGGCAAGAAGTCGACAGGCGAAATAAAATATAATTTATGGGTTTTAATCTTGCTGGGCAAAATTGGTTCATAAATTTTTAGAATGCGTAAGTAGTTTTTGTATCTCCTCGTTTAATATTTGTTACTATGGTCTTTCTACAACGTAACATATTTTGTTTTATTCACCTAAATTACCCTTTGTTCGTTCCTTGTTCAGATTTATTGAATTGTAAACGAAATTTCTGTTACAGAAATAATTTTTGGAATTAATATTTCATCATATTTGCTAAAGTTCTAGTTTTCTTTTGGCATGGTACTCACGGTCAATAGTCAATTAAAATAAATTTACAAAATGTATTTACTTACCCCTCTAACAAAAAGTTAGATACGCCGCTGCAGTCGGTCGTAATTTTTGTAAAATTTTACCGTAAAATAACCGCGGCAGCTTTTTCATCACCTGCCCATTTTGAGTATCTCATTAATATGTATTTGATTGTTCGTTGTAGATAGAAAACAATCTTCGTTATATCAGTAGGTACATTATAAGCGATCAAAGCGGTCATATAAATTAAATTCGAGAAGACTGGTGGTATCGGTTGAGATATCTGGGTGCATCGTAAATTTTCTGTTTTAATTGGTAAAAGTTGCAGTTCCGGATGTGACGTTGACGGTGCCGATAAAAAAGTAAATGGTGCGGTTGATATTGGCGTGAATTTTATTGTTATTGTGCACAAGTCGGGGAGTGAAGATGAGATTAACAAAAAGAAAAAAAAAATGAGCACTGTTGCATTTGGCGATAAGGAAGTCTTGTTGTTTTAAAAAACACAGTTCGTTGACATATCTTTATATAAACAGACCATTAAAGTCTTATTTCTTATTCAGGAATGCGCGCTCCTTTATAATCCAGAATACTGAGCTCGTTAGCCAATCTAAAAATGACCAGCAAATGTATATTTGTGCGTTTTTCGACCAATTAAACCGAAATGTGATTACGACCTGTTAACTATCTCCTAATGTGTACTCAAATCATTGGATTATTTCTCGACGATGCCATGTCGCCATCGCGTTAAGTGACCACGGACAAAGTTTCGAAAATAAACTTTTATGGTAATTTGAAGCATCCATAAATCTAATTTACAAATAACGAAACTTCTACCTGCAGTCTTTCTGACTGCCAATTTTTTTTTTGGTAGATGAGATTGCTCTGCATATTTTTCCTAATATTTTTGGAATATGTATTAATTTTTATGGGGTAAAACCAGTGTCTACAATTGAGTCCTTCAAACATACCAGCATCTAATACTTTTACCAAAGATAAGCTTATTATTATCCTCATTATAAGTACGGTTTCCACTGGCATGATCTCGTTTACTTAATTAGATTTAGCTTGGCGTAAAAATGAAACAGTTTATTCATTTATAATTACCATACATAGGACGCCTGTTGAGTATATTATTCATAAATGCATAATGTGAGTTTGCCGCAGGTTCGCGGTTCTATGGTGAACATCTATCATTAATTACAAAATAGCAATACCAATTAATTAAAGGCCAGTTGAAATGAAATACTTAAACTTAGTAACGACTGTACCTACAGTGGCCTTACAAGCTATGATTAATTAATTGAAAAGCCGCTACCATTAAAGGAAAATGTTTTCCATAAATAGCAACAAGAAAAAAAAATAATTTCTCCTTGTTTAGTCATTTTTACTTTTCGTTAAGTATTAGATTTTTGATTTGCTCTGGCTAATTAACTTGTTTATTATTGCAAGTTAATTGCTATTAATCGTTAGTCGTAAAAATATACAGTAATTACATTTTGTTTACTCACATATTCATAAGTCATAATTGCTTTCTCTTTTACGTACTATTATTTTTAATGGTTAAATGTTAGTCTCTTGTATTTTTTGCAACGACTGTACATTACTGGATGAATATTAATTATCATTAATCAAATTCGCATCTTAATGTTCTCGCTAATTAATATTAAATGGCATGCATTGTGTTGCCAAGTGCCAATTTTGATCTATTCGCGCGAAATGGCAAGTCATAAGTCAAACTGTTTTGCTGATAAAAGGCGATAATTACTCGTACGTTTATGCAAATGGTTGTGAGTCCCTGAATGTGCAATTACTGTTCAAAAGATACATTGAAATCAAGTTACTGTACAGAGTGTTTTCTAAACAACGTTTTTAAAATTGATTTCATTTTCTGAGTACAGCCGAACTCTTCTAGACAAGGAAAACTATAGTCAAAACCGTTTATAACGGCATCGATTAAAACGACATACCGGTTATAACGATCAAAATTATAGGTTCCAGCTAAATGCTGTATAATCGCCCTAGAAAAAAAGTACCGCCTTTTACGACATTGCTTATTACGACATACCTCATAAGCGACCACATTTAACCAATATCTTGGGGAAATTATATCTGTTACAACGACCAGCAGTCTTATCAACAATTTGAATAGGTAACAGTATCCGCATCTGGGACAGTATAATGATCAAGTACAATATAAAGATCAACATCAATTGAGATAGCAAAGGTAAACAAAAACGTTTCGAGTCAATCCTCAGGAACAAAATACACGTGCATGCAGTATAATCAAAGTCCACCATCTCATATCTCTTCAGTTAATTTGTTACTTAAATGTTCATAAGACGCACCAAAACATATTTTATACATGAATATATTAATTCTATTAATATCTATGGATTTATATGTACCTAAACATTCAATAACACTAAATAAAATATTATTTTGTATCTTGAAAACATCACCGGTTATTACGACTATCGGTTTTTACGACCAAAAAATTGTTGGTTTTTTCGATGTCGTTATAACCGGTTTTGACTGTCATTTCTTAAATGTGGTTCTAAAATATTGTGGCGTATTATATGGTACGCCAGATACTTATCAATATCTCCGTCACGTACCAATTTATGCTTAAGTTTCACTAAGCAGTAGATATTAATTGTTTTTGTACGTTTTATGTGTAATTATAGCCAGAATCTGACTCATTGTCAGATGAAAACGCCACTGAATCTCCGTTGGGTTGCTAAGAAATTACGTTATTCGGCACCTACAAAAAGGTTGCTTGCTCAGTGCATAGATTACGAACGTTTCTTGTTAAAATTAGATAACGAAATTTACTCTTTCAATTACCTATTCAGTTTACCGTAATATTCTTGGCCTCTCCGGACCCATATAATACGTTAATGGTCGGTATTTTCAACAGCTTTGCATCCTGAAGTTGAAATAAATGCATCTGGTGTTTGTGTATACACATAATATGTGTGTGTAGTTTGTGTACAGTTTGTACTGTTGCTGTTAGTTATGTAAGTACATACGTTGGATGAACGTGGACGGACGTGTATTTTTCCCAATTTTTTCGTTATTTTAATGGAACATGTACCTAAGTCGACTGTTTAACTTGTGCGCGCGTTAATTTAAATTGTACCGTAAATCGCGAATACTGCAATCGAGAATGTCCGCTTTAAACACTTGAAACGAGATCGTTATAAAATTTTACGAACGCATTAACCGGCAGCGGTGTTCGTTAGACGTAGCGTAGGTACGTAGGTAGGTACAGGTCGTCGATCGTACCATGAGTTCTGATATTTTCATGCTCAACCGGCCGCAATAATTCACGGTAAAGACAGGACAAACTGCATTTATATCTTGGGCGCGGAAATGAGCCGTTCGTGGTGTATTTGAGCTTTTTTCAAAAATGTCTTGCATTTGTCTTCAATATGTATGTGTACCAACGCGATAATGACATCATTGGTACTTGTATTGTTGTGTTTAATTAATCTTGCGAACATGTACAGTTTATGTTAAAATGAGATTGAGGAACGGTTGACGAGGAATTGTTTATATTTATACTAGCGTACTACGTAGGTTACATGGTGTAGGCGTGGACGTGTGCATTTACACGATCCCACACCTACTACCGCATAACCTACGCATAGTTCGTTAACTAATCTAAAAATAACAAATACAACATGCACCCAATATTAAAATAAATTAACAAAAAAACTAATGATGAATGATGCCATTATCGCGTTGGTACACATACACATTGACGACAAATACAAGAAAATATTGAAAATTTAGAATCTCAAAAACACCACCAACGGCTCATTTATTTCATTTTATGGTCATCTAATTAACTATCCACATTCTTGTGATTATACCTATTGATTGATAATCAGAATAATCATTGATACAAACTAACGAGTCACCTAAAAATACTCTAATCCAGTCTGTACAGAAAGAACTTTTTTTTTTTTTTAAAGTGGCTCGTCGTTTTTCAGTCTGGCAATTAGAGGGATGTTGTTTTTCCCTTTTATCGCGCGGTTTTTTTTTTTTCGTCTCGTTAGCCGTTTTCGTTCGCTGCAGCCAGATCGTTTTATGACGGTGACGGCGTCGTCGGACGGTGCATGGGCGGGCACTCGTCCCAATTATAATGGCATCCGAAATAGTGGAAAACGGATCGGCGTTTGCCCTCAGAAATTGGAATATAGCACCGCTTCGCAGCCACTGTTTTGGAACGTTTGCCATTACCGGGGCGAAATGCATTCGCAACTCGCTCTCCCAGTCGCCGTCGCATCTGCAACGTTACGACCGGAAGGGGTTGGTTGGTCGTTGTGTTGGTGGCTGAATGGGTGGGTTGGTGGGTGGTTTGGGGTGGATGGCGTGCAACGTGGAATAACCGGCAGCCAACGTCGGATGTGGCGACAGCACGGATCGATTCAACTGAAGCTACTGACGTTGTTCTTTTGCTGAAAAAGAAAAAAAGTGTATGCAATGATAAAAAAAAGAAATGGAATTACAGTAAATGCAGACGAATTAAAATATGCAATATCACTAACGTAACACAAGAGATGAAGACAAAGCCCTTGCAAAAAGCAATAATTACTTTTTGGGTTGTAGAATTTCTTTGACTAATTCAGAATGTTTTTATAAAGTTTGGGTTTTTGAAACCGAGCTGCTTTTTGCCCCCAAAATCTTGTCATCACGTGTAGACTACACCTTCAGGAGATCTTCCTTAGAGTATGGACTATAGAAGTCTGCCAAACTTATATCTACAGTCCATAGTCCAAGGAAGATCTCATGAGGATGTCGTCCACACTCGATTAGAAAAATTTGATAACCAAAAGCACCAGTAAATGACGGTCAAAAAGGGCTCGGAAACCACTGATTAGGAGTCTACAATTTATTATCCTAGCCACCATCATGAACCTTTTTATTAAATATACATCTTCATGTACATTTATAAGTATACAGGAATTATGTAGATTAGGTTTCATGTTATCGTTACCCAGTAATCTGGATATGCTAATATCCATCCCTAGGGATACCGTGTTGCACCTACACGTACAGTACCGTTTTAACCGTACTCTACGTTATACGAAAGGAGTGAACAAACATTTTTATCGAATTGTCAAATTAACGACTAAATATCGGATAATTATCAGTCTCTAGCAGTCTCTGAATCTCTGAAAGAGTCTTACTTTTGGCACCCAGTCTCTAAGAGGAAGACTGTAGTCTTTTAGATTCTAGTCTTTATGAGAAAAACTGCAGTCTTCGAGAGTTTTAGTTTTCAGAAAAATGAATTCAGTCTTTCAGATGTCAGTGTTAAGAGAAAGACTGGAGGAGAGATTGCAGTCTTTTGGAGTTATATATTTTTTAGTACTTTGGTGGAAAACAGTTGAATTGGTTTTTTTGACAACCCCAATTCGCAGCTACATTCGTGTACCTACTTCATTGGCATAAGCTTAAACAGATTTATAATGACTTTTATAGGTTTTGGAAACTGAATTTCGAGAAAAGCTAGGAAAATCTGCGAGATTCGTTTCCTTAACTATTTATAATATGTATCTACCTACTATAAATTGGTACGGAACCCTCGGTATTTTTTTATTTAAAATTGTTTGTTCACTCAGGTGGTTTCTAGCTTGCTTACGTATACGAGTGTAGTTTACGATGGCAGTTGTTGCTGCATCAGCGCATCCATGCTATGATACTCATTTACTTACATAGTACTAGATAGCTACATACATATATGTAGGTATGTGTGTGCATGTGCAAAGAAAATGGCAAAGTGCAGACTACATAGCAGCAGCTAACGGTCGAGTTTAATTCGCGAAATGGGACGCGATGGTTCCATATATTTCTCTCAACGTCCTGCAGCAAAGAGCTCGTTATTTTATTAAATTTCTGCAGTCGGAGACGCGTGTTCCAACTCTGATTAGTTAAATTATTTTTGTCTCTGTTTTTAATTAGCTACGTATACATATTTATTTTGAGAAAATATCAAGAGAAAAATAAAATATTTGTTCCATAATAACTTTCCATGGACTTTGAAACTTCTAAATGGATGTAAAAATTAATTCATGTTACTTCATTCAAGATTTTGCGATAAACCTGTAAAAAGTGTTGACATTTACATGTAAAACTAGTGATTTTCTTTCTCACAAACGACAGTAATATATAATATTTCTAACATTTACCAAACTCGTTTCCTCCTGGTATATCTTTGGAATTACTACAACCATTTAACACATATTACCAAACAGAAATGAATATAAAGACGACCGCTTTAATCTTACGTTATTAGAGATAAGTAACTTTGGTAGTATCATTTCTATACCACAGTCATAAAGTATTATAAATATACGTATTATGTAGAGACTAAATTCCATTGAACGGTGACCACTTTGCCTGAGAGTTCCATTAGTTAACAATAATAAGTAAACATTTTACAAATGAGAACTATTGGGTGTACTACGACGGTCGATCCTTTTTGTTCTTTTCAATATTTTTAAGTACCATGTATTTTGTTTTGGATGGGACAGTCACTACGTTTCTGCCGGGAAACATACGAGGAGGCCACAATGCCGAGGAAGAGAGAAGACGTTACGTGTAGCCGCGGCTCGTTGTCAGTGCGCTCGGGCAAAGAGTCGAGCGCGAGCAATATAAGTTGGCAATGTTGCTCCACTAGCTTGATTAAATTATCGAAATTCTTGCGGGCAACTGCCCCAATAAATTTCGCGACTCAGACGACGACATCCTTGCTGCGCTCCGGAGCTTGAATTCCATCCACTATCAACGTCGTCTATCGGTCTGTGTCAGCGACAATGGAAGATAACGAAGCACGTCAATTGCGCGGTTTCAGAAATTGTTGCAAGCGATCAAAAATTGACTTTATATGGTACTGGCAAAATTGCAATTGGTGACGGTAGGGTCTTACAGCACTTTTAATTAATCAGAAAGTTACTGAAATAAATAATTCAAAAACTTCTGGGTCTTAGGAATGACTTAGTTTTTCTTAATTAGCTTCATCATCGTATATTATTTACGTTTTTTTAATAGTTTATTGTTGGCAAGAGGTTGAAGGGTTGGGAAATTCTTCTTCAGCGCTTACGAAGCCCTGTAGGTATAAGGGATGAAATTGTGGGTCGATTTTCTCAAATGAGAAGCCTTACACCCATCGTAATTACGTGATTCTTTTTAGGGGAAGATAGACTTTTAGACTCTACAGTTTATTGTTGTTTTGTATAAAAAAATATTATCAAAACTTGAAAAAATACCCTTCAATCATGAACAAAAATTCTACAAAAATATGTACTATGTACATAATTAATTTTTTCTTTATTTTTGTGAACTCTCTTATCAATATTTTATGATATTAATTTATGAATGGTAGCGTCAAATTTTGAGGGTCTTGGAACTTAATTTATTGGAAAAATTAAAATTCTAAACGTTAGCAATTGTTGCTTCCCTTTTTTTTTGTGTGGTCACCTCGCTGTTGCTCGTCGTGACCCTTCTCCGAATCCATGAAATCCAAGTGGTCGTTGTCGCACTGGACGTTGGAAACGAAGACATCTTGGCAAAGCAACCATCCTTATTTTCAATGTAAAATGTTAAAAGTGTTCTTCTTATGTTCATTCAGCGTTTGTTGAAAAAAGTTCTGCAACTTTTTTTCTGTTTTTAAAATATAAAGTTTTGCATGACCCAAAGAAAATAATTTTCTCATACGAAATCATCAAAGCTGGTATGGTTTGGTTTAAGTAGAATTTTCGAAAATGCAAAAGGACTTCTCTTTTTTTGAAGCTAAGCTTCCATAGGCGCGAACTTTAACCTATTTCGGAAAATGTGTCGGCAAAATCTTGAAGTCAGAATCGAAATCGCTCTGACTTTTTGTAATGCATTAACTTTATAATAAAAATAAAATTCTTGTGATGGCAAATACCATGTTAGGCATAATGTGAGACAACTACAAATAAATATTTTTGTTTCCAAAAACTTCATGCATATGGAAATGGATAATTTATCTAATTTATTGTTAAAAATTTATGAAAATGCCATGGGAGGGTAGATATAGGTACCATATAGAGTAACCATTTTTCACTTCACTGTAGTTTTTCTTGTTCTAACATCCTCTGCATTTACATGCGATGAGGGCGATGCATTTTACAGAATTATTCAGACAGGAGCACGTACAATATTTAGTTTTTAATATTCCTGTTGAATTTTTGAAGAAAAGGCCGTATAGTTGGAATACAGTGTACGTTCGTTCCAGCCGAATAATAAATAGCTGCAATACATTTGCATTGTTTGCCCTAGCTACATATATCGAGGCATACGCGGGTGGAGTATGAATTGCGCATTAATTAAGATAATGACAGAGTACAACGTGCCTAATACACGGTTATGGGCACTAAATCCTTTAATAAGGGCCGTTCCGTGTGTACCGGTCGTAAATTCGACGGCATCGTCATCGTCCTCAGGATATGCAGCGCAAGCGGCGCAATTTCTACCATAAACGCGAACGACTAATTCAACCGTAAACATTTAAATTACGCGGTATATTTACTTTATTCGAACCCAAATTTAGGATTCCAAGATATTTTACTTGGAGGGTATTATATGCAAAGAAAAACTGGGGAGTAGTACCAAAAGGGTACAGGACTATTCAAAAGGACCAACTGAGGCACACCATAAATTAACGCAGTGGGACATGACCATTTTTTCGTATTGAAGAAGAAAAGACGTAGGTACCTACAAATTCCTCGGATCCCAAAATTCCTTCACCTTTACACCACTATCATCTTGTACCCTTCCTCTCTTCTCCCATTTAGCCCCATTCGCTCCTACACGTAAACGACGTGGTAGATGGCATGAGATAAACGCATGTCGAATTCCACCCCTCCAATTTTGGCGTGCCGTAAAAAAGTGCGAACGAGCGGCCAAAGTGGCTTACACGACCTTGTACGTGGCCCTATGCCCTTCCTTTTTCGGTAGTTTCCATTTCCGTTTCTGCGTTACTTTTATATTTATCGGCCGTTTGTCTCACAACCCGAAGGACTAAGTACGTATTTTTTTCACGCCATACATATTCTCTAACCCTGCGAATTACTAGTCCCACGCACATCTTATCCCTTATCCTTTTTGCTTACATACATCTAATAAAAGGTTGGTGGTGGTTGAAGTGAAAAATAGGTGTTTGGTGTTTTAATTTAAAAAATAAAATTCGGTAGGTCCTAATAGTTTTTAGTTTTAGAAAATTGAATTGATTGAATCTTTAAGGAATTTGCTGCCCCTTTTTTGGTCCTACTGTGTACAATCTTGTGTGGTAGGTAATTTGTTGAAAAGCTGATTAATTTATTCTGTTTGATTCTTGCGTTGATAATTAAATATTAATGTTCCCATTAACGAAATAAAGAATGATAAAGTAATTGCGAAGTGATAATTAGATAATTTGTAATGCATTTACAATGCTCATTATAGCCGATTTAAAGTCATACACAATAATAATCCTGCTCGGTATAATCATAAGGATGCATTTATCTTCATGGCAATTGTAATGCGGCTAAGTACCTCTATATGGAGACGTAAAAATTGAAAATGTCTCGTTCATAAGTCACAATAAAAACATTGTCTCCATTCGCCTGTCTCGTATTTGGTCAGCTCGTCTCGAATACAAATTGCAACCAAGCAAGCTCATTCATTGCATGCTTGTCTTGACTACTTTTCCCATATCTGGCTGAAGTTGTTCGACATACGAATGGAATTTTAAGTTTCGCTTTGAAAAAATTAGAAATTTTAATCAACAAGGTAAATACAATATTTCAAATGTTAAAAAAAATTGGTAGTTGTTTACAACTACTTATCGCCTTCCAATTTTCTCGAAAAAAAAAAAAAAAATACGTTGTAGTTCCTCATGTTGATCAAGAATATATGATACTGCTTGTTTGTTTTAAATTTGAAAGGTTATTCTAGGTCTTTCACGAATGCAAATGTTGGAAAAGGTTCAGGTACGCGGTGTGGGGTTTGTACAATGTACATGTAAACACACCCATCCTCTACCGTAACCTATCGCAAAACACACGGAAGTATTACGACAGTTTTTTGAATTTTATGACATCTTCATAAGCTTGGAAGAGTGTAAGTAATTGTAAACAAATACCTTTGGACTATACAACTGTTTTAATTTTTTTAGTAGTTGCTTTTTTTGAAGGAAACAAAACTAGTAAAATACATAACATCTTCTCTAATCTTCCTTCTAATACCTTTTTACATCGACAGTCATCGACATGCGGCATTTAAGCATATCTACAATAATTTAAGCTGTTATTTTCTCATTTGCATCTCGAATACGGATCCGTTGCCGAGGATACGTCTACTACTATTTCATGGGTGCTTCGATGGCTGAATCTACGTTCTTATGGATTACGTTTATTTCCTCGTAATCTCCTTGATACAGCGTTAGCATTTAATTGCGGTTCTATGCCGTACAATAATCATTCAAAATTACTTAAATGGACAAATCCGTCGTTAGAAAGGAAATATAGCGCATTACGTTGCATTTCCACGGTTACGTGTTGAGGTATGTAATATGCAGATGGCGACGTGGAACCATTTACATACGTACATAGGTAGCGATCGAGTCGGCTCTGCCGATCGTGAGCTTTTTCCGTTTCTCTTTTTTTTTTTTTAAACGTCTATTATAACCGGTGCCACAGTATTAGTCATAGATAGTATTAGTAGGTACCCACATGTGCGTCCGTTCGGTTCAGTCGTTCCTGATGCTGTCGATGTCATCGTGCTTTAATTACGGTTACTGCGGCCGTAGGTAATAAAGCCAGATGGTGCATTTGCGATTTTATGCAAATCGGAGTCATCATCAGGGACGAAGTGGCCTGTCTCTTGCAGTATTCGGATTCCGGAAAACGTTGGGGTTGCTACCACCCAGTTAATGGCGATCGGCACTAGCAGGGGTAGCGGTTGAGCTCTGGATGGCCGTTGGAATGACGACAGAGATGTTGGAGAGCCTTTTTTAGCACTGGCAAATAATTTTTAAGAGATGAAAAAGTGGAGAGCTCCAAACGCACCCTTAAAAAGGTCGATCGCTAATTTTAGTTTGGGATAAGCAGGGGTGGGCCATTGAATTTGTAATCCTGGGCTGTAACGATGAATGGAGTTCCTTTATTCTTGCCTGTTTTAAATTAAAGGCCCTAACAATATTTTTTTTATGTTACTCATCTTCAGGCTAAATATATTTTTAGTCTTTAAGTTAAAGGGGATTTTAATTTTTAATGTCGTGGTTCATTCTGAATCCTAATATTTTAATGTCCATTTTTTGTGAATCACCCTGTATAAATACATCCGGTATATTTATATTCTTATTTGTACTGTCTGTCACGTTTCCAAAATTTCATTATTTTAATGTAGATGCCCATACCTTCCCTTGATCGGTACGTAAATTCATGGCACGTACTTAAAAACGTTCCGGGGGGTTGAAATGGTAGCGAAGGGTGAGTGTGTCATGGCATTTAATCGTGATCGAATATTTCAGGCACGGATGGGACTGATGGGTTGTCGGAGTCGGAGTTGTGCCGGGCGAGGTGGTGCGGTGGGGTGTGATGCCTGCCTCAATGCGGCTCTCCGGCTCGACACCCCTTTGCCGGCGGTCGTTACGCGAAATTATGCGACATAACGGACGCGCTCTCTTAACTATGTCGCGTAATTAAAACGGGTAGACACTCGGGAGACTTCTAATAGGTTATACACAACCGCTTAACTGCACCAAATGTTGCATGCAGGCGTTCCTTGCAGAAATTATTATACGTAGAAACATATTTTACAAAATATAGAAATTGCAAACAGTTTTTCACATGACTGTAATCAATAATATTCATGAAACGATTTGCTTTCTCCTCTTCCAATTTCATTAATTTGTATTAATGGATTCGTTCACATTATTCTTTTGTCACTTAACTTGGGAGCTGTCTGAAACAGCCACCGATATCGTTTCACCTCTGGCACTTTCATCGTCCTTCTTCCTTTTTTCCTTCTCGGAATTGTCGACACGTAAATCACTCGAGTGCGATGTTCCAAGTCCGCGGCAGCAGTCGCCGCAGCATCGGCACCGAAGTGCTGCTGCAGGTCTGGTGGTGATTTACAGCCCTGCGGCACGTCGGAGGGTGCAACCCCGTGATGAAGGGCCTGTCGTCATGGTTACCCGGGACGTCGCCATTCTCTCCACTCCGCCCGTTGCGTCTGCCTGCTTTCTTCCTGTGTTTCTCGACGGTCGCTGCATAAGTTTTGATTTTCTTTTCATACCCACCGATCCAAAGACGAAAATTGTTAACGTTTCGAGTCTAAGATATGTTACTTCATTATAAATAAACCCACGAATGTATTTCACAGTTCAGATCAGACAGACACATTAGAATGTCTTGAACCTTACAACGCCACTTTGAGGTACGGTTGTGCTGCAGGAGAAGAATATTTTTACGGTCTATGTTCATGACGCGTTCTCAATCAGGTTGGCAATTAGAGGCTGTAGACGCACTTAAACAAATTTGTCTGTTGACATGCAAAATGGCCGAAAATTGAAAGATTTGTTACTCGCCTTGTCCGCCACGTTCATTCTAAAGTACAGCCAACGAGCTGACAATTGATGTGGTTTTTGGTCTCGTTTAGACGTACCATAAATATACACGTGTATAATTGGTCCAACAGTAGCTGATTTTTGAAGAAAAACGAGATACAAAAAAACAATAGTCATAAGGGTAATTTTAAATCAAAAAGAGGACCTTCTATGTACTTAAATAAGTATAATGGTGAAATATTACATTAAGAATTCGAGCAAAATTTAAATTTGTCTTTAAGTAAAATTTATTATTAGAATGTTGCATATAAAGTGAATGCAGACAATAATAATAAAAAGAATAAAATAAACGGAAATTAAATTTGCAAAAACACACTACTATTATTTAGCAATAGAATGAATACTATTCGAGAGGTTATCGTATGTCAGCTTATTAAGCCAATCAAGAAATAATTTTGCTCCTCGATTCCACGAAATTTGTCAGCTGTTTGGAACTTAATTAATTAAATTATAGTTATCATAAAATGCCTCGAGAAAGGCCGTCGTTATTGTAGATTAAAACGTATACGTTGATTAATTTATGCGCTTTATTATCCATAACAACAACGTTGATTCAGCATTCAATTACGCGAAATTGTTATTGGAAATGTACGTTTCAAATTAGTATTTATTTACAATTTCTCGTAGGCTTTCACGGACTGTGTTTGAATCTTTTACTGTTTTTTTTTTTTGTTTGCAAAAGTTATTTATTGCTTTCCAACCGGACAATTTAAGAGAAAGCGTTTCTGAACGAAGGGGTAACAAATGGATCAGCACGAGTGACGATCTTTGTTTTCTAAAGGGTTTGAAGCGGTTATAAAAAAGAAAGTTGTGCCTTTTTTACGACTTTAGAAAGGACAAATAGCTTTCTAACACAAAACGATCATAAATTACCAACACCTTTTACGAAATTTAGTTTCAAAAGCCAGAAAGGTTTCGGTTTAAATTTAATTTAAAGTACAGAAAGTTTCTGAATTCTAAAAATTTTTAAATGAATTCATGATGAGGATTTGGCTATCACTAAAAATATTTACTGTTGTGACTGCTGTTTTACGGACAAAAGTTAAAGAAAAAAAAGATTTTATTCCCTTCAGGAATGACGGTCATTATTTGTTTTTTGTTTTCAGGTCCAAACGGATGTCCACGAAGACGAGGTCGGCAGACGTACACCCGTTTCCAAACGCTGGAACTCGAGAAGGAATTCCATTTCAACCATTATCTGACCAGGCGGCGTCGCATAGAAATAGCCCACGCCCTATGTCTGACAGAACGACAGATCAAAATATGGTTCCAAAATCGACGGATGAAATTGAAAAAAGAACTGCGGGCCGTCAAAGAGATCAATGAACAGGCGCGACGAGAGCGCGAAGAACAGGACCGGCTCAAGCAGCAGCAGCAGGAAAAACAGCAGCAAAAAATGGAACAGCAGCAGCAGCAGCAGCATCACTCCTCCTCGCAGCATCCGCAACATCATCACGACAACATGAAGATGGGCATCGAAAAGAGTGCCGCTAGTAATGATCTCTTGAAAGCCGTGTCAAAGATACCCGCATAAAGAATTAAATAAATATAATGAGTGGGTGGTAGATAAACTACCCAACGAAATGTCCAAAATACGTACTAGTTTTTAAAGAAGGCGGTAGGATAGTTAGACAGGGACGGACGGCGGGGCTATTATTGAAATAGTAGCGGACGGATTTCGGATCCCTGTGGCTCTTTTTTGTGTTGCCTGTTGTACTCCTCTATACGTTGTAAATATTATTACTGATGTGTTCATATATTTAGTTATACAATCGCTGCTGATGGTTCTGCTGCTGCGGTCGTTGGACGAAGATGAACATGGAACACAGTGACTATTTTTGGACACCCTGTGTTTTGTGCAGTGACTGTGCTTTCGTTTGTCTCTCAATCGATTCCATTTTGTGATTTTCAGTTGGAATATTTCGAAACTTTGTTGTCAGTTCGAACTTGCTGTGTAGTGGTGGATGACGATGTTAACGTTAAAAAGTGTCTCGACCGTCGACGCATCAGAAAACATCAACTGAACGATTTTTATTATTCCCGTTTCATTATTTCATTTAGTTTTTGTTTTTCTACGAACTGTTATCGAGACGTGCTCTCTTCTCTTTTTTTTTTCGTTACTGCGGTTGTTTTTCTCTTTATTATTATTATTAGTTAACGTAACTGCTCGTGACTGTGTCCGGAGGGGTAGTTGTCTTTTCCCCGTGCAACTACGCCGTATTAACATATACGTAACTTGGTGTCAGGGTAGAAATTAATAAAGTAACCCGATCCGATTTAAATAAAAAAAAAAAAACAAACAAAATAAAAGGCGTTCTACTGAGTGATTGCGACAATGAGTTATTTCTATTGGTTGCTATTTTTCGACAAAGCAAACAAAATTTCATACAAGAACTTATTAGGCTTTCACGGCCAGAAATTTTAGTACTTACAGTCTGCGATCGAAATATACGATTATCTACGTCAAGACGTTTCGTAGAAAATTGCGGCTGACATCTTCTGTCCTCGTAATCAATACAGTATCAAACTGAAGATGTAGCTGTAGCTATTGACGAAACGCGTGGACGTGCATGGCTGTCTTATTTCAACTAATCAATAGTTAGAAGTAAAATAGCACGCAGATGAATTGAATTATAAATATTTTGACGTTAGTTTTTGAACTAATTTTTAATTAATAAATAATATTGCGCAGGGGTTGAAATCCTATTTTGGAGGTAAATTTTTAGTGAAACATACCCAGTTTTTTCATCTACACCAGGGGAGTTTTTCGTGCCCTTTTTATGATCTATTTTCTCTAAAAATTATCTATGATTTTAGATCAAACTGCAATTTGCCTTGTCGATATAATGGCAACGAAATAAATTTATATTCTTAATTTATTTTCACTGTAAAAAGTTACATAATCACATGGGGATGTTTTGGGTATTCTTGATTCACTAATTCATCAGTGAATCATAGGTTCTCCTCAAACTTCAAGTGTTATAATAAACAAAAACCAATTTTTCACATCAACATATAATTATTTATTGTTTTATTGTCAAATGCAAACTACCGTCCTCGTCATTATCATCAATTAACTTAGTCAGTTATTTCTGTGTCATTTTAATATATTGTTTTTTTTTTTTTTAATTGAAAATTTATATCTGATAATATTTGGTTGGTGTGAAAATGGTAATTTCTCTTCCAAATATTTATTAAACATAAAGTATACCGCAATTACGTACGACAGTTTTTAATAAGGAAATGTTTTATCACTACAACTATAATTATCATCATCTAATTTTATAAAAGTGAAAACGTCTTAATGTATTTGATTACTTACAATTAATTAGTGATAGATAAAGTTAGCAGAACAGCAGTACGCCTATCAATTACTATATACGTAAAATGGTACAATATTTTCTATGTAACCTTACATCCAGGTCGCCACTATTAATTATAGCAACAAATACTTAAAAAAAGATACCTAGTTTTATCAGTGTAAAAAAAATATATACCCAGATACATATAAGTACATAACAGTACATTCATTAATTATTTATAAAAATAGTAGCCGAAGATATATTTCGTTAAAGAAATTTTGTTGCAAAAAGAAAAAAATATTTCCCAGTGTGCATAGCTGAGCTTGATGGTCGTAGTCTTGGATTTTTCCTTTAGAGTTGTCTATACAACGTTTCGCCGGTAGTTGTTGCAGGCATCATCAGAGTTTGCATATGTAATCGTGGCAAAGATTGCGATTACGTGTTGAACCCTGGGGATGTAGTTGCCGGTAAAACGTTGGAAAGACAACTGCAGTAGGATTCCAAGATCAAACCTTACTATGTTTCTTTTGACGTTATTGGATTACCGTACTGACCTTTCATGATAACGATGTGTGATTTATGTGTTTTTCTTACTCGGTAAACATCATGAGTAATGTTGTGAGTTGTCGAATTTTTGTTATTGTTTCTGTTTAAATTTGAACTCATTTTTTGTTTTGTTGCTCGATTTAAGAAAAATTAAATCCTTTTCTAAATATTTTATATCTAGTGGTGAATGATTGATAATTCCTTTGAAAAAGGACCTTAAAAGTACCATAAAAATTGAGTTGTGCAACTAGCGGGAGAAAGGGACGATTTTATGAGTGTCGAACATTCAACTATGGCGAGTACCAGGATGCGGTAATGCGAACCGAACGTTGCCGAAGTGAGGCGGAAATTTATTACTGTATCGGCAATGAATTTCCGTCTTACTTCGGTACAGTTCGGCTCTCATTACTCCAGTCTGTTCTTCTATTTTAAGTTTGACTACTTAATTATGTACCATGAGCGTTAAATAAATAAAATTATATTTGTTAAAAAATATGGATTAAAAAGTTCACAACGTCTTTTTTTTTTTTTTTAATTTAAAAGACGTATTAGGTAGGTACTTAATTATATTTTAAAACTGACGCTAATAGTCTTTTAAGGTCCATTTTACAAACTAGCTGCATTTCTTTTGTCAATTTTGCTTTTACTTAATTAATTGAAATCGTTTAACTGGATACAGTATTTTTAGAATCTAATGTTTGCATCTTGTAGAAATATCGTGCACATTCGAATATGTAAATAATTATTGAGTAACTAATGGATTGTCTGTGACAAGTACACTGTAACAATTTATAAATTTAAATGAATAATAATAATATTAATTTAATGGATACGCCTAGTGGTAGGTAGCTATTTCCCCCTGTAGATTTAAAGTAATAGCGAGTTAAAAAATGCAGTTATTTATGTATGTAATTCGATGTAGTCTCGATACCTGTGAACTTGCCGTAAAAATAGAATAAGATTAGATGACACTGTTACATACTCTATGGATTCCGTGTGATAGAGGTGACTGTCATGATTCTTCCTACCCCTAAATGCGAGTGCGCTGTTTAGAAAAAGTCAAAATTTACTCAATCAAAATGGCACGATTTAATTTAATCATTTATAGAATTGGTATATCTATTTTTTTTTTAATTTTTAACGTTAATTTTTCTCTGGTTTTATTTTGTAATAACGAATGAAAACCAAAATACCATATTGAGTCGTACATAATCTTTTTTTTATACCTATCAAAGTCCGTCCATTTTTATTTAAAAAAACAAACTCATCATTTGGTTTTTTGAAAATTGGCAAGATGAAGGATAAATATAATTTCGGGATTAAAAACAGAAACTAAAACGGGTACTAAATTTTGACTTTTTGGTGTAAAAGCTTCACAAGCAAATATGACAAGTGCGTAAAAGTAGGTGGAATGTTTTTGAGTGCTTTTGACTATGACGAAAAAATGTTTAGTGTGTGATAAACTAAATGAACAATAAATTACAAAAAAAATCTTATTTCCCACAAAAAAAAACTGGTTAATTATTTCGTTAACTATATTCATAAATATGTGCTTGATTTATATGTCCATCAATTCTAATTATAGAGTTAAATTTAATGTTGTTTCTTATCGTGCAATACTGTTAAGTATTTAGTAGTCGATTTTTGGATATATGTATTGATAATTTTGTTGATATTAATTAATACGATATTATTAAATTGCCGAGTTTTTAGAATATTTATAATTTGGCTGGAGAAAAGTGCAATGATCTGTTTTTTCTTTAACAGAAGAAAGGCAGCAGAGCTAAACAAACAGTACAAGTAAAAAAAAATTTGGTATCATATAAATCAAGCACAATTAATTAAATTTTCTAATACATACACGTGTTGTTATTATTTCTATAAGTCTTACTTTTGCTATTGTTAGTGTGGTATTTTTTTTTTGTTTTGTACTAAAACAGCACGAATTTCTATCGAATTTTCTGTTTTTGTCAAGAAAATAAAATTCTTGTAGTAGATCCTGTATGTGCTTAATACTTTCTACTTTAATCTGGTTCATTAATTATCAGTTTCTTCTTAAACTTTCATTATTTCTTCTTATTTTTCGCCATCTGGCAGTGCGTAAAATTTTGCATTTAAAGTTTGATTTCATTTATCATTTCATCTACTATAGAAAATTTGCGTTTTTAATTTGATATTTTATCGTTTTTGTTATAAATATAAATTTGTTGCTATTAAGAAGCAACGAGCACTTTCAAATTATGTGCGGTTTTCTAAATGTTTATTGTTAACGGTCAGGTGAATTAATGCCAATTAACTGTTGTTAATTGCAATTCTTACCTGATAAAAAGATAAGCAAATAACGTTTTATTTCTACTGTTTTCGTTGCATGAATCTATAAATTAAACATCTGGTTAATGCGGGATTTACTTTAATCGCAAGATAATCGACCGTCAGTTTAATTGTCGTTAAACTAATTAAAGTCTTCTTTCATTTCACTAATTAAAAATAAACGGTAAAAACGGTAACAGAAAATTTTGAAGTTGAATTATACGTAAAGGTGTTTTAAACCACTTCATTTGTTGTTTGTTTTGGTTTTTGTTGATGTTAATTACGGTTATGTTATAATATTAATATTGGACAAATACTTACAAATTTTTTAACTACGTATGTTTATAATTCTAAAATTTCTTTAGAAACTTAATTTTTGAATTATTTTTCTTTATTACAATCAAATACTTTTTTTATTGTTTATCTTATGTTTTGGACGATTTGGCAGTTATTTTTTTATGACGACTGCTACATTCCCTTCTTTTCGTTTAACTTTTATGACCTCCGCCCCTAAACATTTCTATGTTTTGTTTAAAATGTTTTTTTAACTGGTTGAACATTGTAAATAACGTCGTTTACGTTGTGTATAATATGATCGTTTTATTGTATATTGCGTGTATGGCAGTATGACGGGCCGAATGGTGTATGTTTGTATACATGTAATGTGCGAATGTGCAAATTGATGTGCAAATGAAAATACACAGACATACATTCACACGCACGCACGCGTCTCGTCGCGTTGTGGTGGTACTCTCGAGGCCGAATTAAAGTGTTAGATAACCGCTATTATTATTATTATGATTATATTATTACTACTACTACTGTACTACTACTACTACTACGATAATTATTAATTACTGTAACGAAATGATTAGAACAGAGAGATTGGTCATATTCAACAGTGTCATAAGTATAGTTGCTACATAGTTCCCGCTTTGATGCCATGTGTCTTATTTCTATGTAACCTATTAATTGATAATTATACTTGTAATGTACAGATTGAACTGAATAAAATGTTAATTTCGAAAGCAGGTTTTTTTTTCATTTTAAATGTCCCAAATATCGACAATGAAAATTATTTTAAAATATGATAGTGTGATAAGTTAATTATGCTGAAGCTGTGTAAGATTGTTCACGCACTCGCTCTAGTCACCAGACACAGATAAACGCATACTTTTGTGCATTTACAACTGTAGGTACTATTCATTCGTTCGTCCTAAACGTGCTAGCGGTATATTATTATTAAGTATGTCTATGGTATACAATTTGTGATGCTCTTTTTTTGGATGAAGGTAAATTTCAAATTCACTTTTTCAAATAAAACGAAATGATTACGTCGATGTTGCTTCTACGGCTCTACAATCGAATCTACATAAAATGTTTCGTTTAACTAGTTACACAAGAATAATACAGAAAGAAAAACATTTTGGCGTTTGTTTATAATAAAATTGCCGATATGGTTCCGCGAAGTCCCTAAACGGCATCGGTAGTCGCATGACTTAACATTGTCATCCGTTTCCCTTTCCCAATGCGTTCAGTATAAGATGGATGGAGAAGGCATATCTATGGAAGTGGCAGCGCTAGTTCCGTAACGCTTAGTTCCATTTCGTTCAACCAATTTATATTTTTCATATATCTAATCTACCTACTTATTGAAAGATTGGAATCTAAGAGACTAAAATTTCCAACATTGCAGTCTCGCATTAAATTAGTCTTTGTTTACGACTGATATTTTTGTTCTGGATTGAAATCTTAAAATCCCTAAGTCAGAATAATTTAATAAATTCGTAAATTGTTAACGTTAAATTAATAAATCAATAAAGGCTTTATAAAAATATTTTCGAAATTACATATAGTCCCAATTAAAACTAAGTTGCAATTTTTTATCAAGGGCAAAATGATTTATTGCGTTATCACTTCCTGTGCTGTCGTATCTGCCACTGTTAATGGCTCTTAATTCATTATTTCATTAATTATTATTTATAGGTACCTATTAAAGAGATAATTTTCCGTCTCAAAATTGTTCTTAATATTCCCTTACATCTCTCAAAACGAGTTAAATATTTTTCAAAGAAATTAGATTTATATATCTTTCTTTAATCGCCCCCTCCCACGTGCTGAATGGCTCGTAAGAAGATCAAATCTTCTGGTAGCAAAGGAAGAATAATAACGTCATAAAAATGGGCCTGTGCAAAGCATGAAACAGTAAAAGGCTGATTTGTAAGTTAATAAAACTATGCCGTTGAATCGTTATTTTCCATTTAAGTTGCTCCCTTATCGTGTTAGCCGTAAGTCAGACTGATATTTCTGCCCCTTTCGCGCCCCCTCGAGAATACCGGATGGAAAACTTCCTTCTACCCCACTTATTCTTGTAAATGAGTTCATCTCTTGTTTTATGCCCGTTTCAAGTTGCAGAACAAATTTATAAAACGACAACAAAAATTTGAAGGGTGCTTTCTATTTCACGCCCGACCGCTTGACAAGTGCATCTTCTTGAATTGAGGGTAAAAAGGAACGTGTCTTGAAAATTTTCTTTAAAGAAATACATATACTTAATATTGATTACTTAAGGGATTAATAGGGGTAAGTGGCGAATTCTACTTACGTAGGTACTTTTATTTTATAATTTTAAAAAATCAAATTAATGAGAAGTTAAATTGCATTTTAAAATTCTATTCTATACAAACTGTCGAATGCTTTCAAATATTCTATTAAAGCACAACTTTTCGTATAGGTACGATGAAGTTGGGGGAGAGAAAATGTCGCGTGCCGCAAAACGATGTCGCCTTTATAACTTGGCCATTTGTGTAATAAGCTAAATCTAGCAAGATGAGAGTGTATATGGTGCGTACGTATGGCTGATAGTGATCGTTATGTTACCCTTACAATGCCACTACTAAAATGCGAACGTTTTTTCCTTTTCTTTCTTTTTTTTTTGAACATAACATCGGACTATGACGACGGAAACGAATGTGAGATGACGGGGAAAATGGATTGCGAAGCATTCAAGAAATTCGATATGAATCAAAAAATACAATGGGACCTTTTACCCTCTCGAATCTCATAATGCTTACGCAGGTTATGATCTGTCTCAACGAAAGATATTTTTATACTTTGTTACACTTTTTTTAACCACTCCGTTCTTTCAAAAAAAAATTTTTAGGGATGTTTTATTGCATAAATTTCATCAAGAACTTGACATGACTTGACTTGAAATTAAATCGAACTCAAGTCAAGTAGTAATTTTCCAATAATAAGTCAAGTCAAGTATTTTTTTATCAAGTACTGAAAAAGTCAAGTCAAACCTTCAAGCTACTCGATTTTCAAGTTATTTGTTAAAATATCAAGCTACTTGACTTGACAATTCACTAATACCTTCATTTTGTTTTAAACGTATGCACGTGTGTGGTCTCTTTAAATACAAGCATGCAAATATCCCTCTTTACCTCTTTGTACTTACCATAGAATCAAGTACTTAATACCTATAACCATTTGACGAAGTGATCAAGTTTTGCGATCAAATATAAAGTTTAAATGGAACTGATTGCATAATACATTTTTCCTTTCAATACTGGAAAGAATTCTTCGTTCTAATTGCTATTTAGCTCCAGGTATAACTGCGCATATATTAGTAAAGAACTTTTGCTACGACGACAGAACTATCATCCACTTCTTAATAATTATTATAATTTACCAACGTAGTTATATGTATGCAAATGTTTTACGTTTTAATTACAAAATCAACATATTGTTTTCAATATGATTCCATCATCAATTCAAATAATTGGAATCACTTTTAGTATTAAATGACTATAGGGGTAGATATGTATCTTTTTTTAATTTCTTTTTATAAATCTTAGTAGAAATGTTCACATTAGGATTTTACCCTCTGGTACTAACTTGTAACCAAACCCTCAAGCGGTTATCTTGCTCAGCAAGACAAGAAAGACATGATAAAGGATTTGTTACAAAAAACTTAAATATTCTGTAGTATCTATTTATTTTTTTGACTGAAGTAGGTTTTCGATCAGAGTATATTTTCTTTTTGTTTTCCTTTTTAATCTTCTATTCCCAATTTAAAAGACGTGAAAAGTAAAATATATCTGAAGTTCTTTCGCAAAACATTATGAAAATTTATTACAGCCTCGCAGCCCCTTCCATTTTTTTCAAATTTAAACGTAAAATAATGAGTCGTTGTCAGAACAAGACATTGGGAGCAGTATCGCACTACCAGCATTCGCATTCCTTGCACCAGAGGACTCTAAATCTGACTGGATGGCTAGCCGCCCCCTCGTTCCTTGTTTAAAAGATAAATTCTAATTTGTTTCGCCCGCGTGCGTGCCCTGGTGTCTTTCCGTTTCTCAGAGCCCTTTGGGGAACCACTTATCATTGTAGATAGAAAACTCAGTCGAAAGACTTGTTAGAAACATTACGAAAACGGAGAATGGAAAAGATATTTCCAAGGGGCTACATCAACCGGGGTTAAATAATATCTATAAGGGTTGGGTTTCGAACACAGCTAATAAATATCTATATTACGTACGTACTGTTGTATGCAAATCAAAATAGAATGGTAAAAAGTTTTTAATTGATCTATTAAATTTTTGGAAATTAATAAGTGTTCACAATTGAATTAATTTAGTGCTAATTAATTAACTAAAATTAATTGAATCTGAATTGAAGTATTTGTTTTAAATAAATTAATCGAAATTTTCATACGAATGTTGAATTTCTAGCAATTTCTCTTTTTTTCATATACAAATTGTCCTTTTTGGGAACGAAGTGAGATCTATTTATGGCTTACAGAATAAAATAAAATATTTTAATAAAATTAGTAAGTTTTCAGGAATAAAATTTGATGAGATTTGGCTCAATTTTTTGTGTTCTCTTAGGATGAAATAATTGATAACTATTAAACAAAGTTGCTTTTAAATTCCCTCAAATAATATTTAATACAAAAACCTATTTTTTACACCAAACGGAAGGTTATTACCGATATTCATTACTCATAAAAGATAAACCAACAATATGCAGTAATTAGCGAGATATTTGCATCTAAAGATTCTCTGACGACGTTACACAATATGTTTCCTGTATATAGAACAAATAGACTCGGCGAACGCGCCAAAGAGAGCGCGATGTACCGTAGTAGAGATAGAAGAAGAATTAATCCTAGGGCCCAGTTGGTGTTTCCCATTCTAAACCTGCAGTCGCATATAAATCGACAAACCGAAAATAATAAATCTGCTCGTTTCATGGCTGTAACTGCACTTGTTCACCCTATGCATTCACGGTGGATATGGCCACTACTATGTATATAGCTTGGGTAGACAAAATATGTTATGCCACGACGGGTTATCTCGCATTTAAATCTGTCAGTGAAGGACTTTCGAAGTTTGTTCAGATTCCTCGATAACCCGGTGATGGAAGTACTTGTTTTGAGTGTTGAACTTTCCGCGAACTGCAACGCATTCTCTCCTGACTGCGAGTGAGAGAAGCCACCGCGGTTGAATGTCAAGATGCACTTTCACGAACGAAAAAATGGTGCATTCGACGATCTCGTGCACTTGAAATAATAACGCGATAACACGAATAGTTTACATTGCTGACACCTAAAATTTTTCAAACTGGCCACTTGAGTTCGAAACGTCCCAATTGGTAGATACACGATATTTTTATTATTTGCTGTTTTGAATGTTCTGTAACTTTTTCCAGTTGTTAATGGTCACAAAAATGTTAAAAGACAGCACTCATTTGGATTTCTTGTAAACAAAAGACGTTGAGGTAACAAAATATGTATCTCTTGATGGTACAATTATAACATAGGGGTGGAAAAAATTTAACATTACTAAAATATGACTGTTTTATTAAAGATAATCGTAATTAAAACAAATACAAGATAAACACTGATTAATTAGCAATTCATACTAAAATACACAACCACTTATAACGTGTAAAATATTAAAATCATAATTAAAATTGTTTTTGTGGCTGTTTAAGTGTTCACCGTAAGCTGAATCTGATTCTTGATTTATAAAACTGCTGTGATGTTCTTATATTCTGCTTTTGAACGATCTACCAATCTGACCTACGTATATTTTGTTATAATCTAAACAGTTTAGCTGTAGATTTCTGATTTAACACGTAACAATTGTACCCCAACTGATATTCTAACAATTCTTGATGAAATATCTATAGAGAGCAAAACCTAATCCTGAACTACTAGTAGCGTCAACATGTCTGATTGTCACGTGGTCAAACGAGTTACTTTGTACCCGATCTTCCCTACCTTTTTCTCAAAAAAGTTATTAATTAAAATTATTTTGTTTGAAGGAAAAACTGTAGCAGCCTCATAATTTCCCAGATTATTGCGTACGCATGCATGCACCAGAGGAAAACTATTGTTAGTGTTCGTATGTCGTAAATCATACAACTGGCAACAATTATTAACGTGATCGTAATTCTCGAAAAATAAGGTGCGGGTCGTAACCGTAACGCGTACAGCCACCGCTATTAATCAACAATGTTCTTGTGAAGTCGTACGTGTGTAGTTTGAGAGTACGTAAAGTGTATTATGAGAGCCAACCATTAAAATTACATAAAATAATGCTAAAACCCAACCGGGTGTGGTTCGTTGTGAGAACAGCGATTTACAATTAGTAAAAATTTAACAAAGTATTTATTTGTTTGAACAATAGCAAAAAAAAATCTTTCAGCAGGCTATATGTACCTACTTATAAATATTAAGGAATTATATTTCCATTCGTTTAGGTAATGAGTAATAAATAAATTGTCATATAGGTACCTATTAGTTAATAGGGGCTGATAATAAAAAAAACATGCCCATGTGTCATTTGAAAAATAAAGAAGTTTATTTTTGTTATCGAAAATGTCAAATATTTTTTATGATTTTTGTAATTTATTTGGCAATTATTAAATTATTTCTCAATTTCTATTAACTTCTTTTGCCATAAAATCAACAATAAACCAAACTTTTTGGAGATTATACAAAATTTAAATATAAATGAACCTTATTTCTATCTTTATTATTAATTCATATTCTAAATACAACAAAAAATTGTTTATAAAAAAATATGTGCCCATTTTGTTAAACCTAAACATATGTAATTAAAAACTCGTAAAATGTTGCGAAAGGATTAAAATTCCCATCTAAATTTAAGAAAAAAATTTTATTAAAAATTTATAGCTTTTTTATAGTTTTTTGTTTAATAGGCCTATTTTTATTTATTTTATATTATTATAATTTGCATTTTTGCATATAAATTTAGGTGATAACTTAACATTAGGTACATGTTAGTGTTTGTATTTTTACTTTTTTTTACAAGAAACTTGTGCATAAAAGTATCTATAACTTTAAGTACTTACTTTCTGAACTGAAAATTAACCAACCGTTTACTCCTACCTCTCCTACTTAAATTTAAAACTAATTTAGTTCTGTTTTGTTTAGATAAAATTGAATACCTATTAGATATAATACGGAAGATAATGTTGTACAAGGGGTGAAGATAATTTCTATCTAGAATTGAAGTAGATAGTAATTTGTAAGTAAGTACATGAAACTTATTGAAGATTCTTTTGAAAATTGTTCATTTTTTACGATAGGTAAACATGCTACACCCCTATTTCTCGAAGGTTTCGGTTTCCCAGACAACCCCCTTTCGTTCGTAATTCTTTTTTTGTCCTACCCTCGACAACTAACAACGAAAATTTAAATTTGGACTCCCGTCTTTCATTATTAATTGTCAAGGAACAAGACACTGCAATTTTGACTACAATAGAAACTGCCAAGATGTTGTGGTAAATATTCTGGTTCATCCCTCCCATTTTTACCAACCCTAATATGGAAAGGGGATAGATGTTTATTTGTGTATACAGGGCGAATGAAATGCTCCACTACACATCTAACATGTTCTTCAACAATGTAACCGAAAAATACTTTAAATTTTAAAATATTAATCGTAAGTTTAGGGGTTTGATAGGTTGTTTAATAGGTTCATCAAGGAGGTCTGGATTTTAGCCTATACACCCCTTATCTTTACCAACAGTTTTAGATTCTGATTTAAAAATTTAACTTTTTATAGCTCTGTGGGCAATAATTTTGTAATTTTATTTCTTTGTTTTTCTTTAAACAAATTATGAACATAAAATCATAGAAATTGTGGGTTTATAAAACACATAATCTTATTTTAAACATATTAGGCTTTGGCTTTTGTTTTAAACGAAGAAAACGTACCTACCTATCTCGATCTAGACCAACATCATGGGTATTTTTAAGTTTTAATGGCGCAACCCTGACAAGCCCTTAAGACAGGGGTGTAACCGTTACGCTAATATATAAATCAGCCGACCATTTTGGGGTTTGTTTGGCGGCCCCACAAAGGGGTGCTCAACGACTGTTTAAGGCCAATTTACAAAGGCGAAATAGGTTGGAATTAGTACGAGAATTTTCTAAAATGAACCGTGACGACTACTTCCAAAATTAGAAATCTTCTACATAACAGGATGTAAGACGAGATGATGCCTATTTAGATGTTTGTTTACATTCTTAAAAATTAACCCTCAGTGAATTTTCACATTTTATGTAAGAATAAATGATAATTATGCACAATAGCTTACCCCCTTTCGATTTTCTTAAAAAAGCTTGTATTTGTCTTCAATGTGTATGTGCACCAAAGCGATAATGGCATCATTAGTAGTTGTGTTGTTGATTTATTTTAATATTGGGTGCATGTTGTATTTGTTATTTTTAGATAAGATAACGAACCATACGTTATGCGGTAGTAGGTGTGGGTTAATTAATTAAACACAACAATACAAGTACTAATGATGTCGTTATCGCGTTGGTACACATATACATTGAAGACAAACATAAGACATTTTTGAAAATTTCGAAGCTCTTATACCATGAACGGCACATTTCCGCGCTCATCATAGACATGACAAACTCTAAAAAAATGATTGCTTTTTTATTGACGCGACGAGACTTTAGACGTTAGTAGGTACCTAATAAAAAAATCAATAAATGCAAATAGTCAAGTCCTAGTTAACGATAGGGACGATTGGGAATCAATAAATTAACACAGATATTTCTTTCAAAAATTTCCTTATGCTTATTTATTTTATAAAAAAGTGGGCGCCTGTAATTCAAAAAAAAAAAAAAAACGAATGATAGTAGATAACATTACTTAGCGGGAATACAAGTGCCTATACAATCGTCTTTACGTGACAATTTATTATTTGTAATGCAAATGTGTTGACAACCGGTTGTTACCTATATCTTACTAAGAGTGTATTTATGTTAATAAATTCCAGAGAATGGCGAATGATGCTGTGTTAATTTTGCGAATGTAGCTATCAATGGCAGTTAACTTTTTCGTCCTTTGCCATTTCGCTACAGAGAGTGAGTGTATAGTGGCACGAAATTACTGCCCACTGACTGCTCCGAATAAAGTAATTTGACTTACACTGTGATAAATAAAATATGATAAGAACAACGTTAAATTGAATTGACTTTTTAATGGACTCCTGAGAATTATAAAAGCTTCTGAAGTTGAAGTCCGTATTTTCTATGGTAGAATTGTTTTTAAAGCGCATTATAGTTAAAACCGGTTATAACGACATCGAAGGAACCATCCATTTTTGGTCGTAAAAACCGATAGTCGTAATAACCGGTGATGTTTTCGAGATACAAAATAATATTTTATTTAGTGTTATTTAATGTCTGGGTACATATAAATCCATAGATATTATTAGGATTAATATATTCAGGTATAAAATATGTTTTGGTGCGCCTTGTGTACATTTAAGCAACAAACTAACTGAAGAGATATGAGATAGTGGGCTTTGATTATACTGCATGCACGTGTATTTTGTTCCTGAAGATTGACTCGAAACGTTTTTGTTTTTGTTTACCTTTGCTATCTCAATTGATGTTGATCTTTATATTGTACTTGATCATTATACTGTCCAAGATGTCGTTACTGTTACCTATTCAAATTGTTAACAAGACTGCTGGTCGTTGTAACAGATATAATTCTCCCAAGATATTAGTCAAATGTGGTCGCTTAATGAGGTATGTCGTAATAAGCAATGTCGTAAAAAGCGGTATTTTTATAAGGCGATCATATATATTCAGCTGGGACCTATGATTTTGGTCGATATAACCGGTGTGTCGTTTCAAGCGATGTCGTTGTAAACTTCTTAACTAACTACAGGTACAGATAAAAAGAAGTTGAATAAAAGTACCTAACGTATTTTCTGTGGATGTTGTATCATCTTCTTTTTTTTTTCTGAACTGACAGAATCTCTCAAGTCAAGGCCGGCCACGGAACACATTCCATAGAGTGTTTTTTTAGTCAGTTTAAATTATGCTTTTAAAGGCGCATTACTCTTTGACAGGATGATAAGTAATCCCGCGTCGTTTAGAAAAACAGTATCGATATTTATGTGGGCCCATAAATAACGACGTTTTCGAAAAGAAACCTTTTCGGGTTGATAAAAAATAATGAGATGAATCACTGACGAAGAGCAACTAATATTAATTAAGAGAAGAAGAAAAAATTATGATAATGAGATGTTCTTATTATTATTTAATTTACCGTAAAGTTTCTCTGTAACATTAGTATTAAAGGTTGGTATAGAGCTTTCGCTCAATCGAGACCAAAGAACCATAAATCATTTGGAGTAGGCACAAAAAAAAGGTAGGACGTCCTCTCAGCCAATACGACACTTAGAATCCTTTTTTTTTTAATTGTTTCTGTATTAATCGTATTGTATTGGCTGAGAGGACGTCCTACCTTTTTTTGTGCCTACTCCAAATGATTTATGGTTCTTTGGTCTCGATTGAGCGAAAGCTCTATATCTACAAATATCGATGAGCTTACTCAATTTGGTTTTTCTTTTCGGTTAATTCTAATTGAGTTTAATATTCGATAAAAATATAAAGCGTCGGAAAAGCTTAAGTAATCCGAACCGAAAACTTTGTGTTTACGATAACGATGTTTGGTTACATTTAGGATTTGATAATAGTGAAGTGATACAATGTGGCTGTAATCTACCTAATAATTATGTAGGTACGAACAAGTACGTTGAAGAATGTTTTACACACTCAAAAATTTCACATCACCAAAGTATCTAGTAAATTCCAGAGCGGAATCGGAGGAAAGAGCAACAGAAAAAAAACAAATCGTTAAGAAGGCCGTGCCGCTTGTGACGTCACCGTTGCGGGTACGCCCCCGAACGAAATGGGCGGCGGACGTATAAAATTTACGACGTGCTATTTAAGAGCTATCTGGTGGCTGCATAACGAAGCGTGCGGAGGCCATTACGATTCCCCCATTGGCCGAAATTAGAATGCGGATGTGCTTTAAGCGTTACGTTATCGATTCCGACTATTAACACGAACGAGACGGAAGATTGGAGGCACGTGGAAGATTCAGCCGGAATTTATCGATTGGCAAGTTGGCAAAAGCTAATAAAGAAATACGTTAACGTTTCGCTCTTTGTTTAGTGATCGTAGGTGGAATACCAAGATCACGACAGCGATGCCGCTTGCTTTTTATCGTTTTATGTGGCGTTTCGCGGTCTATTCAAGTTCGTTCTACCAGAAAAATAAATTTGGGAATGTTAAACATGCGGCATGCTTAACATTTTGGGTATTATTAATAGTTCTATTGCTTTAATTAGGTACATTGATTGTTGTTCAACAGTTTTTGTTCTGTTTTGGGTAGAAAATGTTTTTGTATATCACATCACCCTTTCTACCCTGAATCCTGGATTTACCCCTGCATCGTACTTTGGGGGATTTTGTTAAAAATGATAGCAAAAGTTGTAAAAGTCATCGTAAAAAATTAGTTGTTTGGACTACGGCCGTATTTTTTAACAGTCAAAGTTAATTCCTTTTGAGTCTGAACGTGTAATCATGAACCTTTTGTTAATTCCGGTGGCAGAATCTGTTTGTTCGGTCGTTAAACGTGGTCTTTAGCGTTAGCTAATTCTATTAAGCCGAACCAGAAAAAATGAGTTACGACAGTATAATTTCGGGCAATAAAACTTTATGGCCGCATGATAAGTGCAATAGCGGACGCATATCCACAACGTAGCGCGTCGCGTCGTTCCGCCACAGCCGCCTATGCACGCGAGATAAGAGAAGGCATCTGGCGCGGTAAACGGTCGTTATCAAGGCAGGCGGCGATGACGATGACGACGACAACAGACGACGGTGTCGAAATGCCAGCAATAATTTCGAGTGGCCCATAAAACACGGATTGTTTTCTTGACCTGTTCGTCCGAAAAGAAAACATCGTAAAGCTTGAGGTAGGTAGTGGTAGTGGATCGGTGGCAGCAGTAAGTAGGTAGTAGTAGTTGCAATAAAACGGGTCGTTAAAGTTGACTTTTACTGCACTTAAAAAAATACGATCCGCGCGTACACATCTAGGCGGCGGGCGGCATGGCAATGGCACGTGCCGTACTCGCTCAGATAACGGCAACAATAATAAAGATCAAATTAAGCTGATCATTAAAATAATTTTAAAGGCTGATAAACGCCAACTTTTAGTGCTTTATGCGTCCATGAAGTTGTCTAAGTACCTGAATCTTCTTCGTCTCCTTTCAACTTGTTCTCTCCTCGTCGTTTTAAGGTCAATTAATCACCGTTTTTATTGCTTTTATGCTTTCTCAGTAATTCCTTTGCCAAGTGACTTGTCGAACTGCGGTCTCTATCGGCGGAGGACAGCAATAAAGTGGCAAGCTTTAAGTGGAACTTGGCGCAACTTTACAGATGCCGCCCGGCGACTAGTCGTCTCGCGACCGCTTTCAGGTGCAGCTTTTTACTGAAAGATGGCTCTAAAAGTACCGTTTGGTGCTCATAAGTTCAATATTCATTTATTAATAGACGTCATTGCTTGAGTGTGTCATTTTTTAGTTGTTTGTTAGAGGGAGCAAATATCAAATTTATACTAAGAAGATTCACGATATAATTAATCAATTTGAGTCGTAACACTAAAATGTCCGGTATTTTTTTTATTATCGATAATAATTATTGATTGTACGTATGGGAGGTAAAAGTAGGGTTAGAATGAATTTTAAAATGGGGGATGTAAAATAAATGAAGTCGGAAATTTTCGATATTTAGGAAAGCAGATAAGCTAAGATGAAAAACTTGGGGAAAAGTCAAATTAGGTTTCATCAAAACGAAATCACTTCTGTGTTCGTGAAGGATCAGTTTGGAGATTAAAAAAGAATTATTATGTTCGGAGCACGGCTCAGTAGGTACAAAGTAGATCTAAGAAGGGGTAGGAGGATAAAAGGCTCTCTGGAAGTTAAGAAGGATAATGAATGAACGAAAAACAGGATGGTAAGACAGCTCATAAGATTTGAAGGGATAGGTAAAGACTCATTAGAGGCAGAAACAGTTCTAAAGAGGGGCAGAAGGTGAACTCATGATCATTTTTTACCCTACTTAGGAACCACAAAAAAAATCTTAATAATACAATGGCAATAAATCGTTTTTGTGAAATATCTCCACAGTTTTTGTCAAAAGTAATTTGCTAATTTTCAAAACTTTACCAAGACAACTACTTTCACTTACATTTGAGTTTAGTTAGGGAGTTAGTTATCCATGATCCACCGAAAACATTTTTTTTACGACACTATCACTATAAACTGAACAAAATGAACGAACGATTCACATCACTAGGAAATATATCTATAGTATACCACAAACTTCATTTTTATATCTACCTTTTCACTGAAATTATTAATTAAACGATTTATATCAGAAACTATCCCGTTTTCTCGATAAGTTACTGTACCTTTAATAACGTTCACTTTGAAAAACCGATTGGGACTGTTTGAAAATCAGATAGAACGAAATCTGCAGAATATTGGTGCAATAAAAGTTTAACTTTCAAAAACAGGTAGTTTAAGCCTTTCGTAAAAACGTAGCTTTCATTTTTATTGCAGGGCAATTAGGTCTTGCTTTGAAAAGGGTTTGTACTGTATAGGTACTAACTTTCTAAAAAGGGTGCCTTTTGTCAACACTTTTTTTGTTGGAAGTGAAAGCTGCTGGTAGAAAAATATTTTTTTTTTACCTAAGTTAAACCTTTTAAACACAATTGTTAGTGTTACAACCTGTTGACGTTTTAAATTGTCAGCAAGTTTTTATAAACATAAAAATGAAATTATTCATAATTTTGACAAAAACAGATATTAATGAGTGGTATTTTTATTAACAACTCAATTAATTAATAAAGGACAGATACAAGTTATAGTAGATTCTAATAGAAAATAGAACTCTGTTGCAATTCATCGAAAATTTTGAAAATGTAATATTTAGGGATTTATACTCATAGGTAAATTGCAGGAATAATTTTAGATTTTTTTTTTAAATTTATTGTCTAGTAATTACCACACACATGCTACTTTATAATTTAAAGAATTTCTTTTAAAGTCATAAAGATAAGGGTATGGAAATTGTGGGTAAAATATTTCAAATTAAAATTTTTTATTTGTATCTATAATTACCTACATAAATTTTAAACTCTAACAATATTTTTTTTTGTTTCAGTTTGCTGCGACAATCGTTGAAAAGGGTAAGTCTAAGTACAAATAGTTTTTAGTTTTTGGAAATGTGGAAAATTTAATTTTATAAAAAGTTCGCTCACTTTTCTCCTAGTGGTTTTAGGAATGATTGGTATAGGGATTATGTTTTATTAATGAATAGAATAGTGCAATTCATAAAAAATAACTATAACATTTGCTATAGATCGAGTTGACAATGTTTTAAAGGTCGTCTTCATGTATTAGAAAACAGTTAAGTATTATGATGTTTAAGAATGTTCTGGAGTGTTTTAGAGAGGTTTATAGAATATTCCAAATATTGTGACAAGGATCTAGAATTTTGGAGAAAGATCCAAAATATTCTTCGTTTTTTGAGTTTTTAAATGACCATTCTCTGGAATTTTCCAGATCTTTCCAAAGCGTGTAAGAAAACACTAAAATCCCAAAATTTCACAAAAGATTTAGAAATCTTTAGATGCATTTTGACACCTAAAGGGTCATTTGCAATTCGGTGTCAAAAATTCATTTGATTTTGAAACACATCCTAAGGTTTTTTATTCTTCAATTAACCTAATTTCGAAAATTTCCCTTGCCTTGTTCGAGTTCTCTTTTGTCAGCCAGGATCGTTATTAAAATTCCTCGCCAGAAACATAACGTTACCCATTTTATTTGACTTTCTCGATCCTTTTCTCTGTCGGTCTGACTATCGTGTGACAGCGGAATTTACGAAAGAACGTAATGAGATTTCTAATAACGATTCGGACGACCGACTCGACTGGTCGACTGACGACGATCCGGGTTTGTTCCTTTCTGCGGTCTCTATCATGTTGCATCTCCGGTCGGGTTTAATTAAAAATGTCCCATTTTTCTTCGAAATATGCATCCCATTGTGACATGAATGGCACAACAAGCTGTTTAAATGGTCTGTCGACGTTCTTAAGTGAATCCTAAAAATTAAGTTTAGAGATAAACGGTTTATTATTTTTTAAAGAAATCAAATTGTTAATTAAACAATAAACATTAATTGAATACGTCAAATTACATTAATTTATATTGGAATTCTATGAAATTGACCCACTTTTAGTAACGTAACCTGACGTTTCTAAAAATAACTATAAATCATCGTCTTTACAAAATATTGATAAAAAGAATCCTGGGATGAAAAAAAGGGTCGTGTTCAAAATAAATACAATTTTTATTAGAATTTTCGATCGTTATTTTCTACCCATAAAAAATACAAAAACCACAAAAATATATGCCTACTTTAAAATGGAAGCGGTAGGGAATGGGGTTGTGTGGGTGGTAAAATGTTAAGGCGTTGGCGGAATGGATGCCTGAGGCCGCTATTTCACTGTCCGAGGAAAGACGGGGCTAGGCCATTATACGAACTGGAGCAATACCTTTTCGCAGCTGGGCTGCATCTTTGGTCGCTTGTAAATTCCCAGGGAAAAAAACGATCCCTAGTCAATTTCCTCCCACTTTCCTATCTATTCCTCGTTCTGCAATCAGAACTTTTAGTTTAAAATAAGAATTCAAAAGAGAAAAATTAGAGCCATGTGTATTTTTTTGTAAATATATCATCAGGAGTTTCTCAAATGAAGATCGACAACTTTAGCGCATTAGCGACTGAACTTTCTGAGACTTCAGTTTCGCTCAGTTCCAAAAGTAAGACTCGCTAAAGATTCAGTTAGTCTCTGATTCCGAAACTTATTAGATACTACCATTTTTTGAGTACCTCTTCGCCTATTTTAGTACAAATTTTTCTTAATCAGTTGAGTAAACCGTTGGTCACATTTCGCAACAGGGGATTCCTTCGTTCGCGATAATGGAAACTGAACTCAGATGTAGCCGACGAGACGGATGCGGCTGCTCCCAACTAGAAATAAGAAGAATGCGTGCCGAGGGGGGACTCCCCCGATTATAAAGCATCCGCGGCCGCCGCCCGCTCGTGCGCCCATTGGTTGCTCCCGTTCGTTGTCCTGGCAACGAGGAGGAACGCGGCGAGGAATCCTTCGGCTGCGACATGCTGATTCATGGCCACCTTGAGATACGTTTTAATGTTGACTTTATTCAAATTAATGGCGCGAGAGCGAGCTCATGGAACGCGTATTCTATCGACGTCCGCGGTCCCAGCGTGCCCCGTGGAGCGCACTCAGGCACATCAGGAATAATCGCGGAAGGCAAAATTTCAAAAAAAAAAAAACATTGAGAGACAATTTTAGACTTTTTGGTACGAAATTCTAAAGATTCTTCAAAATCTTTCTATTTAATTCCTTTTATTTGTTTGTGTTAAAAATTATGACGAAATTTTCTTTTCTCAAAACGTGCTCTGCCTTCGAAGAAATTAATTGCTGATTTTCGAGGGAAAGGCCTATAAATTTTCTGGCAAGTTCGAAACAGAGACGCCCGAAAGTTGCGTGAAGCTTATCAAAAAAATCGTTATTTTGTGCTGATGCTGTCACATTCGCCTTTTGGTCCCTTGACCTGACTTTGGAACGTCACGCACATACTGAAAGAAAAAAGAAAAATTGAATAAGTTACTTCATAATTAACACACCCACATATATATTTTAATGTTTATGAATTATTACACATTTAATCATAAAAAAGTCCCATAATACCTATATTATGAAAAGGTAGACCATCATCGAAGTTTATATTATTTGCTGCAATAGAGGGCATTTGTTGAAATTTTTAAGCTGGCAAATAACTGTTGCTACTTTTTATTTAGCGTTAAGTTTTGTAAAACGTGTATTTCGATTTTTCGACGATTACATAGCCCAAACCGTGATAGATTCGAAAAAAATATAAAGACCTTTTTGTAGATAATTGAATTTTATATAAAAAAGTCTGGGACAGCAACCCTGTATCTTTTGCAGGTAAAAAAACAGCACTATAAGGGCGCTTAGGAGGTTGAAGCGCGTCTTGGGAACGCTGTATTGTTTTACCTGTTAAAGGTAAATAGGTGCTGTCCTGGACTTTTTTGTAGAAAATTTAATTATCTATAAAAAAGGCCTGTATAGTTTTTTCATATTTATCACGGTTTTGCCTACGTAAGCGTCGAAAGGTCAAATAACACGTTCTGCAAAACTTAACGTTAAATGATAAACAGTAACAACAATTTGCCAATGCTTAAAAATTTGTAAGTACAAATGCTTTTCTGAACTTACTCTACAAGAATCCGCGATGAAAAAAAATTTGCACTATAAATACCTCGGCTATAAGAATAAAACGGTTCCCTACGAAAGGACCTCCTTCTATGACGCTGCGCGTTAGCGCTCTGGCCTTCGATAACGATGGTAACAGTGTAACTCATATCAAGCTCTAAAGTATTTTACATTTATGTAATGTTGCAATCGTGTCTACATGAATCTGTAAAAGTGAGAATTTCATAATTTATAAAATGGTAACAAAAGATCTGTATATGGAATTGGGATACCTAAGATTTACCTACCTGTCTTGTATCCCGTTTAGAAGATCTATTGAATCCTGCACACCCACTCTTTTTTTGTAATAAAGCCTTCTGGAAAAGCCGTTGTCGTAGTTCATTCCTTTATGAACTTATTGTCAGATTTATGGCACTGGTTTCAGATGGTCAGGGGCAAACACCCTCGCTGGTCATTCACATTTGTCATTGGAACGGGTACTTTAAATCGAGAATATACCTACAACAAAAAAATACAAAACTAAATCAAACTTGGCTAATTTTGAAAGCAGTTAATTCCAAGAGCCCTGAGCTAAATATTTTTTATACGGTTGGAAAGTGTTATTTATGGTTAATGGGAGGTATTAATGACCATTAAGGCAGTCATTTTGCATTCTTTATATGGCCATTATAAAGATGTTTTAAAGCTACATAGAGATAATTTAAATGTGTGTAATAATACTTAATAAGAGGATAGCGATTAAGCAGGTTGGTGAATTATATTGGTTTGCTGACAGTTTCTTAATTTGTTCAGTATTTCATTATTTAATAGCGTTTCAAGGACTATAATGTCATCGTTAATTTAGAAACTATTTTGGTTATGCGATAGCTTTCATGGTTGCGACTCAAAGTTCTTTTAAATATTAATTATCTAATACTAAAAGCAATTATTGCTATTTAAAATTTGACGAAATTGGACTTTTTGTTTGTATGATAGTTGTAGATGTATTAATCCTCCCCATTTGATGAAATATTCAAATTACTCAATTTTGAATCACCCTATATTCAATTTGTCATAATGATTTACGAATAATAATAATGAATCAAAAGGAACCTAAACTTTTTTTAAAGAGCAATTCAGTCCGTGTGTTTGTAATGGTTTCGCTAACGTGTCTTCGCATTTAGATGGGGAAAGTTTTTAATTTCGGGGGATTTGTTTTGAAACGTTTTACCATCAACGACGTCGACGTCGATGACGGCGACGACGACCCCTCGTGCCACATCCCTGGCACAAACTTCAAGACGAAATCTCGTGATGTATTCAGCGTACGGCCTCGTCGTTATTACAATATTTTCTTGGAGAGTGCCGCCAGTAAATTTTGCTTAAACTCTCTTCCAACGCGGCACCGACCGACCTACCCCCGTCGCCGCTTTTAATATTAAATTCCCCCGCGTCTCGCTTCCGGACTTAAAAAGCCCATAACACTGTCGGAATGCATAAGGTTGCCTTAAGGGCCGATAACAATATATTTAATTTAAAGAAGGGCGCATAAATTTAGAAATCGGCTCCCCTATATTGTCGTGTAGTTAAAATTTTCTACCCCTAGTCTTTGCTAAACTTTTTTTCACATTATAGGTACAAACATTCAATTTTAATTTAGATTAATTCAATTTGTGAAATTTATAGGTTGATTTACTTTCCAAAAAAAATTATATTTTATAGTTTGCTTAGTTTAAAATGTAACTCAAAGATAAACTATGATGAACATCATGAACAAAGGCAAAGAGAAAACTTTAGCTAACTCGTACACATATATACATACCTACATAACTGTCGGGGTAAACGAGTTTTCGTGCTCATTTTGGAAAAATATTGCCGACGACGTCGACGGGTGGACGCGGGCGTCCCGATGCTCGCTTACCCTTACAACCTTTGTGCTTAAAGCGGATGCGGGTGTGCGCTATCATGAAAACGAACGAAAACAGGACAATAAAGTAATTTCTGCGTTGAGTTTTGAGTCAATAATGGGGGATTTTTATTTGTATGTTTTGTAAACAAGTAGAGCAGTTAATCGTTTTGTAGAGCCCCGTGCTGTTGTAAATATACTTACGAGAATTTCTATTAAAAAAAAGACATATCCAAGTAGGTTATCATGTTGATAGAGATGAATAGATTTTTTATTAAAAAAACCGATGGATAAAGAAAGCCAAATATAAAAATAAAATTATAATAAAATCATGAGTATAAGTATGGGACGTTTAAAAGAAATACGTACTTAGGTACATTATTAAAAGTATTTTGAGAAAGATTTTCTATTTTTCAATTTTGTTTGCTTTAGGGAGGTTTTAATGACCGATTCATTATTTTTTTTATTCGAAGGGTGCATCTGACATAAATCCTTGTATAAATTTTATTCATAAAAGAAATCAAAGTATGAACTTGTGTAACGTAGAATTTTGTGCCCCTTTTCTAACGCCACACGTCTTTCATCTTGTCCAAGTTTTACGACTCGACAAGATTAATGAATTTTCGACAAAGGAACGACTCTTCACACCGTTTAAATAGTCGTAAAAGTATGTTTTGATAACCAAGAGCCTTCTTTTTCGAAGGTGGTGGCAAGTGGCAACTGCGTTTGTGTTATGTAAGCAACTGGGTTCCCGTATCCGTAGCTGTGGACAATGAAAAAAGAGGGTAAACTGCCCCATAAAACTTCAACTTTTACTGCCCGTAAAACGATCGTAACTATTAATAACGTCGAGTCGTAAAACTGATTACTGTTGACACCTTTTTTTCTGAAATGAAGAGGGCGTAACGCGGTAACCGTTACAAGTATTTTATTGCAAAGAATTAGTTTAACTGGTCGTTATGTTTAATGGCCACCACACGACTCAGATAGCTGTAAAACGATATTTTATTGCATCGAAATTTGCGTTTTCCAAACGGATAAAGTCGTTTTCTTGAAATAGGTACACGTGTCTACAAATTTTTTGTTCTCATGTTTAATTTAATGTAAGTAGCAATAAAACCGTATATAAATACAAGAGAAATTATTGCAAGTTTTATGGATGATAAATTAATTTAAATTTAAATTTAACCCAATCATCATTAATGACACGTCACACATGTTATCAATTTGAATTTGAATTGTTTCTACAGTTTAAGAATTTACTTTCTTTATTTTTATCTCCCTTCGTTTTTATTTGTTCGTTGGCATCACGACAGAATTGTCTTACGCCAACCCTTCTCTCATTTCCTATTTTCTCAGATAATCTTGACCAACTTCCGGAGACATTTTCACTTCCATTTCCCATCCCCCGAACAAACGTGTCCTATTTTATTTTCGCGATCGTCAACGCCCTTTTCAGATCCAATCGTTTACAACTACCAACACTATCAGAATCTGAATGCTTTTGAAAAATCGTTTGGAAAATTTGCTAAAAGAGATTGTGTTTTTTTTTTTAATTAAAATTATAATTAGAGACTAAAATCCAGAGGTGTTTTTTTAGTCAAGTTCCAAAACACCAAAAGCTCAAACATTCAATTTTATAATAACATTCATGTGAAATGTCGTTAGCTCAGTTAGGTATCTAAGCACGAAGGACTTTAACCTCTTTCATTTGTTATCGTTCCCGGAATTTTCACGTCCCGGAATCCCCGTCATCGACGTCGTCGTTATCGGCGTTAAATGAAGTGAACGTTTGGAAATGGTAGCGTCAGCATCAAGCAGGCGAGAGCTCCGGGACCCGCTCGCTCCGGTATATATACCTGCCCGCCTATCCGGAACGACGGTTCCGGCAAGTGAAGCGGAAGTAGATCCGGGCCCGGAAACGATTGTCTGTGCCTGTGAGATAGCGCAAAGCCCCTGGGATCAAGGGACCGCCCGGTTGGTTCACTCTCTCTCGTCTGATTTTCTCCAACTCACCCCGCTACAATGCGATAGAATATTTTTTATCTTATCGTAATACAAAAGCCGTTCCGAGATAATTTAAGGTTAATGGAGTCGACGCTTCAGGCGGACAAAGAAAAATTAGAGTTTGACGGAAATAAATTGGTCTGTTCTAACTCATCTAGATTCTTCATCGTTAAGTCCTCATGAATTTTTACTATATAAAATTAGTCCTCAGAAGACCAGGACGGTGTAGGTGCCTACTAATTCTAATCGATAAATGTCTACCCAATAATTATCTACAAAAACTATTTCAAAATTCGAAGATCGAGATGGATCTCCAATATCAATCCTCAAGCAGATGGTTTATAGAGTCAACTTTGTAAATTGTTGTTGGTTTTTTTTTTGAAATCTGCATATTCGTGGTCTCATAGCTTTATTGAGAACAAATGAAATTGGTTCATTGCTAATTGTAAGTTTGAAGAAAATTGGTTTAGACGTCTCCAAAATATTCACTAGATAGGTAGGTACTAATGGTATCTTAAATTCGGATTTTCCTTCTTTTAAAGGGTTATATTTGTGTTGAGGAATTTTGAATCTCAGAATCAAATACGTAACTGTGAGAGTCTCTGAAAGAGTATTTGTTTTGGCACTCAACGAGACTGTAGTTTCCAATCTTATCTCATGTCCTCAAAGAACAAACGTCAGCATGATCCTCAGAGTCTTCAGTTCGAAAACTCGTTGGACACGCACCTCCACTTCATCTTATTTCCCATTTTTCGAAAAATTTAAGGATCTTCCTCTTTTCACTTTCTGTTAATTTCTAATTAGTCCCTCATATTACAGATGTTATCCTAGAATTCCATCCTTTCTCTTCCTATTGATTTTCATGCTTCTTGTACTTTTTCGACAAGAAATTGTCTACTAGTTTTTGAAACATATGCTTATGTTGTATTCGAGCAAAAATTCTTGTGTATAATCGCAGCCATATTTTTGAAAAGGGAAAGACAGGACGATCAGCCTGCAGCGAGAGCAGTTCATTCGAATGGAAAGGCAATAAAACGAGCGAGGCAATATGTTGTTGGGGTTGTGCTGTTTGTGTTGCTGCCGTTGTGTGTATGTGTTCGTGTATCTGTATTACGATTCGGTCCCGTCCACTCCTGAGGCTTTTGCTCGAGCGATAAACGCTGATGGACGGATATGTCCGCGCGTAACAACCGCAACGATATACTACGATACTACACACGGATATGTGTACATATGTATGTAGAAACTCTGGATGACTTGACCGAAAACCCTATCGTCCATCCCCAGCCTCTTCCTACTCCTCCTCGTGTCCTCCATCACCTCTAGAGCCGTCGAATTTCCTCTTTCTCCGGCCGCGCCCGACCACCCCCTGACGAATAATCACATAAACATGTCGGTGGAGATTAAACCTGGATTAGAAGGGAACGAAACGCTATAGGTACCAATTTAAAGTTTAATTCGAATTCCCGTTTAGTGACTTATAATATATCGTCAAAGAAATTATGGCGAAACGTTCTGCAGTATTATCTGCACACTACGACGTTTATGAATATTGTCTCCATTTTTAGTACCTGACAATTAATCACCTAATAATTCTAAAAGTTTTCGTCGATTAGATTTCTGATTTTCAACGCTGATAAAGTATCAGTGAAGCCGGCATATTGCTTGCACACGAAGAATTCCAGATAAACCCAAGTGTCATCTTAAACGACGGTTATTGGTGAAACGTGCAGGCGACGCTGATGAAGTTTCCCAATTCTCTCGTTTCTTTGCAGCGTCAACCTCCGACGTGAAAAACTTTTGTTATAAACGCCGCATCCCAAATCCTCACGTACTAACTTCGTCTCATAAAACTCATATGAATCGGGAACAACCGTACGGAACAATAATATTAAAGCCTTTTCGCCCTTTCTGGAGCTTGGAGGACGGGGTTTAAACCACCTCCCAGGACATATAGAACACGTTTAGAGAACCATGACAATAACATTGTACGGAAACGGCATATCTACAGTCACAAAGCAACATACAAGAAGCACCAATCTTGAATTATAGCGAAGAAAATCTGTCGAGATTATTCGATAAAGTTTAAACAAATAAAAAACAACAACATATTTGGTATGCTGGGAAGGTAAAATTTTAATTGGAAAAATCAGTAGAGGCAATAAACAAAATTTGAACAATGTTAAGTAGTCAGGGTAAAGAAGTTTGATCTTTTCGGAAATGAGCAGATTTTGGTCTACTGTAGGAAGAAGTGGAGATAGAGCAAACCCATCTCATGCTCTAGAGAGAACGATGCAGAAGGCGTGTAATCAACATACGAACCGCCCTATCCACAACACGCCCATCGCTACCCGGTATATATATCAGTACACAGCCAGCTCTCCACTCAGTCGCTGTGAAGACTTCGAGGTAATCTTCGCTCTCGTCAACGCAGATCCACTAAAGATGTCATCAAATTATACAATGGAACAAAGGACGTATGATTCATTAACTCCTGCGGGTAATCCGAACAAAGCAGATTGGTGCAGCCAAGTACTTCCCAGTGCCCAAAAGAATTGTAGAATCTTCGGTTGCTACTTCCAATATTTTAATGGATTATTGTGTATTAAAGGGTAAAATTTTTCGTTAATGGAGACCATACGATGAAAAAGGAGTAGCATTTGAATTGGCAATAAAAAATGGGGTTACATATCCAATATCTATGGTTAAAAGGAACAGCTGAGGGTAAATTGCTGAACCAATTCCTAAGTCGTCATCTTAATGAAACAAAAAAAAAAAGAAGAAGAGGAAAATCCAATTAGCTAAATAGATAATGAAAGGCAACCAAAATTTAAGGAAGCAAGTACCTTAAAATAAAAGATGAAGCTGATCCAAGGATTAAGAAAATTCTGAAGATGAAAGCACTTTAGTATCTACGACAGCTCAGACTCAGAATTTGGAGGGGAACATTTTTGTATTAATTTTTTTTTCCTTATACATATTTGTTTTTTTTACATATACCTACGAAGAAAACCACATTTTCTCTGATCACCTGATAAAAATTGATGTTTTAAATAACTCAAGACGATTGTATAATTTATATTATTGAGCAGAAGGAAAGCAGTGGCGCCCGTTAATTGCCGTATTTAATTAAAGAAGATAAATTCTCACGGGAGCTTTAAAACGTTCTCCAATTATTTCACCGGCCGTTAGTCGAGCTCGTTAGCGGATAATAGTCGCCATTAACCATTTAAATGGCGACACCGAATTCTGCTGCAAATGCACACAACATGCTTTCATACCTAATTTATCGGTTTTATAGATTCATTGTAGCCCATCGAACGGGCCGTTCGCTTTTATTGGACCATTTCAGGTGCCGCGGGGCACGCGGTATCTCTCCATACACATACGGAAACGTACGTGTCGATGCAGTATCCGGTCGTGTATTTGTAAAATGTAATCGAATCGATATTGTCGCGCTACGCCATTTAAAAATTTCAACGGTTACGTTCACATAACGTACGGTCAGGTGCACACATGTGCTCTCTTCTCGATGGACTTTTTAAATCGTTTTTAGTAAATATCGGTTTCACGTTGGTACACCTTCCTACACTGTTTCGGCAACAGTTTATAATCAGGATGCTGTGTACAGATGGAAAACTGAAATACAATTAATTTAATTCTTGAAAAGAAGACCAGAATCCTTTGTTAATCGATTTATTTACGTCACTGGTGGCTGTCGACCTGAAGACATGACAGTCCCCGATTGATTCTAGCACCTAAACAAGATCCTTACTAATTTCCAAAGGGCCCTTTTCGAATTCTAAGAACGCCTCCACAGTATGTCGTCATCCTTCTGTTGTCGCTAACGACATTCATCGTCAAGAATGGCATCGAAAGCCTTGTAAGCCTCAGAAGAATTCGAAGTCATAGTTCAGAATAAGAGGTTCAACTTTTGGTAATTATGCACTATAGCTTACCTATATTCGATTTTATTGAAAAAAAAGTATGATGCAGAGTTCTTCATGTTGATCAAGAATGCATATATACGTTCGGCGCGGAAATTAGCCGCTCATGGTGTTTTTGAGCTTCTAAATTTTCAAAAATGTCTTGTATTTGTCTTCAATGTGTATGTGTATCAACGCGATAATTACATCATTAGTACTTGTATTGTTGTGTTTAATTAATCTTGCGACCATGTACTTACTGTTTATGTTAAGATGAGATTAACGAACGACTGAAGAGGAATTGTTTATATTTATACTAGCGTACAACCTATGGTTCGTTATCTGATCTAAAAATAACAAATACAACATCCACCCAAAATTAAAATTAAAAAATTTAGAAGCTTAAAAACTACAGCATACTTGTTTTTTCAAGAAAATTGAAAGGGGGTAAGCTATTGTGCATAATTGCCAAATTTTGATGGGTGTTGTAAATAATTGTTTTGAAATTCAGAAGGTACCTTTTGTAATTGGATATTTAAAAAAAAAATTAATTAAACCGTGGTGTGAATTGAAACTTTGTGGATTTAGGTTGTGTGGCGTCGCGTGGTTGTAATTCAATGCAAATTTCCAATAGCCGATTCGAGTGTGGTTTGTGATGTCTTTATCGCGCAATTCCAGGACAGAACGGCCTGTTAATCCTCCCCAAGTACGCAGTTGCCGCGGCGAGGCTGCATCACCATTCTCGAAACTTAATAAATTTATGCCCGGGTATAATCCCCCGGCGAGAGTTCCGCTTTTATATGAAAATGTATTTGTGACCCGTTCAAATTCATGACCCACCGGCGAGCCGGGCTTAACACGTAATGTTTTAATAACACGTCTCCATTAAAACCGCCCACTACGTACTACCAACCAACTCAGCTGGTATCTACATAGGTACAATACCACACCATACAGAAAATAATCACTCTGGCATAATAAATATTTTGATATAGGTAGTTGTTTATGATTTTTTTGGATATCGTTTCCATTATTCAGAAAGCTCTTCATCATCAGTTGGATTACAATGATGGAATTTATGGAATTTCACAAACTTTATGGTACTTTAGATAATGTAATAATAATACAGAGACATCTGATCACGTTTCGTTATGAGATCATCGCAATTTTTGATCCAATTTTCACGTTCAATACTTTCCAGAAATAGAAGGTGGAACGCATTAACTCACACAACTAATTAAGCGTTAGCAACTAAGTTCGCCTTTCTCATTTTCGGTAATAAGTAAAGTGCGGCTTCGTTCCCCCTTTCCCCTTTCGTTCCCGTCCATCGCCTGTTTCCCCACTTTCTCTAATGAGCTTCAAGTTCTCTACAGCTTTCCGAAACCGCACATTTCTCCCCGAGCAATATTCACGGTAGGTACGAAGAAGGAAAATGGAAACCTGTAGGTACTATGTATTTACAATATACAAGTCTACTGTGTTTGCATCTATGTATTCACGTATTAAAAGGTATATGTACCTATGTTAGGCTTCTGCAAGGATACACATAAGTGTAGTATGTCTCGTTGTGTTGTGTTGTGCTTCCGCAGTACATGCTTCTAATTAAACTACAGTTTTAATTAACGAACTGTAAGCTCTCAGTCGAACTCGTAATATAAATACCGTACGTGGCAGTTTCGGTTAAAATTGCATGCGATTTATAGTCTCAACTTAATGGAATGTCAACTGAGAGAACTAAGAACGTTCCAGAAATAGTAGGTTAAATAGGTAGGAATAGGAAGGTATTCCTATTATGAAAATCCTGAATTATTTAAAAAAAAAGAAACATAAGAATTACAAATGTTGTTAATTAGACTATATGAAAAGTTGACTTGATATTCGACGACAATTTACTGGAAAATGGATAACAACTTCAGGGTAAAATAAATAGCCTCGACTCCTATCCGATTAGAGGATAACTTCGAGTCTCTGAAAGACTGCAGTCTCTGAGTTGTCAGTTTTAACCATCATAAATTGTTCTCTTTATAATTTTAAAGATATTTTGAATAAATGTTACGTTATATGTATGATAATTAGAAAAGTATTTATCAATATCAATAAAAAGTTTGTTGAACGAACTGGGAATGTGGTGCCTTGTTGCTGTCGGTCAGCTTTTAGCGTTTTATCTTCACGACGTTTTCTTATTTTTCTCTGTAGTTGGTTTTCGTTGGTTCGCGTTCTGCTCCATTAGCCGTTGTCCAAATAAAATAGAAGTTATTTCGACTGGGCGAGATGATACGAAAATACAGATCTGGCGGCAGTTAGTGATGCGAAATTTATTTATGATAGCAATTTCCTGCGAACCGAACGAACGGTTCTACTTCTTCTTTTTCGTCTTCCTTTTTTCCATTTCTCTCCTTCTCCCGCTATCTACTTCTTTGAATTCCCAACCGCGTTCTTTCAACAAGAAAGCTGACTCTCGCGCTGATCCTATCTCCCTCCACAGGATCCATTCGTCCTGCCTTTGCCTGCACGACTGCCATATCGATTTTCCCGCATTTCGGATGAAATTTTCCCTTTATTTCTTTACATTTCGTAAACCGATTTAAATTATATGAAAATGGATTCGTTAATTCAAACCAAAAGAATCATTTTAAAAGTTTCCTTTTGTTTGAAAATTGTAGGTACCCGAATATTTTTATATTATAAATATTTACAGGAAAATGGAGTCATTATAAGAAAATATTTTTGGTTCTTCAAAGACTAATTTTACTGATCGTTACAAACGATACATAATTTTATTGTGAATTTAAAAAAATATTCTCTTGAATATTTTCTTCGAGCAGTTAAGATTTTTCTCCAAGTTTTACGACAGATACATTTTTCTACATCTATTTGTGTGTGTTATATCGTCCTCCGTTATTTTCCAATAACTTAAATAAATGTGACAAGTTCTCGGGAAATGTAACCTTCTTCTTGTTTTAATGCCGTTTCCGCACGTCGAAAACAAATACATAAACCATTACGGATAAGCTGATAAGCATTCGGAAGATAAACGTATACAAGGGTACATATACGTCTTGTAATGTATACTTATGTGAGTATGTGTGGAGGAAGATGAGACAAGCCACGAACAAACGATATATGTGTAGATATAGTACATATAAGTATGTATGTATAGTGAACTTTTGCTATTCCCTCGTATTCATAATTTAAAACTTCTTCTTTGGCATTCTGAGCGCCTTATTTATTTCATGTTGGTTTAACTCGGGGTCAAATGGCAAATTCCAACTTTTTCCCTACTTTTTCGATTTTATTTTAGTGTACTTACATGTTGTCACACATGAAGAAATCATAATGATTTTATATTTATTAATTTCTTTTTTTGTATTCTTTAAACATTAAGAACATCATATACACCACCCACTTTGTGCTTTTTTTTTCTTCCTACGACCGTTCGCATTTGCGAGGACGTTTTCTGAAAATATCCCTCGTTCTCAAAAAAATACTTCCTTTGAAAAGACGAGTGGATTGTCTTGTTTCCATATTAAGTACCTATTACATATACATATGTATACATAATGTACAGTACATACATACATACCTATAGGGTACCTTATAAATATATAAATATTTCTCACAAACACCAATATAATAGATAATGTGTTCGAGTGTAGAAACTGATCTACCATTAGCTTTGAATTTCGATATTCTGAGAAGGTACGTAGATTATGGAGGAGCTTTAAGGCCGAAGGGTTTAAACCTTGACGAGCTACGTTTGAATGTGTTACGCATATGGCATACATAATGTCTAATACTTCTGAGAAAATTCGTGTGTTTGTATTCTCATGTAGGGTGCACTTACTATTATTTGTACGAAAAATATTTCAACGAAGCACTTAAATAACCTTAAAATCGACTCCGAGTAACTAAAATAAAAAAATCTAATATCAAAATTGGAAATGTGGAACTAAAAAACTACATTTAGAAAGTAGATTGTACTGCGAAAGTAAAAAGTAGAAAAACTGAAAACATTAGGGTAACAAAAAGGCGCTATAGAAAACGAAAATTTAAAAGGAAAGACAGTATTATGGTAGAACACCTTGAGAAACACTTGGGTGTAGATAGGGACTCGTTGCAGGGACAGTAGTAAACTTAAAAAACTTAACATCGTATCAATAACAGGTATATTTGTAATTTCTCGTTAGGTAAAAAAAAATACTTCTTAGATTTTCTATTTTTACTGAACAGAAGATGAACAGACTTATTTTGTATAAACATACCCATAACCATTTATAGGATTTAACGTTTTAATCATGTACATACATATATATAAGGATCCAAAGGTGTTTTTTACTTTAAGTATCTCATGATGCTTAATAACATAAATAAAATTGGACACATCCTTAGTAGCTTTTTTTGCCGCCATGGCATTCCATTATATTATTATTATTTTCAAGAGGCATCCATTACGAATTTACCGATGCGAATTAACAAATTACTACTTTTGTCTGGTAGGATGACAACTTAATGTTCCTTAAACCACATTATTCATTTCACGGGGCTTTTCGAACGTCGAAGAAGAGGAGGACGAAAAAAAATGGCTTTTGAAGGACAGGACGATTTATACAACTTAATTTTGTCCTTTCATATTATATACCTGCAGGTGTGTGTGTGTGTGTGTAATGTAGTATCCGCTTTTGTTTTTCGGGCAGGTAGGTGTACCATACATTATGTCCTACCTGGTTATATTATGGTATATAGTAGGTATGTATGTATGTAACGATGTGTGTGTGAGTTAGTATATCTCTGTAATCTCTTCGTGTTCGAAAAAGGTATGCCGCATAGATGTAACATGCTTAGGTTCATATTTTAAGAGGAAGCCATTATAAACCTATCAAAGAAATAGAGATATTTTACCTGAACGACATGGCTTCTATGGTATTGGTTTATTCAGCCACTGGACGCACGTTTAAAGATGTTTATTAAAACAAAATATACGAAGAAATTTGTAATTTAGATTAAATGCAGATATGCCTCAGGTTTTCCTGATTTTTTTCTCCCACTTTTCCCACTTTTCTTTTAATTGTCCTAACTTTCCAGGACCATATCGAATAAAAAAAAAGAAATACAATCAAAACTGGTTATAACAACATCGAAAGGAGAACCCATTTCCAGTCGTAAAAACCGATAATGTTTTTGAGGCACAAAATAATTTTTTATTTAGTATTATTGAATGTACCTACCTATAGGTGCACATAAATCTATTGATATTAATAGGATTAATATATTTACGTATAAAATATGTTTTTGTGGGTCTTGTGTACATTTAAGTAACAAACTAACTGAAGAGATATGAGGAAGTGGCCTTTGATTATACTTCATGCACGTGTATTTTGTTCCTGAAGATTGACTCGAAACGTTTTTGTTTACCTTTGCTATCTTAATTGCCATTGATCATTATATTGTACTTGATCATTATACTGTCCCAGATGTGGATACTTTAACCTATTCAAATTGTTAATAAGACTACTGGTCGTTGTAACAGATATAATTCTCCCAAGATATTAGTCAAATGTGGTCGCTTAATGAGGTATGTCGTAATAAGCAATGTCGTAAAAAGCGGTATTTTTTATAAGGCTGTCATATAGCATTCAGCCGTGACCAATGAATTTGGTCGATATAACCGGTATGTGTCGTTTTAAACGATTTTGACTATTTGTATACTCATTATTCGAATCGTTTGTTATTTATTGAAAAAGAACGTATTTCCGATTCTGCTTCATCAGATTTTTAATACCGTTGTAAACGTTTCCTAATGATAATAATGTTTTTAATTGTATGTCATAATTATTTAATTCACAAATTTCTAACTGCATGATTTAAAATTCAAATTTAACGGAAACTTTTATAATCAGCAACGAAAATTCGTTAAAAAAATTATTCGTAAGTCGACACGTCACAGAAGTCGAAAATATGTGACGTGCTTTATTTCAATCATCCACGGGCGGCTACTTGTTTTATCGGTCGTAAAACTGACGAGGTTTAGTGACGTAACTTATTGAAATGTCACTTTAATGAAGTGTTTCCTTGTGGGTTGTATCACACAAAGATTTCCTTTTATTGCCCATGTTAAGTTTATTTGCAGCAATAAAAGGAATTCATTTAATAGCTTAATGTAGGTTACATTCTTGCTGAATTGTTGTGACGACATTATTGTATCACAGTATCATCAAGTCAGAAAATATCTAACAATAATATAAATAAATAAAATGCCTAGGTTCACTTTCATTGTTGGATTTAACAATTCGAATTTTTTTTAATGATTGTTCAGTTTTCATTGTAAACGCAAAAGTTTTCATTTCACTTTCATCCCCTTCCGCATTTAAAACTTCATTCTAATCAATTCTTGGCCGCTTACGCTGATATTTCTTTCGTCTTTATCGTCGTATTTATCTAAATTCCACTTTTATTTAGGGTTGAGATAAAAAGGCGAATGTAGCGTGATTCCCTGTCCCCTCGTTCCCGTCCGTTCCACCACGCGCTTCCATCGCGTCCCTCGGTCCCTTAAAACACCCCCACATCCTTTGCCGTTGTTGCCAAATGGTTTTCGTCTCGTCGAGTGTTCGTAATCGGTTTTCTCTTAGTGCAGTTTAATTTTGTTGGGGTTCTTGGGCTAAGACTACAGCGAGCGCTATTCTTTTGGCAAAATATTTCGCAATCACTAAAAGCTTCTTCAAGATGCAATTTAAAAGATTAACTGCTCGACATCGTCGTTCAATTATCGTTTCTTTTTACTACCGAAATAAAATTTCGTTAAGTTTTCATTTATTAATTTTGCTGCAGTGTAAGTGCAATATAATTAATGTAATTAAGATGCATCCCCACAACCAACATTCAAAATAAAAAGTTCAAATTGTTTTTTTTTTGTTTTTGATCGAAATGAAAGATGATACGCAACGTTTTATTATATGAGCCGCTAAAAATAAAGTTTACGTTTGGTTGATGCATATTTATCAGGTAGCCTGGCCCTCAAGAACCCAATCAACGAGCTTTAGTCACGTAATCATTCGTGTGTTAGTTACTGATATGGCAAGAAAAATGCGTTTCGTCCTTTTTTCCTTAGAATTTTGATAATTTAATATCATTTCATTGCGACCATTAGCTCATGACCTAAAAATATCGTCGCAAATGTATCTATGTAACCTTTTTATTTTCTCTGCCGTTTCGGGAAAACAAAACTGTTATTATTGTACATGAAATAAAAAATATTACCAACAGTGATTTTCTACTGTATCAGGTTTTTCATAAGACGAAAGTATTTTGTTACATAAATAAATCATTAATAAATAATCCCTGGAGTTTTATGGTGTGATAATCCTTGAGGAAGGTTCTGTTTTTGACCTGCAGCGGTTAGTTGAGTTGAAGATATAGGTATGAAAAGAGGATATTGCATAGGTTTTCCACTAAGCACTTCAAGAATGTTCGAGAATGTTTCAGAAAGTTATAGGTATAATCCTCTAATAAGTTCTAGATGATTCAGGATATTCCAGAAATTTGTAGAATGTTTTCGTATTTCTAGTTCCTAGTTTCAGAAAGGAACTGAATCCTCCAAAAGCTTATAAGGTTTCTCTTGAACATTCCCGAATGTGAAATCTTCCAGTATGTTCAAGAATGTTGTAGAGAGATCTAGAATCAAACATTAAATGTTTGAAGATGTTAGATGATATTCCAAAATGCAGCATTCTCCAAATGGTTCGAGAAGTGTCTAAAGTGTTCTAGAACCTTATATTTTCTAAAATGTTTTAATGTTCGATGTTGAAAAATGTTCGAACATTCCAGAATAAACCATAATGTTCGATAATTTCTTAGAAAGTGCCAGAATGTTATTGAATTTTCCAAAATCAGTTCACATTCGATAGAATGAAACCTCTTTTTCTCCAAAAATGTCTTATCGTCTTTATCAGATCTGGTATCCTATTTTTAACGAATTTTAAACCTTCATATTCGTGTTTATTGTGAACTCTTATAACAACTAAGTTACCAGTTTTTTCCGATGTTGTCAGTTTTATTCGAGACATGCAAATGGTAAAGTTTGCGACGCAAAAGAAAAGGTCGAAAGCTCAGATGAAGGAAGGGTCGAATGAGACGAGAGACGGGAGAGAAATGAAACGTCGTAGTACATACAATAAGTGCTTTGTTGAAGGGACGTTTCCCCAGCGTGTCCTTCTTTCGGAATAACAATGCGTCTCGGATATGACTTCGGAGCTCTCTTTCAACCCTATGAATACATTTCCTCACGACCGGGACTTCCCCACGGGATTGGCACTCACCTACTTCCTATGCATTAAATTTTACACTCGTTGTTGAATTTACAAACTGCCATCACAACAATAGTACACATGCAATAATTGGATCTGGAAAAAAGAAGGTTTCTATAGAAATTCATATTTCATATTTTATATTTATCTATAGTTTAAAATTGTTTACGAAAAAGCTTTAACGTTTTTAGTTAAAAAATAAACAATCTAGTCGATGGTTTCAACGATATAATGGCTTCTTTCTATAGAATATATTGCCAGGTGATTGTGGGAGGGACGACACGGCTTAAGAAGCTGCATAGGTGTATCTATAGTACCTAATGTATGCATATTTAGTGTTGCCACTTGTTCGACAGAGGAGAAGGAAGGTCTCGATCGAGACTTGCTGCCATCACTCGTGGTCTCCGGTGTTACCAAGACCAGTTTCGATTTTAATGGTACCCATCCATCGTCAGGACCTATCTGTCTAAGTGTATACGAGTATGGCTTACTTGCATGCTGCAGGACACCAGATCCGAAGGCTAGATAAACGCTTTGCGTACTAATAATATAATAAATAAGAAATAATTGGCTCTCGAATTGTACGAACATTAGTCTCGGAACGGATTGGAAAGCGAACCGGTTAATGGAGCACAATGAAAACAAAAAATACGTACGCACCTACTACGTATTGATATGTAAATTAACGGGATAAGGTGGACAAATTTAATGGAGTTGGGGTTTTAATGTGGAAATTTTAGTGGGACGTTAAATTGGTTTTATATACCATGGGTACCAACTTGGGATTTGCGATGATTAAGTACTCAAATCGTACTCACTTTGAAATATTTCTCATTGATTTTGACGTGGGGTAATTTTGGTCATAATGCTCTTATATACAAACCAATTAAAACAAATAATCCTTAAAATATAATTATTCAAAAAAATGAGTGAAAATAGGTGATGTGTATGCCAGCTTTTACACGCGACTGGAATGTAGGTACTTCTTGAGAAATTGTTTCATATCCTGAGACATATTGATTCTTAAGGAGTAGAACTTTTGGTAATTATGCTGCCTGGGTCATCTCCACCCGATTTTTTAGGTTATGGTAGGGGGTGTGGGTGTGTAAATGTAAACACATTCCCACACCCCCTACCATAACCTTTCACAGTTCCACTATTCGTAAAAGACCTTTATATTCCTGTACGAATAGAGGTGCTGAGAAAGGTTACGGTAGGGGGTGTGTAAATGTATACTATACTTTGAAGAAAATTTATATATGTTAATTTAAAAACGCCAATAAAAATATTTGTATAATAATAGGAAATTAAAAGTCAATTGTTTTCAATAATTTTCAACAAATCAATTAAGTATAGTTTATAAACACGATCAGGCTCGATTTAAAAGTCGTGTTCGAAAATGAACTTCTGATTCGAGTTTTAATTTCACGTTAACGACAATCCGTAGTGTTTTGGTCCCTAAGGGTCCCCGTTGGTTGTCGGCCTGCCCGGGAGAGTGCCGTCCCACCATCCCACCTCCATCCGCATTCGCGCCCGCCAAACTCCTCAACTTCTCTGGCGCAAAACCGGGGAGGACGACGACGACGACGACGACGTTGTAGTAATCCACGTAGCTCCTTCCGACTTCATCGGTATTCACGTTGAAGTCCTATATTACAGTTAGAATTTCAACTTTTAATCTGCATAACTTTGCCGGAATGGGCGATAAAAGTTGGCTAGAGAGCTGCGGAATTGTTAAAAAAGGAACGAGACGAGGCGACGGCTTCAACTTCTACGAGATAACCGAGTTTCCGCCATTGCCGCGGATTATTTAAGAACGAATGTTTGTTTAAACAATCCCGACCGACCCGACCGGGCGTCGGTCGGCGCCGTCGACGCGTCCGTCGCAACGCCTTTCCACCCTCTCGTTTCATCTCTATCCCTTATGTATTCTCAAAGTCCTCCTTCGTCATTCGTGCTTATCTTCATGCATCCAGTACATGTTGAAGCCGGAAAACAATAGATACTAAGTACTAAACCTAATGATATAGTCACAAAAATTATTAACTGTAAATACGGGGGTGCATTTTTCGAAATGCGTTTATAAACTTAATTTATAAACTTTTATTATATAAACTATTAAAACCAACGAGTTCATTACTAACTAAGAAAATATATAGCATTAATTTTGTCCTGTCAAAACCGGATGAAAATAATTGACAATAAATAAGGTCCTCACACGACCGAAAGTGGTCCGTTCCCCTATGTTATCCCGTAGGTGTCCAATTTGGGTCTCCTCACGTATCCTTCTTATTTTCGCTCGATTTGAGGAAATTAAAACCCCGTAGCCGTATCAGCCCCGCCGCGGCATTGAAAGGGTGCCTTTTCTCCCATCCGACAATGAATCCCAAACGGGTTTTGAATCGAAACGCTCCGTATATCGGGATAATTGGATCGTCGGTTCGAGCGGGCCAGAGCAGAACATAAAACGGACAGACGGTGATATATTGTGGCTTTGTAAAACCCGACGCGTCACATTCTGTACATTGGAACGGTGTCCGCGAGGACAATCTCCGATCGACCCACGAGAGAGACGAACTTACTGAATGTGCGGTGCTGGAAGCGAGAAAGAAGACGGAGAGCGGTTCGTTTGGCGTATCGCAATGCGGCCGGGGGAAACACCGGGCAATTCAGGCGGCCATTATCACCTGAATTATGGAACGGTGTCGACAGAGTTGTTCCGTTCGCGACGTCCATGGTAAACTCTGCCGACTTTATTGCCACACTTTTATACCAGAACCAACGATTCGTTTGTATCGGGGATTTCGCCAAAAAAAATAAGGATTTGATACGTGATAGAAACTTTTTTCGTCAAGTGCTTATTTAGTTTGTAGTGCTTATGTTCATTATTTACCTACTGATACGTTGGTAATAATGTTAGGTATTCATTTTATGGATTGCATCATCTAGAATTCCCAAGAACTTTCTAGATAACCCAATTATTTCGAAAAATTTCTGAAAAATTTCAGGATTTTCTAGAACGCTTTCAAATTTTCTGACGTTTTCGTTAATAATTGAAGTATTTCTTGAATGATCCATAGGTAATTGTTAATTGATAAAAATATATAAACATGGAAGAATGTTCTAGAATATTTTAGAACTTTGGAGAATTTTTTTGAACTTTATAGAACTTTCCAGGATTTTTTAAAAAATTTATATGTTTCAGAAACATAAAAATTCTAAGTTGTAAGTACCAAAATGTTCTCAAAAGGTTTTATACTTGAACTTTTGATATTTGAAATATTTTGAATGTCTTCCTGGGTGGAAACAATGTAAGCATGCAACAGAATGCTCAAGAAAGTTTTGAGACTTCGAGAATCCTTTTGAATTTTCCAAACTTCCCGAGAATTTTCTAGAAAATCAAATTGTTTCGGAATATTTCTCAAAAATTTTAGGATTTTCTTGAACGTTTTCAAATATGTCCTAATGTTTTCGTTATTTGAAAATTTTTTTGAATGATCTATAATTGCTAGTTTGTCAAAATATGTTATAAACATGGCAGAATGTTCTAGAAAGTTTTATAATTTTGGATAAATTTTTTGAACTTTTTAGAACATTCCAGGAATCTAAAAAATTCACATGTTTCGTAAACTTGAAAATTCTAAGTTGTACCAAAATGTTCTTAAAAGTTTTTATACTTGAACTTTTGATAATTGAACTATTTTTAATGTCTTCCTGCGTGGCAAAAACGTAAGCATGCAACAGAATGTGACAGAAAAATATGAACCTTTCGAAAAACCTTTTGAATTTCCGATAATTCTAAATAATTTCGTAAAAACTTCCAGGTGTTTTAAAAATTCCTCGATAGAGGATATTCCAGTAACGATGTGATGTAATATTTTTTTCTATGATGGGGATGTTCCTTAGATGTTTTAGTTAATCGGTCGAATTTACCTGTGTTCACTTGCGTAGAGTAATAAAAGCCATGACGTGAATCTACGTGGATTACCGCGACTGGTAGTGGAGTTTTTATTTTCGTGCCGCACACGTTGCATTATAGTTATTAAATTCGCTCTAATAGAGTCCATTTTTTGCAACGTGAGAGCACCGATAAAGGACGAGTCGTTCTAATTAAACCACCACTCCATTCGATCTGTATTTTATCTTCACCACTAGACAAACCTAGTTATGGAGCAAAAAGGGCAATAGAAAATCTCGTTTGAATTTTGAAACTTTTCTGGCTTGTAATTAGATCCTCTTCATCAGTATTGTAATTAAAGACATTATTGTTCACTGCTATTCTTAAAAAAAATAATAACCATTGTCCATTGGGTAAATGAAACAGTTTTGGGCACTTTTACTGGTCGGCCCAAATCTGTAGAATAAATTATTTCTGTACATTAGCAGTGTCATATACATACATTTCTTCTCAAAAGAATTAAATTAATTGTACCTATGTTGAATTTATGTTCGTCTAAAATGTTACCAATAAACAGGCAGTTAGAGAATGGAACAATGACTCGTTCGAGTGGTTTTTGAGACGATCTCCTCTGGTGTACGTTCTAGGGGTATTCTTATGTGCACAATATCCCACCCCAAATCCATAAATAAGGATTGCTGTGCTCCATACAATGCTGTGGAACATAACAATTACCGATTATGCTCTTCGAATTGCTCTTTTTGACATTTATAGTGCATTAGAGGTAAACACGTATTAGATTCCCAGGGAGTAAAGCGGACTCATTTTACCTACCTTCTGTTCTCCCTTCGATTCTTCTTATGTTGTTTCGCGGTGCAACGGGTAGCTACAATATTCCTTACCGATTCTTAAAATGCATAGGAAACAAACTAACTGGGCCCCACAAAACCTAACGTTAGGTCTAAATCAAAGTAGAAAATTCTTACCAATTGTTTTTCGGGTTTAATCAATTTTAAAGTTATGATCCGAATTTATTTTGACTAGACAAAAGTTGATTCTAGATTACAACATAATATTAAGGCTAAAATCGGACCTTAATATGGACCTAATTTTATTCTGATTTCCATATTATTATAAGTGCAACTAAGTGTTGATTTTGAAAATTTTGAAAAAAATACCTATAACAATTAATGAATGTACTTATTTTGAAATGTATGGAACAGATTACGATCCTAGTAGATCAAAATCAGAATAACAAGTCGGTTTTTTTAGACTTAAAGTAAGTAAAAAATTTCAAAACTTTAATTCGAAAAATTTATTTGTGTTCTGTTTTTGTGACAGTGAGAGTTAAATGTGGTGATTATGTTTTAATTAAAAATTAATAACACCATTTGGTCACAGTAAAACTACCAGAGTCAAATATTACCGTCGTCGAGTAACAAACCTTTTGATTAGACGACAAGATAGTTGTCGTTAGATTTATTGCAATTTAATAAATTTGAAATGAAATGGTCATTATTTATTTCGTTAACAACAATTTTTCAGACTTCAAACAACTATTCACGGGGTCCAGTTAATGTTGCCAAAATTCACTCACCGTTTTCTTCATCCCCTTGACGTTTCTTCCATTTCGCGGTTCCCTTTGTTGTTGCAGTTGCAAGAGACAAAATATCTCCATGCCGCGTACCAACATAATTCTTCGTCTACCTGCTGTACCTTTGCCACCATGTCCCTCCATCATCCCCTACCTACACACATACACATTCCATTTCGTTTCGTGTCGTGTTCACCTCTGGTTCAGCCATTAGCAATAAATCGTGTCCATGGTCTTTTGTACCGCGATCCGTGGACCGTAACGTACATCTCAATCTTCGGTGGTACATAATTAAAGGTTAGACCAACAACTCCTTTTTCTGGTTGCGTTGCCTTTACAAGAATGTACCTATATGGATATGGGTATATAGGTATGGGCATGGTTATCCATCTATCGTCTCTTTTTTTACCATTCCGTTCGTTCTGTTCTTTTTTTTTTTCTTTTACTTTTACGGACTGTTGTTGATTCAATCTTTAATGGTGGTAGGTTGCTTAAGATAAATGGAGCGGTTTTCTATGAGTCGACGAGCTAAATTATGAAGCTCTTTGTTCGACCCTCTAATAATGATACCATCAAGAATTCATCACCTTCTTATACGCTGTTTGGTTTTTGTAGTTTGTAGCTGTAGGGTTACGAGGGTATTCGTTAAGATGCGAAGTCATCCAGGTGTACCTAAAGAAGAAAAGAATTGATCTATAATAATACACCACATAAAGTACCCTTTTATTATTTTTATACTTACAAGTGAATGGTTACAGAGTTTTCTTACTATTGTACTGTAAATACTTATGTATTTATAGATATGTACAAGAGGGTATAGATTTTTGTTACATGAGTAATTTCGTTATGGTATATACACTTAGGGTAGAAAAATATGTTCTATAAACTAAATTTTCGGCGATTTCATCAATTAAAAAGTTGAAGAGTAAGAATTCTTGTAAGTTAATTAGAAATTGTTATATTTACGTGTATCTTTTTAAAAATTATCCAGTCCAAAAAAATTAGTTGTTTTTAATTAAGTAATTAATTTTCTACATGAACTGTTATACTGTGTTTAGAAGAATTCTCTCTTTAAAAATAATAGACATGTTCATGATCTTAAAGTTTAATAAATTAAATCAATTTAGTATAGCTAATTAATGCTTTAGAAAACGTTAAATAGTTCAGAAGTTAAAATGTTGCTGTAAATTACTTTTACCTTGGTTGAGTAGAAATAAAATTTAATAGTTTTCTTGCAAAGTGTAATTAGAATTAATTCTGTCGCTTATAAATAAATAAGTGTAAAACCGTATATATTTCAGCATTTTTAAGAAGTCAGTGATCAATTATTTATACCAGCGTGGGAAAATACAATCACTTGCATTATCGGGGGCGTTTTTATAAAAATCTTTTATTTATTTATTTGTAGAACAAAAAGTATCGTGAAAAATACAATTAAGTATTTTCTACTACTATCTATTGTGTTTTTATATTTTCAATTTTCAGTTAATTTTTTAGTTTTATTGAACTGTCCTTGTATGTAGAATTTTATTTTTATATGGACAGGCGATTTTAACCTTGTTTGACATTGTTCTGAATTTCGAGCTAATCACTTTGTTATCGTAAGTTAATTGTGTTTACTTAGAAAACGAAGCAGTGCGGCCGTCACTCGCGTGAGATCGACGACGAACGAAGTAAAAACCGAACTTCATCTGTACAGTTTAACGCACGTTAACATTATTATTGTCATAACGTTTACAATTTAGTGCTTTATAAAACGCGTTACTGTTAGAGCCGTAAAGTAAAAACGTAGGTACTCAATGTATTGTGCTACAGGCAATGTGCTCACGAAATAATAATTACATATCAGGTATTAATTAGAGATAGATATAGGTAATTATGAACTGATTTTACTTATTAATACTTAGGTATAATAAATATGTATATCTATTTAGTTTTAAATATAGGTACATAGATGTCAATTTGCTGTAGGTAAATTGATCTTGCGGACAGAAAACTTGGTTTATATGTTATTATATTGGTACTTTTTTGGCATATTTGGGTTATGCTGTAGATTTACATAGATATATCGGTTTAATAGGTAAAAATCGAATCATTATCTATGAACTGCTATTAGCAGACTTTAGAGATCTAGGCCGTTTGATAACGACTTAGCGTCTTCTTCGTTGGTTTATAATTTCACATTTCGATGTATTATTTTACTGTATGATAATTTGATAACGCCAAAGTATGTACATATATACATACCTAAGGGTACCTATATATTTTAGGGAAGTTAAATGCTGCTTAATTTTTCTTTTTTAATTAGTCGATTTTTTTAGTATCTACGAACTCTATCTCATTGTCAATGACGTTGGCCTAAATCAAACATGTCCCTCGAAAGTTTTTTAAAATTAATAAAAACTAAATAGAAAATTTTAACCAATTACCATTTCATTATACGTAGGTATGTCTCAATAAAAGGTTAGGTTAGGTATTCATATGAATGAAACGGTTCCAAATTCCATGCAGAGATGGTGGGTTTTAGGGGTGGCACCGAGGGTGGTGTTGGGTTGTAGGGTGTAGAGATTCTAGGACACGGTGGTTGCAGGAGGTGGGACTTGTAGGGAGTCAAAGGTTACATGGGTTGGAAAGGTTAAGGTAGAGGGTGTGTGTTGTACATTTACACACACACACACTCTACCTTAACCTTTCTACCCTCAGTGGCGCTCCCAAAACTATATATAAAAGCAATCCGAAATCGTGAAAAAAATTATGAAGATTTTCTTGAAATAGTTTTTTTTTTTTTTTGATTATTTGAACTCCGAGAACTACCAAAAAATGTTGCTTTATTAAAGTTTTTGTAATTCTTATCATAAATCCGCCATAATACGAAACAATTTAAAAAAAAATCATGTATTCTTCAAAGTATCTTCAGAAGTAGCTTTAATAGGTTCACTGAGACAGGGCTCGTAGTAAAATTTTATAAAGTTAATGATTTTCTTGATGAAGAGAGGAAAATTTGAGGGTGTCATCAGAAAAAATTTTGCAAATTAGGAAATTCAGTTACAAGAAAAGGAATTTGGAAAATTTTGATGAACATACTCTTTAAACGAAATTTAATCAATATGTTATGCTTCCAGTTTAAGAATTTTAATAATTTTTATACTTATTTGAACTAAAACTATTATTAAAAGCATTTTACGTCCCTGATGTCAACAGCTTAGACTTAATGTTGATCAATTTTTAAATATATTTCTTATCATTTTTTGAATCGAAATTTGCAAATACAAAGAACGTTTGTAAAAAATTACTTTTTCTAAGTTGATTTGGTCATCGATCAGTAGGTATTGCTAATTTAGAAATCCCAACTCATCCCTTTAAGATTGAATTTTCAAGAAGAACATTTTGTCCATTACTGAATTATCTTTGGTGTTGAACCTGAATTTGTGGCTAGTCTCTATATATGGCGATTAAATATCGTCTGTGGCATTATGAAGGGCACTTACTGTCAATTTTGTTAGTATTTAGGGAACCTTTGAAAAAAATGTTTACATTCAAGAATGGTCTTTATTCCCATTAAACTTTTAACTCTTTCAGGAATTTAATTTCGGGTCTAATAATTCAAGTTAAATTTTCATTTTCAGTGATCGGTTATTGTTTTATGAATATTACATTATTTTTTTAAATTATATAAAAATTAAATTGTTCTATTGCTTCGTTTTAACTTTAAAAATTCGTCAAAATCATAAGCGCGTGCTGAAGCAAAGAATAAGAAAATAGAAGTGAATATCCGTGGGAAAAAGGTTGCCTTGTATAGAGTTGGTGTAATTTACGTAGTAATTTCGGTTCGAATGCAGTCGACGAGTATCACTTAAAGGACAGGATGATATCAATAACGAGACTAAATATTCAATGGGGTAATCAGAGCACCACTTGTACGGAATATAGTCCATTTCGCCCGGCGATAGTGGCCCATTTCCATTCTCGGGAAAAGTCGATTCGCTATCGTTGCAAAAGCAGCTCGTTCCCTACGTGTGTACTTTGTATGTATGTACGCTATACTTTTACGTGTGTACGTATATTGCATAATATAAAAATAGGACTTTTCTATATCCTACCACCCTTCCTTGTGCACTACCACTTTTCGTCGTTTCGATATTGAGCTTTTCGCATAAATCATCTTTTAAATCGACACTTTGAAGACGTGTGATGTAACTTTCAACGGTGACGATAGGAATAAATATTTCAAATTATAATTTTTATTTTGAAGTTAAAACGAGGCAACAAGATTTTTCTGAAATCTTAAATACGATTATTTAGTAAATCCCTCTCGCCTGTCGTAATTAATTAAAAGAGTATTCGTGAACACATCATGCTGTGCTTATCCTAGTCACCCCTCGGCAACTGCCGAGGCCCATTCCCGTTTAATGAAGGCATCAATCTGGGTTTTAATTTTCTCCGTGACGGAATTTAAGGAAGAACAAACAACGGGACGCCCAAGAAAGGGGTTGTACCGTCCAACCATAAATTACCGTTGAGATTAAAAGCAAAAATATCTTCCGAGGGCTCTGTATCGTTGGAAGAACAAAGACGAGAAGCTTATAACAAACGAGGAAGAGATTAGAGCAGTCTGAGTAAATCGTCTTTTCTAAAAAAAAAAAAACGAAAAAAGACAACGTCACTAGGCTGTGATAAGTGGTTTTGCTTCTTATTGTCAACTTGTTTATGATCTTTATCATTAATTAAAATTTTTTAATTAATTTTATTAAGAATGTGGCACGTAATAGTTTCGTATCTTTATTTGTGGAATAATTTAAATTAGAAGAAATGTAAAAGTTTCTTCTGTTCTCAACGACGTTTCTTCAACATGAATATGTCTGATTGTGACGTGGTCAAACATAAACCCTTTAAATGGTCCCATAGATTATTTATGAGCTATCTTAAAAAAAAAAATAACATTTTCGTATGTATCAAAATGAGTCCTTATTTTTCGTTTTCTCCAACCATTATAACGATCGAAGAGGTTGCGGGTCGTGGGGTGAAACGTGGGGAGAGTGTTAGCGTGACAGCCGGCCATTATTCCTTGTAAGGGGTGAATTATGGAAGCGCGCAGCGGGAAACCATTAAGTAAATTACAGCCGAAGAAGTAGTACACACCGGCTAAGAACAAGAACAAGAAGAAGAAGAAGAAGCAAGTCAGCGGTAGCCAATGGGATCAGTTTCCTTGGGAACGAAAGATTTAGGCCCTGTGCGCCCGCGAGGCAGAACAGAATTGATCACCACCGCCTGGGCTCAGGTGGTGTATAATGATACCTTTCTAAATGTATCTATGGATTCATGTGTGTATGTGGTGGTGGGTACGTCGTCTTGAAACGAACTGCTGGTATAAGGGAAGTCGGAATCCCTCTAGGCCTCCGCTTGTAGATACATCCCGCCCGCCAATTATCGTTTTAACTTAATTAAAGTTTTACTTTACGAGGCTGTGTTCGCAGGCAACTTGATCCGATTACGTACCACCTACCTACGTTTCCAATTAAAATAGTTGTCTAGTAGATAATTAGAAATGTATCTATCTGGAACGTAACTATTATTTGCACACCAAGTTAATGAATCGTTGATCTTTAATTAACACCAAAATATTCACTTTTTAAAATTAGATAACACTGCATGTATAACAGTTATCAGCTTTTATTAGAAATATTGTCAAAACTTCCTTAAAAATCACAAAAAAGTAATTTTTTGATCTTATAAAGATTTTACCTTATCCTTTATGATTCTTAAGCAGAGTCGTAATATCAAATTAAATTTTTCAATTTTAAGTCAATATCAAATATGTATTTTAAGTAATTTGTAACTTTTTTAGCTTAACAACAAATTATAATAGACCAATCGCCATAAAGTTGCAACAAAAAAGTTTACATTATCTTTATTATGTTTGAAACGTTTCTTTAGTTTAAAATTAACAACGGTTTTCTTTTAGCAAACAAAAAATAAATACAAGGTTAAAAAATCAATTGCAGGTTGTAAAATGTTTTGTTCAGTTCTGCAAGGTTTATATTCCCCAGTTCTTAAAAAAACAAGACAGAATTATTGCCGTCCAATTTACCCTTGCGCTGCGACCTTCGGCTATTTTAAAAGTTTTTAAGGGTTCTTCGTAAAAGCCTTTCAGTCTTTTTACCTGAGTGTTTAAGAAACGCTGAAAGTTGCACGTACACTGCTTGATTTTTGTACCTAATAAAAGTCAGATTTGGAATTTGAGGTAGGATATTCATTTAGTCTTTTTGCTGCTAGGTTTACTTAAGTATAATTGGTTTAAAAAGTAAGAAAACTTCATCTAAAAAACACAAAAACTAACTAAAGACCAAAAAATTAAATTTTTGTAATTCTAAAATTACATCAGTTACAAACCACATTGAATTCAAAATTATAAAGACGTTATTCATCTATGGTTATAAGTTTTGTGGCTTTTAAGCTCGGTTTTTATTTTGTTTGTAAAGCTATTTTTTCTAAAATTTCCATTGTTGGCTTGGACCCCTAATTATATATCTGTATTATTGTTGAATTTTGTTCCAAAATTGGTATTGTGACCTTTAAAGCTTTTTGTTTGTTCCAGATAGTTATTCTACTTCAGAGACGACGACGCTATGCTGTCATTTTGGTGACTGGTGAGTTATACATATTTTTTTTATATTTACATTATTGTTAAGGTATTTTATGTAGTATCTAAATAATACTAATGGTCCAATTTAGTTTTATATAATAATTTCTAAAAATTAAATATCTACTAATTAAATACCCCACAAAATTAATTAATCATTTCATCATCAGAGATGAATCTTCCGAACCTCCTTAAAACTAAGTACATACATAAATTTATTATTTTTTCTTCAATGTCGATGTTACCGATTTTGGTAACTACATAGGTACATATTATTCGGTCGTCAACAGCGACAGTGATGCGGCGTCGAGCGTCGGTCGTCGCCGTGCGGATGTCTTCTTTTCGTAAATCGATGTAAATGTAAATTATGTAGAGCATTATGTTTTACTTTGATTCGGTGTCGGTGAGTCGGGATAGGGGCCCTTGGGGACGTCGACGAACGACACTCGCTAGTGACATAAAGTTGAGTATGTTTTTCCCGGTACGCGAGCTCCTCGACGACATTTATTTTATTTATTCCAACGATAAATGTGAACGTATAAGAGGTCGTTTGACAAGATCTTTTTCGACCGTGTACACGTGTTTTTTGAGCGCGGAGAAATACCTACTTACTTATTAACTCTACGTACATGCAGTATGTCCATCAACGTACAAGATTAACTATTAATCAAGTTGGTTATCAAACTTAATATTCGATTTCGTTATAAAAAATATAGGTACCATTTCGATTAAAATAAATAAGAAAGTTGGCATTAATTTCCGGTATGACCGGAAGTGGCTGACAGTTAAAAATATTTCAGTTAAAAAAAAACATCCCTGATGCTCAACCCCTATTCCTAGTTTTCAAATTTCTAACACGCTTAGTTTCCCTATAGAACAACAATTTGGCCCTGTACAATAAATAACATTAATTAATAAACACATGGGGTACATATTTACGTGGTCTGCGATAGCTCAACACGTATTGTTAAAGAAAAACAGAGATGTCGAATATGTGTTCTTAAAAGGACGTAATCCATCTCGACCAGTCCTAGAGGTGAAAGTGTCAAAGCAAAAAACGGCTGATAAAAAATTACGTCACTCAGCTTACAATTAAACTGTTCGACTTTTGTCTGCTCTGTTCTGTTGCTTTGTCGTGTTCATCGAGAAACGTGTCCTACAATTTAAGTTGTATTTTTCGTAAATATTCCGTTTCTGTGATAATTTTCAAGGATTTAATTGTTGGTGCTGTATTGTGGTATGTAATAGTTTATTGTGATAATATTATTTATTCAATAGTTTTTTTTTTTTTGGAGAGGAATTCATTGTTGGTATGTCTCTGTCTTCGTAAAAACCTGCTTAGAGTATGATTGAATGTCGTATTTGAAAGTTAAATTAAGTAAAGACTGCAATGACTTGTAAAATGTCATCGTGTCCAAGAATTTTTTAAATCTATTGACCAATAGATTGACCAATCTTTTTATGCAAATTAGGTACTTTTACTACATCAGAATATAATTATTTAATTAAGCATTAATAAGTTAGGTAATAATTTTACTGAAAATACCTACTTGAGTAATTTTTGCTTCATTAGATAATTAAACAAAGGGAGTATTTATTAATGTTAAAAATAGTACGTATTGCAATTTAGGCTTAAAATTACGACCACAAAGTGTAAATTTTACCTCTTCTTGTTTATATAAGTACAATTCAAAATATGTAAAAAAACACTTGGAAAATGTTTATTTTCACTCTATACGTATTTTCCAAGTGTTTTTTTACATATTTTAAATTGTTTAAAAATGTTTCACCAAGTGATCACAGCCCAATGGTTAGATTATATTATATAAGTACAGCTCAAATGTTGGTTTCGATGTAAAAACTTTGGCATCTAAAAAACCAAAGATTGAAGCATCAAAATAACTTTAAACTTTATCAACATTAGAAAATATTGTTGCATAAATAGGTCCCACATCTAAAGTAGGAAAATTTATTTTTAAAATAATCTTTTGGTCAATCAGGAGTGGATCCAGTATTTCAGAAAAAAAATTTCTTGCTTCCTTGAATATTTATAATCGACTTGACTGAATTCTTTATGAATTGTTAAAAAATCATCCAAGAAAATGTAAATGCTTCAGTTGCATTTCCCGAGAGTTGTTTCTGTATAGCGTATCAGGCAGGTATCGTTCGAAATTCAGGATTTCTGTTTCTCGCGGCCGTTTCTTGGCGTACAACTGAGTAGAAGGCTGCATCTTATTATGGTTCGTGAAGCTTTCTGTATATTAAAGGTAGTTTTGTTTCGATTCTTCTGCAACAGAGAGAACCGGTTGTGCTTTGATACACCTGTACGAATCAAGAATCAAACCTCTATCTGGTTGCACCAACGACTCGCGATTCCTAAAATCTTTTCGTTTATCTAAACAATTACTAAATTTGTTATTTTTTACTCGTGTTGAATTATTTTCAAAAGAATTGCTTTTTAAAGCCCTAAATAATATAGAAAATAAAACGAAAACGAGTGGCGTGCAGAGGAGGCAAAAAAAGGGACAAAAATTTGGAATATTAAACTTGAAGAAGTCGCGAATTGGAATATTTTGACTACTTTAAATTAGGAATTTCAAAATTATGAAAGATGCTTTTGTTTGCTTTTTTTTGTAAAAGCCAATTGTTATAACAATAAATACTGCAGAAATCGAAACGGTTCAGTTACTTAATAGAAATAAGTTAATAAGTAGGTTTATTAATCTGAGTTTTAGAAAAGATGAAATTAACACTATTACCTACACAAGTTATACATTTTAGTTCAAAATATCTGAAAAATCAGTTAATAGGAACATATAATAGTCGTAATAAAAGCTGATGGTTGATAATGTTTACTACATATTGTGTATATATCTATATCATTTTGGCTTTATGCACTAACAATAAGTACATATGGACGATACGTATGAATACGGGTGAGTATAATACCAAGTAGGTACCAATGTTACGTTGGTCGCCATGAAACTACGATACGTTCAAAGCAAGTGTATTGTGCAAGCTGCTATCTCTACCTCGTTGGCCATTGTCCAAATCTCTCTCTCTCCCCGAGGTATTATGTCGTCGACAAGTAGATGGTCCGATAAAACGTTGCGTCCATTCTGCAGATTAGCCTGTCAACGGTTTTACTAGTGCAATAAGATCTGCAAACTTACTGCGCTGCCTGTTGAAAAGTATAGCGAGAACACTGAAGAAAACCTGTCCATGTACAGGATACAGGGTGAATTACGTTAATGATTCGGTTGATTTTCATCATTTCAAAAAAGGGTAGACAAATATCTATTCAATTTCATAAAAAAAGTGCAAAGTGTGGGGTTACGTAATGGACTTCATCAGTTACAAAGTAAAGTAGGTCCATTCTCAGTTAAAAATATTATGAATTCAGCGTCTCTACGAGGGATGCTCATTTTTATGCGTATTTATATTATAAGAAGGCACGTAAAAAAGCGTTTTCCTCTTGTATATGAGCATAGTTACAGGAGTGTGCCTATGAATGGCAGGTGTTCGACTCACATTACAAAGGAATACCGCACTCTGGTTTTTTATATTGTTTTCAATTGAGATTAGAAAAACTATACCATAAAGTGTTCTTATCATATAACCCAAACTCAAAAATTCTTTGCTGTATCCAATTTTTTTAACAAAAGCCTGAAATCTAGTGGACATATTAAAACAAATAATAGAACAAAGGGCTCTTGGGAAGTTAATAAGGAAAATAAGGGATGGTAGGATATCTTCTAAGACATATAAGGATGGTAGGAAACCTATGATTTGGAGTAGTGGAAGGACTCCTTATAAGGCATGAAGAGATGTTAAATTAGGTTAGATTTGCCTTTACGTCATGAGGGGCTAATTAGGAACATATTAGAGACAGAAACTGAGGTAAAAAAAGCAGAGAGAGATCTAGATTAAATTTCTGAATTAAATTGTTAATCATAACGTTGGATATTCTAAGATAGTTTTCGAATTGATGACTCTGATGATGATAACCAGATAATAAAATGAAAAGATATGTTTTTTTTTTTTAAATTTGTGACACCAAATTAACAATTTTTTTAATTGACATCACAAAAATTAACCACGAATGCTGTTTAAGCTAGTATCATTAGATTTATTAGATATTAACTCTATTAAAAATTAAAAACAAATACCAACAATGATTAATAAAAAAAAATTCTTTATGTTTCGAAATTCTTGGCGCATGAATTCGACTTGTTTGTCTGATTTTTATTTATTTCAGGTTTAACACTGAATTAATTCATGTTTTAATTTTGTAACGATAAGTGAATTCGTAGTTTGTAAAATATTTTTAAGTGTTTGTTTTTTTGCACTTCCCACTTAACCTTTGTCAGATACCTACCTATCGGCATTTCTATGTGTAGAACTCGTTTATTTGTAGGCAATATCTCATGACTAATTTACGAAGTTGAAATGATAAAAGTAGCAATAATTTATCACGCCGCACGTTTTTTTCTCAATCCTCTGCCGATGTCGGCGAAAGGAAAAATCGTCAACTGTATTTCATTCGAACGTTTACGGACTCGTATGCGATTTCCATTGTGGCAAAAACATACCCAATGAGAACGAGACATACGGAAAAGGAAAACACAAATAGAAATCTGTCAACAAAAACCTATTAATAATGCATCTTACGTAGTATCGTTATAATTTTATCTTGCTACTCTTTCTGCGTTACCAACGCGGCAGTTTGCAACAAGTTTTGGTTAGTTTTTTGTAAACGATTCTTTACCAGCCCCGGCTGTCGTATTTCTAAACATTTAATGCCTTTTTTGTCATACTGGCAGTCAGTTGATAAATAATATAACGGTTTTTTGATCGATCCAGCTAAGATTTATTCTCATCAAAATTGATGTTTTGCAAAATCTTGAACTGGTGAAGAAGTGGGTACAGCGCCCCAAATGCGCCCTTAAAAGTCGACCGTAGGTGATATTATTTCGTATGTGTGTACGTATGTAGGTTTTGGTTCTCCCTTCTCTCCCGAATGAATTAAGGATTATGGTTCAGATCGTAAGCCAATGGAAAGAGAACCGGAACTTGGGAAGCTGGATCGTTTGTTCCGGTAAAGGTTATTTATTATAGAATTTCGTTGGTCGATCGTAGGTGGCGGCGGCGTTGACACAAAAGGGAGAAACTTCCGCGTCGCGTCGTTATGTGGGGTAACGGGAGTGAATTATTTATTCATATGCGAATGGGGTCGATATGACTATTGTCAGAATTAACGATCCAGAAACGTGGAATTATCGTTTGTTTTTTTTTGGATGTTGGCGCTGTGTGCGAAAGTGGTGGAAAATTTCTGTTCGCTTGTCTGGCGAGAAAAATTATTGCGTTGCTTATAATGTGATGAAATATTTCGATGGATGGCATAAACTCCACTCCCCCCAAGTGCCCTCCATTATACTCATAATCAACAAACAATTGGAATGAAATGAACAGAATCATCTTTTGAATAATCGTGAGTGTGGTGGTAAGAGGAACAGGAAATACATAGATAGAAGTGATAGTCAGAAATTTATTGAAAATATAAAAAGTACAAATGGTTTGGCTTGTAAGGCCAACTTTAGGCCTGAAGTAGTCAACGTTAGAGATGTAAAATATCGTTACTTTTGAGTATTTGGAACGATTCGTTACTTTCGTTGTTAGTATTCGTTACTTGATATTCGTTATTTCACTCGTGTAGAAGGACGAATTAGCAATCGTTATTCGTTTTTAACGTAGTCCGTAGACGTACTGAAAGAAAGTATTCTCGTTACATTTCATACATTAAGTTGCGGCGTGATCCATCGGTAGCGGTGCGAGCGGAAGCGACGATTCAATGGTGCAAGTTATAACCTATTTTTTTTCATAAACTATACGTTTTATCGAAAAATGTTTCAAATAAAAAAAATTCCTTGATTCATTTCCTACATTTTGTCTCGATTAATACCCCACCTATCACTAAAAATAAAAAAGTTTGCCGCATGCTCAATTTCTGCCTGCACTTTTCGCGTACGTTTCGTTTAAATAAATTCTGTTGTTTTTGTTTATAACATTTAATTTATGATCTTTATAGATTTGGAATCTACAAAGATAGAGCTTTCCAATGGTATAAAATTCATTAAAAATACTTAAGAAATAAGCGCGAGGATGCAATGCAAAGATAAAATTTCGGGGCCCCGCGCATGTATTTGCTTACAATTGCGAACGCAAACGTTCAGTCGAGATTTCATTTCCCCTATCATGACTTCGCACACAGCGAATATAAAAGTACCTACTACCTACTTGACTTGAACTAGCTCTCGGTAAATACATAACGTATTAGTATATTCGTAACGAAACCAGACATAAGGAACGAATACTTTTAAGATCGAGTATTAGTTACAACGAGTACTCAATGAGCAACGAATACTTTGTAACGAATAGTTACTTTTTTCACTAGTCAACATCATTATGTTGAAATTTAGTCATAACATTTGAAGCGTCATATTTTTGGTCTTTGACTGTTTATATTAATTAATTATTTAAAACCTGTATCACTTTTCAGATCTGTTCCAATTATTTATACCTAATAATTTTCAAAATAATTTTTCAAACATACATAAAATTGAAATTGTTACAGCTTTTAACAAATAATTTAATTTCATTTAATCATTTGAAATTTATTTCTTTGTCTAATTCAAATTCTAAAAGAACTAAGTACTGCGTATTGTAAACACTAGTCGATGTGAAAATTGTGCGCCATTATTTCGACGCTTGCTCGTGCCGGGCGTCGGCAGCGTCGTTGTCGAAGACGACGAGTAAACGAAATGAGCGAGGGTGATGGGTGGGTGGGTGGTCTGGTACTGTAATGGGGTGGGTCATATGCCGCAGTCACTGCCGGCGCTTGCTTCTGTTACTGCTACCCTTCTTTTTGCCATACTGCTGTCCATAACCATGTATCATGAATTTCTACGCCATTAGACTTTTTCCTGTTTTATCGGGAAACGAATCGAGCGACGGCATCGGGACGACGTCAGCGTCGGCTTTGCGGACGTCGACGACGCTGACGTCGCTCGGTCTCATCCTAGTGGAACGTACAATGGCTGGGCCGTTGCCCAACTTCCGATCTACACCAGAACCGTAATGGAAGTTTTCCAAATGCCGGATACGTTTCTATTCTTCGCTTATAACATTTACTTATTAGGAATTTCAGTGAATTAGTCTATTGTTAAGGCATTGCAGTACCAACCACAATATGCACTAATGGCTGACTGAGGCACTTATGATTTAATTGTTATTGTGGGAACAAGATTCACTCAAATATTCATCAATCAATAATAGATTAGTTAACCCTCTTGATAGTAATGTGGCTTTTATAGAATGCAGAATTTCACTATAAGTAGTTTTTAAAAACCTTTGGGATAATAATCGTTGGAAACGAAGAAAATGAATAAGAAGAAATATCTAAGCAGAGTCGCAGTCGTGACGTAGGTACCTCCTTGCAATAAACAACGAGATAGCCTCTGGTACTGGGTGTAGAGAACTGCAACGAACCGAAGATATGGCGGTCGTATGTCACGCGGTTGTGTCTTTGGCAAGTCGGGTAATAAATTTGAATTTTCCAAGTGGGCTGCTTTTAATCAGTTTGCTTGTCCATTCGGACCGATTCAATACAATCTTGCGGTCGTGAGTTGCTCTTTTCGCTCCATATACAGGGTGGCCCTCGAATAGCTCATCTTTTATAGTGATGCTTCAACATACCTACACACTTTTAAGTAGTAAAATTAGCAAGTCATAGCAGATATCAGAACTACAGCTGGGGAGTGTGAAAATGACGTTAGTCGTTCTAACAGGAAACTCGAATAAAACAAACCTATTGGTAGTTCGAAGGGTAGGAAACGCAGTGTTTATTCGGCTTATGCGGGAGCAATTAGGACAGTCCAAGTTGCGAGTCCCGAGCGGGAATAAATTTGGTCTCCAATTAACTTAAGCCCTGGAGGCAGTGCACAAAATACGGGAGACGCAGTAGGACAGTAAAGGGTGAGGAGGATGAGAATAGTGAGGGCGAAAAGCGAACGCTACCAGCAGCCAGCCATTCCTGCATAATCCGTAAATATTACGATGATCTCGTTTGCATTATCAGATCCGGGACCGTTCATTATCGCCGCGGACTAACGACCTATGTGTTAATGCGACGCTCTTGTCCCTTTGGCCTCTCACTTCGCCGATAATCGCGATGTATGTTACGTGCGAGCGTGTAGGGGGTTGTTTTGAACTCGTGATACAAATTAACAACGCCAAGATTCAAACAACGGACATAAATTTTTACAATCGGTATAGAAGTATATTTATTATTTTTTATTTATTATTATTATTAGGTATTATTTTTATTTATATTATTTTTAGTAAGTTGCATATTTTCATTTAAATCTGTATGCAAATTGTTATTATTAAAAATAATATGAATAAATTAATATGTAGGTACCTACTTTTTGAGTTAGGTATCAATTTTTTTTTTTTTTTTCATTATGAACCTCAAAATATATTTAAGTTTACGGAATTTGTGAATAAATTACTATTGTTTTTCATTTTCGCTTTGCAAATAAATTAATATAAATTATATACCTATGCAGTAAGTTCTTCTAAGAAAACTTTTTTCCCCATAAATGGGATTAAGTGTTTTTTTATCTAAATTCATCAGTAACGTACCATTACCATATGAATGAAACTTGTAGAATGTTTCTTCCTTTTTTGTTGCTTATTTTATCCACGACGTTTACGTTGGCAACGCAGTCCTGTAGCTTTCGGATTACTTGCCACTTTGAATGCTGGTCTCTCCTTCTTTTATACGGCTTTGCCGATTTAAGGACATTACCATTGCAAATGTTCCATTCAAATGGCAAACAAGAATGTAGATGCAGACTTCCTGATCCAGTAGATTTAAAAAAAATCCACAACAACCTATGCATACATGCATAGGTACACACTGCCAAAGCTACTTGTGTAAATTTTTAAAAATTACTTTAATTATTTTTCATGTATTTACTTACTAATCATTTTGATATAAAACTCTATTAAGTATGAAGGTAAAATGGGATCTAAACAGGAATAAAGTCGAACATACGAGGGTTGACCAATAATACCCATAAATGTATGCTTGGAGGCTTTCACGGCCGGAAAATCATCTTCCTAATACCCATAAACATAGACATTGCAAAATTTATTTTTCTTTTCGCTATTTTCTTGCGTCTATAAATATTTTGAACCGCTGAATTACGCTTCATTTCATCTACAACATTGAATCGTCGTGATTCTGTACTTTTTTCATTGAAAGTCTGAATAATTTATTGTATTCTCACCTACCTCAATTTTTTTTAGAGTAGTTAAACAAACTGGGTTTAGAATAACTCGCTTAAAAAAAACGGAACTCTTGGAAAGTTATTAGCAATACACTTAATGAATTAATGATGTTTTGATAACGAGTCGGGCGACGCGACGGTATTAATATTTACTTTAAACTCGATAGAATTCTTTGGTCACTCTTACAGGGTCTTAAATGCCTTGAATTTTGTTCAAATTAATTTATTTGTACTTCAACGTGTATAAGTTTAGGGAAAAGTGATTTAAATTGTGTACGTTTGTTTAGTACCTAAGTAAAAAAGTTGACCAAGAAAGCTTGAAATCTTTACAAAATTATCGTACACTGATGATTATGCTTAGATCTAAATTATATTTTTTAAATACAAAGAATAATCGGTACTTTGTGCAAATTTACATAATGATAAGTTGTTTGTAATTAATTAATTGTAGATAATCATAAATTATTATATTTTCTAAAGCAGCCCAGGAATGTTGGCTAGTTTTACCGTTGGAAGTTGAGATTAGTTAAAAAAGAATAAGAGACGTACCTACTTATAAACTTGAGTGAATAGGTGTCTAACCGTTAGCTTGGTTTTAGTTTGATAAAAAAATTGGGCCAGGTATTGAAATGTCTTTGATACAAAACCATTAAAATACCAGTGCCTCCATGGTATAAATTTTCGTTGGTTTCTTTTTGATTAGGGAATATATGTCTACGTAGCTATAGTTGATAATGGAAACGTGGAAAACTATGTACTATACAGGGTGTTCTATTTTATTGGATAGAAAAGAGAATTTTTTTAATTGATATTGCTTAAGAAATATAATATTCGCTTAATTTTCTTCATACCAGTAAAATACAGATCATGTAAATTGTAGAATTTTTTATTTATTTGATAAGGGTTTTTGTGATTCTTGTCTAAATTCAGATCCGATTTTCTTAGCTTTTCGTATTTTCTAAAATAATGTTTAATCTTCATTCACTTAAAATAATTTTTTGTTGTACATTTAACAAGAGGATAAGGTTAGGTTAGGTACCAGTTAGACACGAAGGGGATTTTGAATTCGGTACAATTTGTATTTTGAGAGAGAACGGTTCTTGGAACAATTCTTAAGGGGAGGGCGATCGCCCCCATGCTTCCCCTTTTATCTGCTACAGAGCAGTAGACTACATTTCTTGTACTTTAATAAGAGGCTGTTTGGACGTGTCATTATAACAATTTTATAAATCATTAGAGCAGTCTATTATAAGGAAATGATTTTCTTTAAATAGCATAGAAACGACCACTTGTGGTTCATGATAAGGGCACGATACATCCTGTACGTAATTGCTTAAGAACCTACATATATGAGGAATAAAATAATGCACGCACCAGGTGTATAGGTAAATGTATGAACTACTTAATATACTTAGTCCATATAACCAGCCTACGCTTCCTTGCAATGCGTGGTGTTTTTATTGCGTCAACATCCCTTGTTCCGATACTTATCCTACAATAGCAAATGTAAGAAAATTACGATCGTGTCAGGCAATAGCGCCGCGTCTGCTTCATTGTACGTCGTCACTGCGGCGCGCTGAAGCAGTAGCGTAGCAAAGGCGGCTGCGAAAACCCAGCCGCCGCAGATCTTCGTGCGATAATAATAACTTCTTATAATATTTAACTCGAGCGGCGCTCTACTACCACGCAAACTTCAGGTGCAGTCGGTCGTGTAATGTTAAAAATAAAAAAGTAAAGTGAAATAAAAAGATCGAAAGCTGATCGCGTTCGATAGCTTATTAAAGTGTTCGCTAAAATTAGAAAATGATCGTCGGACGTCCCACGATAAAATAAGTAAATGGATTAATGTACTCACTGAGTTTGCTGCTTGCTTCTTTTTTGACACTTTTGGATAGAATAAAGTCAGTGGTGTTCCAAAAAATTAAAAACAAGCCATAGTTGGTTACCTATGTTTTAATTAATTATACATTTACATCTTCATTTTATTTTAAAACTATAAAATGTCATTAAAAATTATTCGGGTTTAGTTTTAAAAACTTTTAAACTTATCGAATTGCTTTATACCTAAGTACAGCCCTGTATAAATACATTTTATATTTTTATATTTTAATAATATTTTATTATTGTTAGAGGTAACACTTAATTATTAAGTACTTAGCAATTGTTATTACTGAAGATACTATTTACGATCAATTTGCTAAGTGTTATCATCAGGTGTACACCATTTGCCAATTAAATTCTTGGACATTAAACATGGGCCTAGTAAATTGTCTTACCAAAAATCCCCTTTGTTATTCCCCTAACACGCCCTTAGTAATACGAGTTTCAAGTTTCATACCCACAATTTCTACGAGGGGTAGGTACATAGTAAAGTATCCCATTAGTTATGTAGTTAACAGGTTTTAGGGATGATACTATTCCTATGGCACATAAAATATCGGTATTTTTCGTCATTATTTACTAATTTTACTAAAATCTTTCTAGAACAGAACTTTTTAATCAAACTTATCTAAACTACTAATATATTAATAATTTAGAATTTCGCAAATGTTTACATTCATTATCATGCAATTTACGTACCTACCTACATTACAAACAGTAACTTTTTCATGTTGATTCCCCTGTCGTGGCGTAAGGAATTTTGTCATTCCGACTAACAGTGAGTTATGTTCCGGAGCTATGGAAGAAAGGATTCCAGAGCCCGTGATAAATGTTGCGGTACCGAGGGAAGGCGCAAGAGAATGGAAATGGGGGGATAAGGAATGGAACGAGCAAGTCTGTTGCTTGTGTATATTTCACCCGCCATAGCGTTTCCGCAGTAATAAATTTGGCGACGTGTTCTTGCTTGCAAGTCCAGCTTCTAGATTGCACACTAAACCCGTGTAATAGATAGTGTTACTAATGCAAAACGATAATGTTGCAAGAAATTATGAAATCTCACTCTTTTTCTTGAGGCAAATATTTTAAAATTAAACGTAGTAGTGTGAAAAGTCGATTCAGTATCTATGGATCTAAGGAATAGCACACAAAAAAAAAAAACGGATTTTAATCTAAAAAAAATGGGTAGGTACCTAATACGTTATTAGTCGATAATTGATGGTACACATAGTTGTACACAACCAATATTGTTTAGAATTCTAAAAAAGTTCGTTTCCAATGAAGCCATTTGGTATGCCATTAAAGCCAATTACGAGCCCCATATAGGTATAGGTACCTAGGATCCGATGGACGATGCAGTTGTGGTTCTGGCTGTCAAGTCAACCCATTTGAACAGACCACAGCAACGAATTTGTAACTGAGAAGTTCAGGTAACATAAAGGGAAACGAATTTAAAGACAGTTGTACACTAAAGTTTTGTAAGAGGTAAAAGGTGCAAAAAGTTTTTTGATTGCGGATTCTTGTAGAGGAAGATCAGAACAGCATTTATGCAAATTTTTAGCATTAGCAAATAATTGTTAGATATTTTTTATTTAACGTTAAGTGGTGCAGAACATATTCTATAACCTTTTTGTAGATAATTAAATTTTCTACAAAAAAGTCCGGGACAGCACCTATTTACCTTTTTCAGGTAAAAAAATACAGCGTTTAACTTAACGCTATATAAAAAATAGTAACAATTATTTGCCAGGTTAAAAATTTCAACAAATGCACCTCTGAACTTCCTCTGCAAGAATCCTCCATTAAAGAAATTTTTGAATGAGAAAAATTTTTGGATAATATCGACTATTGCGATGTTGGGTCGCACAGTGCGAAAATGGCTTTATACGAACCGCCTTCTCTTTTATCCTTCTTCTTTTCCGTGACAAACACAACGTTATATGGGCACAGGGAGTTGTCGTGGTCGTCGTTGGTGCCGCGACTGGTTTGTTTGTAGTTGATACGCTGTGCCGAGGGAGCAGAGCAACACGAAAAAGAGCGAGATTTACGGCGGGGAATGTTATTTACGAGCCTCCTTTACATAAAACATAAACACAACCTGGCACCAAGTGCATCGCGTGCAACGACGCGGACACTGCGACCCGGTCGCCGCGCCGCGCCGCATACTTGCTCGTTTGTTGTTTCTCCTTTTACTCATTTTCTTAAAAATAATAACTCAAGCGTTTCTTTACTCGTCTTTTCAGGAATCTTAAGAAAATTCAGCCAATTATGTTTTCAAAATTACTTATACATTTATTTTATTTAACTATACAATATGTAGTTTATAAATTAACCAAGCGTGTGATATTTTGAAAGATGAGCTACTAGCACTATAGGGTTCAGGTAGGAAGTGGTCCCTTTTATTGAAATTTTAAATACCATGCACCATCGTCCAAGTAAACGTTTCGTTTAGTGGAATCGTCACCACACACCGCCTTCAATAAGTTGAAGTCTGTGACTACGCCTTCTTCATATAATTCACTGGAAACGTGCGGGTGCATTATTATTTACGGTCACTTTATCGTTATCAAAACATCGCATTAGTAGTACCTACCCGAGCTTTTTTTTGCTGTGGACGGTGCAAGGTGACGGCACGGCGCGGCGGCGTTAATCTAACATGAACGACGGACGCTTATTACCCGCTAATGTACAATGTATGGCTGCAAATCAGACTCCGAGTCCCTTGCGGCCGTCATAAGTGTTGAATTTATCGTTTCGTAATGGATATTTACGGACATGGCCACTTTCGCTTAAACGTACAGATAATTCGTTCACTTGTGGCTAATGACGCCAATACGTTACGCGCTCTGTCTGATAAATAACAAACATAAATTTTAAGTAGTTAGCGCGTAAAATAAACACCACATGAGTTTCTTGAATTTTCAGACCTAGTTTCGTATGCTCACCAAATTAATTCGAAATTTAATTACAGGATGATCCACTTTTGTAATTTTTCAACTAACAGAATCACTGTTACAATGTTAAAAGTGATCATTCCACATTCAAAGTTCCAGCTACAAAATATAACTCACATTCTCAATCTTCTCGGCTACAATGATGTGTTATTTTCAGAAGTGAATAAAAATCTAAAACGCTAAAACTCGAAATAAAACTACCGTCCCTTTTAGGTATAAGTAGAAATATTTTCCAAACTTTTTGTTATACTGAGCGTTTAAAATCTTTAATATTTTTTTGTGAATTAATGTAGAATTATGTATTATTAAGATGAAACTTGAAAATCAGTTAGGTGCAGGTTGTTTATTTCGCTCGTACCTATAATAGAAGATCATCAAACCAATAATTGGCTTTTCATTTATAACGTATTCAAACCAATAAATATATCTAGCAACGCTTAACCTTTAAATGGTGTTAAACACGTTTAGTATTTACGAGTGTACGGATATGTGGAGAAACTTGAGTAAATGAGTAAAAGGAAAAGGCGCGTAATTGATGTTATTTGTAGGTCGTTTGTAAGGACTTGTTAAGTTAAACGTCTGTCGAAAAAGATAAAGAGGCGCCGTTCCCCCTATGAATATGCAATGGGCTTTAAGCCATTTGTTATTAAAGTAGAGAGGATTGGCCATCATCTATATGCTTTGCTATTACCATACGTAGAAAATAACTTAATTAGTTACTAAGTGTGAAAATTACATTTATGCCCACATTATCATTTACTAAATAGGCATATCCATATCTATCGTTAATGAGCCGTGCTCGAAGTAAATTAATTCAATTTCTAAATAATATTCCAGATCGTTCATGTACGCTGTATAATAACAAGAAAAAATCCATCCACAAATCACATTGTGCTTTGCAATAATAGGAATTCTTCATTTTGAAAAAATTTTATCAGTTCAATCTTATGCTAGTTATTTCGTTCGCTATTGTGTTTTGTTCAGATAAACTGTTAGGTATACATACATAGGTAAATAATGTGCACATAAGGGTTCGTTTGTATGTACTTATATAAATACATATGTATAGTCGTACAATAGTTATAGCCGCGGATGTTGAATGCTTTTCAGACCCATGGTGCTGGTACCTCTACATGTCCTCCGCTAGAGTAAATTGTTGTTGGAGATAAAGCATTCCGGAGATGTAGTGCAAAGAGGTACAATACCTAACCCACGTGTTTTATTTGCATCAAGTCATTTTGTGTTTCGCCTACGACTCCACTCATCTATTTTCTTCCCTATGTTGTTCATGTACCCGTAATCGTATTGGTATTTCACATACATGTACTTTCATTAAGTGGACTTTAAGGTTAATAAGATACCACGTATTTTTTAAGTCTATTTATTTTTTACGTACATCTCTTACCAGAAGCTAATTTCAAATGTGTAAGGCCTCAAGGGGGCCTTTAATGACAAAATACAATTGTAGAACATTTTTTGTATTGTATAGAAAAATTACGAAAACAATGGCGACAAGGAGATTTAGGATGATAGTAAATCTGTTGAGGGTATATTAGAGGCAGAAACAGAAGTAAAGAGGGGCAGTGGAAAACATTGATTTGATTACAGTTACCTCCAGATAGAAACAAGTAGAGACAATGGCAATGGTTGGTAATGGATACTGTGATGTCTTTTATTAGTTGGGACTATAGTTAACCATAAGAGTTCTTTTTTTTTTTTGATAAATATTCAAAGGGCAAATAGGTTATTATTTAGAAATAAAAATTCCTCTATCGCAACAGTCCCACTTTACGTAGCAAGTCAGTGCGGCCACATAAATTTCGCTTCGCATTATTTAGCCTCGTGGTCTGGCAATCTATCAGCCGACCGGATTGAGCAAAAATACCGGGACTACTTTTCAAAGTCCCCATTTTTTTTTTTTGAATTCTTTTTCAACTTTCGAAGCGGAGCCAGTAAGACTGGTTCGCAGGCGGTCTTCGACGTTTTCTTTTCTCTCTTCTCGTTTTGCGCCGATGCTTCTTCTTCAGTAACAGCTAAGATCCAACTGCAGTCGTACCAATATAATCGATTGTAGAAAAAAAATCTTTGGGCTTTAGAATCAGTAACAAAAATTTACTTTACACAGTCATAAAGAATACGATTGATAAGGATTTTTTTTGACATTTATTGTTGCACATAAAATATTTTTGGGATTATTCACTTAGGTGTTGTAGTTGTGGAAGAATTGCAGTTGTGTAGCTGCCCACGCGTACTTTTCTCTTGTATAGGCGCAAGGATGAGAAGGAATGAGGATGGGAAGAAGAAGAAAAAGAAGAAAAGAGGATCTTGCTCAAGTTCAGTGGCCGCAATAAATATTTAGATATCCCGCAGTCTCAGTACCGAACAGCACATATGCATTACTGATAACATTGGAAGTATATCACCGAGCCGTTTCATCTGCTTGTACGAGTCCTGAGACAACCGCGCGTTTATTTCTGTTATCCAGGCGCACTCGTTCATCGTCACGCGAGAGGATAACTGGCATACCCCTTCCTATCAACTGCTAATTGACGCTTAGGTTGGAATTTTTGCTCTTTGATTTGAAATTTTTTAAACTTTTCCAAAAAACAAAATGTCTTCCAAACACAGTCCAAAGGAGACGTTCTAGAGTCTCATCTATGATCCATTGGTGTTAAAGTCACCTCAATAGATTAGGTGACACTTGGGGCAACATCCCCGATATTTCGATGGGTCGATCTGTGGTTGAAACCCATATGTTTTCTGTGGTTTTCCATGCATTGATACCCATGGCTAGAACTGATGGGGTTGAATATTATATCATCACTGGTTATTAGTTCTATAGTATTGAGCAAGAAAAATAAGCAAAAAATTCACTCTATGGGCTTATTCTTTATGTGGAGTATAAGGATTTATTGCATACCTAAAAAAATAATATAGGCGCCTTCCTTGCGAATCTACAGTTCATCATTTACAATGTTTTTCTCTTTTTTTTTGTGTGTATTCTTCTTCGCACTCGTGCTCGTTCGAATCGCGCCAGATATTATATTGCTTTTGAGTGTACACATGTTTCGTGGAAGTGTAGTTACATTAGCCGACGAACACCAGGGCCGGATTTATGTCGGCCATTTTGCTGACGTACGAGCCATTGTTCGAGCTGGCCCACGGGGCACCAAACACACACACACACATGCACACACATACGTACAAATGTTGGTTCCGTTCTTGCGAACGAACGAACGAACAGAACGGCCAAATTTGGTCGCTTCATAAATAGCATTCGTTCAGCGAATGGCTTCATTTGCGAAACGCTTGTTGTTGTGCGGCCGGGGCCGTGTACGCGGCCGCGGAGACCAATTTAGATAGGCATCGACGATATTGCCTACCAATAGTGCGCAAATGAAGTACTATATCTATGGACCGTGGTTGCGAACGTAGACGACACATACACTGAACAGGGACGGAAGGGCGAACGAGCACACGCGGGTCGATGTTGCTTGCATGTCGTCTCTGATAAAGTTAATAGGGTGGAATAACTACCACCGCTTTTGTTTCTATTATCAACTTTTATTTAATAACTCTTTTTCATGACTTGGGGAAACGGGATGTCTACCAGCAGTGGCGGTACATGAATTTCAGTCATATGTGAGATTCAGCGCTGGAATATCTCCATCTCCATCTCGTGCGTTCTTAAACTGCGCACATCGTATGTATACGATTTTCTCACTACCTTTCGTAATTTTGGAGGGGTAACCAGTAATAATAGACACGCGTTCGCCATCTCGCATTGCACGGAAGTACTTTAGTGAAGTCGTATGTGCCGTTGTGGTTGAGGAGTGATTTCCAGGGATTCAGAATTATTTTATAAACAATAATTTTCTGAATCAGTTACTTTGATACGAGGAAAACGTAAATTTAATTTAGGGATGATACATACATCAAGTGCTTTCATGATTTTCTTGTATAAGTTGAATATAAATTATGGTATAGTAGTAAAATGGTTGGGGGCGCCATCATTCGTAGGCTTTATCAAAAGAACGGTTTTCAGTTGAGATTATTCTTCGTGCAAGGATTTCTTTTATTTAATCCTCGGACTTCGTGCCTGAAATCCGATTGGAAAAGGAACGATATTAATCCGCTTATCGAAGATTTACGTTGCCTCCCCGCAGCCTTATATATCTCCCGTGCCTGCCACGGACCAGAATTAACTGCGCCTGTTGTTTATGGTAGAACCGAAGGATTTTCCTTACGTGAATTCCTCTCAGATATACTTTTACTTATAGTGTTCCCGGAGGCTGCCGGCGGTCACTGCGATTACGACGACGACGTCGCGCCATGACCAGCCGAGCAAACAGCTCTCTGGCTAGTTATGGGTTACTCCCAAAGACATATTTTCCAGACTAGACGAACAACCGGTCATGATCACTCCCGCTGTTCTCGTTTAATCGCAGCAAGGATCGGACTCACGTTGACCTCTCTCTCTCATTTTGTATTTCACCTTTGCTTCGATAGATATCATAGGTATATAAGGGACACAACAAAATTGATTTCCGTTTACCAAAAAAACAAATTTCTTCCGGGTGTTTTCATTAATGTCAAATACTAAACTGATTTTCAAATGGATGTCTACCATTTGAGGCAGATCAGATAAAATTAAAGCCGTGGGATCATGTCCAACTGAGGCAATGGCCACCTAATCAACCTGCCACTTTGAGAGAGGATTAATATGAGGCAAGAAAAAAATCGCCTCAGTTAGTTTTTCATTTTTAATATTTTTCGATTTCTTGCATCTACTTACTGGTTGTGATCTTCTTAATTTATTTTTCTAATTTCATTTCCTTCTTTTCAGATCAAACCAAATGTAAAGCCAATATTGAAGCTATGAAGGGGTAAGTTTTTAAGTATGCATAAATTTCATTTCTATATTAAGATTTTGTGTCAGGATTTGTCTAAAAAATGTTGGTGACTATTATTATGTTTACCCTATACACCATAGCGAATATCTGGTAGTTGTGTATAACATATTGATAACAGTTACGATACATCCCTTATATAAATTTCACTTCCGTCGTTACTTGTATTATCTATCCTATTATCCTTACGTACATACATAAATATGTCGGTAAAGGAGAGTGAAGAAAATAAAAATCCTCGGCAACTCATTCCCTCGATTGTCTGCGTGTAATCTTTCCATCTCTTGTTCAGCCCCAAAGACAAAAGTGACTTAGGTTGACTCGTTTCTGTGGTCAGCCAACTGTTAATTTCTCTGTTATTTATTGTCTCTGAGATCTCGAGTTTAACTAAATAACTCGACTGATTGAAGAATGTAAGATCAATCGACCGTGAACCATATCCTATCCTATCTTAACTCGAATGATCAGAAGAACTGCAAAAAAAATCGATAAGTGGAATACTTATATTGATCTCCATGATTCTAGGTGTTACGAGTGTTATAAAAATTTTCACTAATATCCAATTATTTTTAAAATCACTATAAATAATTATTTATTATTTAATTTTAGTACTTTTAAATCATACACATGTCTAATAAACTTGCAATCTCCTGATGGCAAATTGTGTCATGTCGAGGTTCGAGTCTTCCCCTAATTCCTCCAGCTAAGTGCTGACACCCCGTAACAATATTTGTTCGGTACATCGCAATAACGTCACGATACGACCCCGTAACGACCCGACGTTCGGTTTTCGCGATTTGTGGTACACTTGGTCGTTGTTGTAGCTTTCGCACTACATGTTCGTCCACTTTACGGCCTTGCAGCCCGATCGATTTACATCGCTATCATTTTATCTAAAATTTGCATTAAATGGACAAGAGACTCGGCTCGTTGTTGTTGTTGTTGTTGCGGTTGTTGTTATATCCTTCCTCTTGTCCCCGCTTTCCCCTTTAATTTTCTGTAACGTATAGTGAATGGAACTCTCGAACATTCGCACACTAATCGAATGAAACGGATTGGCTGTTTAAGCAATGTTTTAACGAAAGTGTGAATTATGTTATCGTCGGACGCGTTTGCATTTTGAACAACAAGTACTTACCATAAAGGACTATTAAGCTTAATGATATTTTAAAGTGAAAAATCTACAATAAGCAATTATGAAACGTACGGTACTGTGTAAATCCTGATGTCCTGGGCGGATACTTACAGGACTCTAAAAATAAATAAATCCTTTTTCGTGAGGAGACCGCAGTACCACCTGGGAGAAATTGAGGAATTGAGATTGTTAAATAATGACGAGAAAGAGGCATTTGGAGGAATGAGGATGGCCCTTAGAGCATTACAACAGCAAAATGAAAAGTGAAACAGAAAAGCCGAATAAATGAGGAAAAATCTATCATGGAAGCTAAAAACTCAAACTATGATGCGGAAGAATCCAAAAACATTGTGCCGGAAAATACAGAGACGCCACATTATTATAAGGAAGACGAAATGAAAAAGAAATGAATTGAGATCAGTGCCATTATTTATACTACATTTCCAAACGAGGGCAAGCAGACTTTGGGAGCCTGAGAGAAAAAGATTATGCAGGCAGTTTAAGAATAAAAAGAAACTCTCGAGTGTTAAAGTATTTGGAAGATTGTTGGAAGCAATTAATTCTAGGATGAATAAGATCGGAAAGAACGTGGAATGTCATGATGTGAAAAAAATTAAATTGTATTGTTTGTATAAAAACATTTGTTAAAAAAACTTTCATACGGAAAATTCTTCAAGTTCTATATTTATAATGTTGCCAGTTCGTGAACTGCTACCTAAGGCCCCGATGAACTTTTATACATTATCTAGTCGGGGTCGTTTCAATCTTTTATCTCCCCGGCCACGTCGAGGCTTATTTCTTTCTTTCTGTTTTTTTTTTTTTGGCACAAATTCTGCCGACCTCTGCCAAGAAGAACCAGTAGCGGCGGCGATGGTTCCGTCCTTTGGCAGATTGATGGCGACGTGGAGCCCTCCGGCATTTAGATAGCGTTTGCTTTTGTCTCGCAATGTTTAACATTTCTTGCTCATTCGTCTTTGTAATGGCTTATTCCCAGGCGCTCTGCGATCTCGCTCTTCTCCATCGTCTTTTTTCCTCTGCGTCCTGCTCCTCGTCCTCCGTTTTCTTGCCGACTTTAAATTGCTGCGATAAATTTGGAAAGCGACTCCATAGTGTCTCTCTTATATACCTATCCACCCATGGCAACTCTTTCCAAAACGACATTACTTTAATCCAATTCAATGGCCAAAGTTTTTAATAAACCTCTTAGACTTGGCAAAGATCATTCATGGACTCATTAGGATTTATTAACTAGACTCTGTTCTCGTTTATACCAATTTTCATGTAATAATTTACCAATGGAGGCACCAATACTAAGAAGAAGATATTTATGTCGAACTTAGTATTCAAAAATCCACAAAATTTATTTTATGTAACATTCATTTTCGATATTTATGTTTGTGTGTAATATCTACACACATAGATACGTGTTAGCTCGTTTACTGTTAGTGTTAGTACTAGTTAATGGCATATTACTAATAATCCTTCGCAGTTAATTAGAGTGTATATGATGAGGCTGTGGTAGTTTCGGGTCGAATTTAGTGGTCGATGAACGGAATAAATTTACCAGCCGGCCAAAATTAAACCCGTAAATTATATGCAGGATGTTTCGAAATTATTGCCGCGGGAAGAACTAAACTGCCTTAAGTGCCTAATATTGCGTAGCAATTTAGTCGGATTCTAAAGGCCAACGGCTCCAAAATAACCTTCAGCATTATTATTCTAAAATTATATTATAAGAACTAGTTCATCGTTCACGTTCAGTTCAGTTTGCTTATGTCATTTCGATTCAAACGGAACGGCATGTGTTTTTGAGGAAGGAATTATGAATGGGATTGGTAAAACTGAAGATTTAGAAATAGACTCTTAAATGTAACGTCACAGGTCGAAGGATCGTCACTCAAATCATCATTCCATTATTTTTATCACTCGAGTGACGATTTTTAGATGGATTACCAGGGAGGCTGAGAGATGGACCTAGTAGTTTATAGTTGCAGAAAACGACAAACGTAAACATTCTTTTCGATGAAGTAACTTATACAAAAACAAATATAGTTAGGATTCCTACAGGACAATAAGAAATGGCTTGTCACTCTTAAAAAACTCCACAGAAAACCGTTACTTTGCACCCGCACTGAAAACGACGCCTAAGAAAACTTCTAATTTTCCGGATTCTTCTTGGTAAATTTCGGCTGAAATGTTGCTGTAGCTGAAGGATCTTTCGTATCGACGAAAGATCTTTGAGGATGCTGGGAAAAGTTCTCAATGACATTTTATCCACACCTGTGGTAATGTCAGCCATAAAAAGGGTCGTAACCAATCTTTTCCGTGACATATAGATATTAGGGTTGTCTTTGACCAATTGGAGGCTGTTTACACTTGAGGATGATGGGGTTCCTATGACTATGACAGAACCATTTCGGCCAGTCACTATAATTATCTGTTATAATCGTTCATAAAGTAAAAAGAAAATATTGGCAGGACCTGTGGAAGGCACCATTAATTTTGAGATCCTGGGCACTTGCCTAGAATGGCCAATTGGAAAGACTTGACATAATTCGAGTGATATCATTTTGGACGATCCCTTGAACGGTGATGAGACCAAATAATTTTCTTTAGAATTTTACGTGTAAATGTAAAAAAAAAACGCCCACCCAAACTATCGTTCGGTTTTGTTGCTTATACATCAAGATGGTAGGTACTGTCGCGTCGTTACCACTACAACCAACGGTACAAAAGTCTTCTACCAGTTTGGATGACAATAGTGGCACATCAACTGTAATAAATTTATCGACGATAAAGGAACGTACTACACGGCGATTACATACACATGGACACAATATCATACTGATTGAGTTTACGGGAGAGCCGCGTATTGTGTTACTTGGCTGCATTTCCTTTTTCGAATTGTCGATGTCATCAAAGTCTATAAAATCACTTTCCGGTTTTGGAGAAAAGAAAGTTTTTTTGTCTTTCCTTCGGTTGTCTTTTAGTTCACTTTACAAGTTTTTTGATAAAAAAAGATGAAGTCAGTGAACCCTAATACGTCAAGGGAGAGTTCGTTAACCCTCGATATATCTCAAAAACAAGCAGTGGTCACAACATAAAAAGGGGGATGTTTTTGGAATAATGTTATGTCTGATTTTAGACTGAATATCCCATTTCCACATATTTTCCCTGAATATCCTACATAGCGTCGTGAATTACTCGAGGTCCTGGCAGCAGCCTGCAAAGATTTCGATGGTGAAAGCTCATGTTGTTAAAAATCCCAAAATTTTGTTCAGTAGATACATTTTTTACAAAAATTTTGATTTTCGAAATGTTAACCCTTGCCGGAACTTTTGCCACCCCCTGTAGGCATAGCAATTATATATAATTATTCCACACATACCTATATGTTACATGTAACTATAGAAAGTATACGTGTATTGGGTGCATCACATTTAGATCGTCCATAATCCATATACTTAGGTGTAAGATCGTCCGGTAAATACCAATTTATGGATTATGGTCGAAATACGTTTTACCCATTGTAGTATTACCGTAAACACATATACATACATACTAATGCAATGTAGCTTGTAAATGTTTGTTAATGTAATAGTACGCTTGTGTGCTCATGTACAAACTTATGTATGTGTGTGTGTGTGTCCGCATTGTCCGGTAGTCGTGTTAATATTTAATGAGAATTGACGACAATGCGGGAGTTAATTGTAATTTAAGGGGCGCTGCAATGTGGACAGGTTTAGTCCCTCTGCACAAATTAACATCCAACGAAAATTGTATTTTGCGATGGGCACAACGTTTAATGTACTAAAATTTTACTAGTTACGAGAAACATACGTATAATTCGTATAAATATTCAGGGATCTTGATTAAAAGACAATTTATGTGGACATCAAAATTCTACTTAAAATGCGAAACTGAGATTAGTTTTGTTTTATTACAAAATAGTCAAGGGTTTAAAATTTGTGAGAATGTTTTTTAGAGACATACAACGAAATTTTTTCATCTTAATGGAATGTTTATCCCTACAAAGTTAAAAATCTTTTCGTAATTTCATTGAAAAACATTTATTTTGTTTTTAACATATGTAATTTTTTTTAATTAATTTGCAATTTAAATTCCCATAATTTAATGTACTCGCTATAGCGATAAGACAATGAATGTATAAGGAAGAATATCGAAGGTTACCTGCTTTAGTAAATTATTAAATTTATTTTTATTAAGTCCCTAGAGGATGATACAGTATTAACAATAATAAATTAAAATGTTTATTTGCGGATAAATTCACAACTCTGTGACTGTTTTATACTGCAATAAACTATAGTTTTAACATAGTATATGTCAAAATAGGTATTTTAAGTAAAAAATCCAGAGTTTCAAAATATATTACGTATTATTAACAATTTATTGTATATTTTGTGACCAATTCTAATTTTACGACGAATTTTAAAGCTAAAGAATGAGTTATCCGTTACCCAGTGTAATAAATCTTGTCTTTTTCAAGAAAAAATACTTGAAGGCACCCCTTCTAACCAAGGGTGGTGATTTACAATAGGTTGTTCGTCTTTCGCAAAAATCCTTTTGTAATTTGCAAACCCCTTTTATTTGCGCCCGTTCTTTTACTACAAAGAATTTTCGATTTTTGGTTTAAAAAAAGACCTTGCAGTATACAAGCAATAAAATTTATGGTGCTTTGCACGGTCCGGGCAAAACTGACCACCATAAAAAGCATGCAAGAGAACCAAGGCCCTTACGACCGTTTTTCTATTGTATTTATCTTTTTTATGGTACTTAGGTATGGTGTCCTTGTTAACCTTTTAAAGGGGTTTACTAGCAGATAGTGGTTATTTTTAACTTGTGATTTATCTGTAACTGATAGGATTTTAATGAATACCGGAAATTTGCAGTTAGTCAAATTTTTTTAGTAATTTGAAGATTATTGAGCTTAGTGAATAAGACTATTACAAGTACTTTAAAAAGTATGGTAACTATGCAGTCGAGTTGACCCTCATTCGAACGAATCTGTTTATCTTTGCATAAGGTTACGGTAGCGGCTGCGTATGTGTGTGTGTGTGTGTGTGTGTCGGTGTAAGTGTTCTTTATTTTTTAAGTTTAATTTTACCCCCTTTAAACTTTTACTCAATTAATTATTCTATAACGTTCCAAAACTCATCTGTTCTCTCACCCTAAATCTCGATCTCCAGCACAGATCCTCGCCGGAAATTTTCAAAGAAACACTCGGTTGGGATGTCAGTCGACCTTCGGATCGGTTAAGACCTTGCTTTTTGTACCCCGTCCATATACCCTTCCTTTGAAAGCGGCAGTTTGCTTGCCTAAACTAAAAAAAAAAAAACGTGACCTTGTGCTGGAATTTTTTCTAGACTTCTTCTATGAACCAACCGGAGAAGATATTTATGAATACATGTTTAGGCGAAGTCGTAGGATATTGGGGTTTAGAATGCATTTTGGTGGGACGATGTAGTCGGTAATTTTATACCTAGTGCCCATCAGTTCAAAATCGCTTTTCGTGAAACTCGTTCGAAAATTTGTTGTGCATCGCGGCGTGGCAATGTAATTTTTGTAAAGGAATCGATCAGTGCCGTAATTGTTCTCGTAAGTCGGTAATATTGATCAATAAGGCCTTTAAAAGGTAATCGAATTTTTTGTACTTTAATATCTACCATATTATACCAGGTAGAAATTACTTACTTCAGTTTTTTTGCCGACATAACAACTCATTTCGTTAAAGTTTAAGTGGATATGAAGGCAATTTTTTGGTGAAAATTTTATGATTTACTTTTTTCTTACGTGACTACGTAGTTTGAGTTGAACTAAACTCGTCTATAAAAGTAGAATATATTCATGTAAAAATTTAAGCAGGTGCATATTGTACAATAATAATAATAATTTCCCTTTGGATAAATTACTTTTTTTCAGAGACATCGATTTATTTTTTACGATTTGGATTACGAGAAATACATAAGTACACGATGATAATAAATAAACCGTTTAATTAATTTTATCTGATTCGGTCAGTATTGTATAGGGAACGGATTCGATCTAAACTCGTCTTTTGAATGTCGAATCGAGATAATTGCCATTAATTAGTACCGTAAGCTACTTCTAAATGACTGATAAGAGAAAGTTATTACCGAAAGATGTAATTCGATAGATAAAAAATTTAAATGGTCCTGAATGCAGTGCAGTTTTATGGCTTTCGTTAATGGGTTCTGTAATGTAGGTAATAGTAGGTACTCACTTTACTTTTATTACTCTTAAAATCACTTTTATTTTTACTTTTTGGATATCGGACATAGTTCTAAATTTCTATATTTAAAATAAAAAATGCTCTCAGTAAGCTCTATTTCATAATTAATTGCTCGATTTAGATTTAGAACAATAAAGCGAAATTATAAACATCTTATTTTTATGGTGCGAGAGGGAGAATGCCTTGTTGATTTTTGTTTTTATAGAAATACTTATTCAATTAGGTGCTTTTTTCTTTCTTTACTGTGGGAACTGTAATTAAATGTAATTGCAGGTGTAGGACAAACTAGAAGAGCAGTGTCATTGAAAGAATTAATGAACAAAAAAAAAAAAATAAAAAATTTCAATAACGTATAAATTCAGTAGGTACATTAAACTAAATTATGGAATTAATAATTCAAATTCATAATTATTGAATAATAATTTTAAAAGCTTTTGGGTTAACTATCAATAACGTAAGTGGAAATTACGTAATTATTAACAAATACCTATCCAATCCCTACTTTAAACTAATAGTACTTACCTATATCAATGCCAGGATTTCCCAACTTTTTTGCGTTGAATTATAAACATTATCTACTTTTATCTTACTTTTTTTTTAAAATAAAGAATACGATTTCAAATTGAAAAATAAAACTTGATTATGTCCCAAAATTGGGTCCAAATTTGTCCCAAAGTTGATATGAATTTGTATTGATGCCTAATATTTAATCTGAAACTAGATTTTGAAAATGATTCAACAGGATATTATCAAAATTAAAACCCATTTTTGTATCGACATTTTAGGACAAAAATTTGTTTCTATTTTTCAACTATAGGACTTAAATTAATCACATTATGTGGATTTTTCTACCGAAAATGCAGGTGCTTCACGTTCCCCCTTCGATCATTCTACGTCTTCCTGGAGAAAAAAATCTTTCTTTTACAAAGTGTGAAATATGCCATTAGTTTCTGAGCTTTTGCCCCAAAATCCATAAATTCTCCGGTCAATACTGGTTGTAATTTCTCTGATAATAAAGTACAGGAAATATAATGAACGGCTGAGTAATTAGTTTGTTTTGGCACAATTAATGTACGTGTACCTTTATCGCCTGTTAATATTGTAGTAGCTTTGATTTAAAGTGGCAATTTATCACTTGAATCATAATTTATAACTAGTAAATTGGTCTAATATTGGTACAAATACTGATTATCCGCTGGATTCTCTTTGGATATGCCGGAATATGCTTTTTAAATAGGTATCATTTCATTTAAAACTGGGAAAATTTTTAAATTCTCGAGCCAAAATCCCAAGCCATCCTCATTTTATAGTCGCGCTTGCGTAACTTTTGGCGGCCATTAAAGCTACTTAGTGATCAGAGCCAATGAAGTCAAAGCGAAACTAGAAAGTCACGAGACAGCCAGCCATTACACTTATCGCTCCAAAGCTCCATATAAAGATCAGCAGATCTATACTATTTGTAGAATTATAGATTTCTCTATTACTTACTTAGTTGCAATTTATATCTAGCATCTACTTTTTAAAGTAAACAAAACCATTTTTTTATTTTCAAAAACAAAAAAAAGCCTCCGTTTCTGCACCGTCCTTTCTTATCGTTAAACATTTCTCGCACTGTTTTCAGAAAGGTACAAGAAACAAAGCAGACGTAGGAGCTCATAATTGAACACTAAACGTGTTTTAAAGTGTCTTAATCTGAGCATAACGTTTTAACTGGCCAATAAAAGAATCTCAACCGCCTACTCCGTACGGCAAGTTAATAATAATAACAATAAAAATAATAATGATAATAATAATCCCACAACGACAACGATGATGATGTTGATGGCGATGATGTCGATTACGATGTCGTTGTGACGGCACCGGCGACGTCGTTTACAAGGTAAAATAATAAACGGGCCATCAGACACGTCAATAAAACTGACATTGATGGGCACTAGGCAGCAACATTGAACGTAAAGTTATATGCAGAGTATATGTTGCCTTTGCTTGCTTGTATATTTGTTCGTAAATTGCATGAATTGCATCTACAGTTACTCACAACGTTGTAAATGCATGAATGGGATACATACATGTATGTCTAACCGAACCTAACCTAACCCAACCCAACCTAACCCAACTTTCCTACAAGCAGAATTCCTTGGGATTGGAATGTGACCACGTATTTTGAAGGATAAGGACAATAATTCAATATTGGGTGCTCGTTGTATTTGTTATTTTTAGATGTGATAAAGAACCATAGCTTATGCGGTAGTAGGTGTGGGTTCGTGTAAATGTTAAAATATTGGTAAAAATAAGTCTTGATAACAGTGGTGGCATTGTATGGACAACAAGGTAAACTAACCAAAGTAAAATAATTTCGACGTTTTACGGAGTTTGTTGTTAAAAAGAGGGGCTTTAAATGGAGTTTATACTGTATCTATTATAAACAATTTTCTATAATATCATTTGTTATAGGTCACTTCTTGTGATTAACTGTACACATTTATTCCTGCTGCCAATATTAGGATTGTTGCCTTAGGTCGGTTCGTCTTACGTCGTTTTATGTGTGTTTGTGTGTCTGTTGCTACCTACTTTCGTCGTACATAATGTAACGAAATCTCACGTTTATTACCGCTAAACAGAAGTAAACATAAACGGGTCGTTAACTGGATTTTTACGATCACTAAAAGTGATCGTAAAATCGATGGGAGTTTGCTTGCATTATTATTACGCGAGGAGCTTTTGAGCTTTTAGCGTTTGCCTGTCTGGCTTATCGTTGCCTTGCTTGATGCGACGGCAGAAGCCCAGCACTTGCTGGCGACTATTCAATGAAACCGTTTCATGTGACGGTAAAACTGAAATTAGCGACCAATTGAGCAAACTTTTTAACGGCACGCGCTATAACCACGAAATTTGTTTACTGACTGCGTGCATTTCTTCAAAACAAAAGAAAGGAAAATCTTGCATGTAGGTACTTAAACAAATAGAGATGTTCTTTTAGTGTGTAATGTACTAAAAATTGTTACAATTCAAACATAATTTATTTTGATAAGGTCAAAGACGCAGCTTGTTGTACTCGTTGGCAGTAAATTTTAAAATGAACAAAAGTACGTAAATTTGGATAGCCTACTTTTTGCCTTGTACATAACCCTAAAATTTTTCCAGTCTTGTTAGTAACATATTTATAGTTCGTTTATGAAAATTTGTTTTGATTCTGGTTGCCCATCTATTATACAACGTTATTGTTGTTATTAAAATCATCCAAACCATTACATTAAGTACAAAAATAGGTACCTAATTCATATCCGAATTTTAATTTTTTTATGTTGGGTACTTGGTACCTATATTGTTTCGTGATTGCAGTTCAATAAAATTACAATAATTTCATGAGTACCTAACAAGAGTTAAAAGTTTTAACACAAAATCTTACATTACCATTACCTAAGAATTGCAGGAATTACATGCAGTTTTATTTTACTATAGTCCCAATTTTCTGTTCATTGTCCTACAGCAGAATACATAATAATAAGTATTACGATTCTTTGACCATGGTGTTTGTTCGATGGTACCTAACCTAGGGCCTATTCACAAAGTTCAAGGAGGTCAAAACGAGGCATGCGGTTTCAACTTCGTCCATGTGAATAATATCCAATTAGTACCGCGAACGTACGAGAGTTTGCGTGCAGCCAGACGAAATGCAAAACTTGTCAATTTTCTCTCCGTAAATAACGCAGATTTATTGCAGTAGATCGAAAGAATTTATTGCAGCTCATTAAAAATAATCTTTCAGAGATAGCGATAATATGTGCAGAAGCTGTTGCGGTTAAATTGCAGGTGAATTAATTGTGCCATCGCGTTATGTCTGATGTTGTGCAGGGTCAGATAATTTATATACCTACCAGTTTATCTATAGCAAGTTTTGTTTTATTGCAAGATACGTATTATACTTGCAACTACAGTCAAAACCGTTTACAACGACATCGCTTAAAACGACACATCGGTTATACCGACCAAAATCATAGGCCTCGGCTGAATGATATATGACCGCCTTATAAAAATACCGCTTTTTACGACATTGTTTATTACGAGACACCTCATTAAGCGACTACATTTAACTAATATCTTGGGAGAATTATATCTGTTACAACGACCAGCAGTCTTATTAACAATTTGAATAGGTAACAGTATCCGCATTTGGGACAGTATAATGATACTAAATAAAAAATTATTTTATACCTCGAAAACATCGCCGGTTTTTACGACCGAAAATGTGTGATCCCGTCGATGCCGTTATAACCGGATTTGACTGTAGTTTTGAATCTGCCACTCTAAAGACTATACGAAATGGTTATTTTTGTTTGATGATTCTTTACAAAACGAACCGTAACTTGAAGTAAGTATAAAATCGAGAATGAGCTTGTGAAATGTCTTCAACTCTAAATAGAAATTCTGTAGTCGGTTGTAAAAACGTCACCACTGTCCCGTTTGCTACAGTTAATAAAATCTAAATTTTTGTAGACCGCATGTGTCACAACATGCTGACTGATAAATGAAACCGTGATACAAACACATGTACACATTACAAGTAGGTACCCAACAGGGTTAAGGAGCTATGTTGCTACTGGTCCTGTAACTGATATTTATGTTTACGTGTAGGTGTAGGTACATACATACGTTATATGTACCTATTTTACATGGATACATAAATATTTATTTGTGTTTGTTCCTGTACAAGCGATGTACAAAATTATAATTCACCATAAATTATTCATGTGTTGCTTTTCTAAACGTTTATAAAACATTTTACTCGCGTGGTACGCCTATACTCACAAATAAACATGGGTAGGTACACCATTAGAAAAGTTTGATTATTTACGACTGTAGAGTACCTGCTCAAGGTTTCTTGTGGGCATTTGATTGGAAATGATTTATTTCATTGTAATAGGCCAAAACAGAAGAGCGAAGTTTAGCAACGGTGTAATAAAGGAGTCAAAAGACTACTACTGTTCATAATTCGTTCAAGTAAATTACGTGATTCGGAACTCGATCATCTCGAATTTATCGCATAATGTGAAGATTGTTCGACGAATGTTCCATTACTTATTCGATTAGATGGCGATTTATACGCTTCCACCCAAGTCGGTTTTCGTCTTATCATCACCCACAACCATTGTATTTCCGCGTATGTCGTGACTGTGATCGTCGGATCTTCGGATCGGGTTCCGATTCAATTATCACGTTTTGTGACTCGGAAAAGTCGTTATTCACTTTGCTCGTGACTTTCGATTGTGATCGTGCGATCACGAAGTTCGTCATCCACGTGTACGAAACGTTGAGTTGGCGTCGTCAGTACCGTTATAGGTGCACCTTCGTGCCCTTCTTGTATAAGGAAACTCCTTGCCGAAATAAATAACTAAATGGAGAGCTTTATAGAGTCGCCTGCCGTACTTTGTCAAATGACCCCTGACTTTTCCCCTATCGCTAATGGCGATCCCGGTTAATTATTGATCTGACTTAGGTATTAAGAGCAGAAGTCGTTTCCACGAAATTCGTATCAAATTATTCGAATTTTTGGAAACTAATAAGCACTAACAGTCACCTATAAGTATAGTAAGGATAAATAAAGAATTGGGGTAATTACTACGAGTAATCGAGATTAATTACTTATTAATTTTATTTGTAAATAATTTTGTATACTGTTAAATGAAATTGATACGAAAAATGAAACGTTTTGTTCGCCATTGGCATGTTGTAACCACTGAAAGAACTGACCATAGTAAAGCACATGCGTAGTAGAGGTCACGCGTTCCAATGGAGAGATGACCATTCAAAGGACAGTCACCGGACCCCAGACGGTTCTGTTTCCGTTCCAAGTTCCAACCCAATCGAGATGGTTTGGAAAATGGTCATTTCTATGTACATACAGTCAAATTTTCTATGTTATCAAAAGTCTTGGATTTCAGTAGGTAAATTATTAAATATGAGTCTATCTCAAGACCAAAACTTTAAGATCAACGCCCAGTCTTATCCACACAGATATAACGAGCACTAATACTTGCAACATTGTAGAATCTTGTCGTTGTTATTTTTTATTTTTTGGGTTGGCACACCTACTTTGTCGTAACAGTTGCTATGAGCAGTATTCGTGTACGTGTGCGCGTGTGTGTATCGTTACGTCCGTGTTGCGTTTTTGAGTTATTTGCTGTTTGCCAAGTCGATCTGCGGACCGCGATCGTAAAACGGCCACTTTATGGTCTTGTAATCTGTGACAAGTGAGAGATATGGGTCTTAACTCGACGTGTCGAGAACGTAGGTAAAGTGAGCACGGGAAAGATCCCGTGCCCCACGTGTGTATGTATTGTATCGCCTTTATATCTGCCTAACACGAAAACTCGTACCTCTTCACCAAATTATTAGTATTATTCATAACTGATGTTTCTTTCGTTTGTATGTTGGTATTATTTGCATAACTTTAATATCAACTCGACGCAATTTTTATTCTGATACCGAAGCCAATAGTTTTTCCAAGAGAAATCTCTTTGGCGATTGCTCTCACCGGCCGGTTTGGGCTCGAACTTTTCGCCCATTAATTATCTTTATAAAATAGTTGCATTAGGCATAACAATTACGGTTTTATTTATTGTAATCGTTTCCTGAATTTAATTTCTTTTCTTTTTTTTTTTCAGAGAAGCTCAGCTACATTAAACGAAGAAACAAATCAAAATAAGGGAGAGTTTCCAAGAAGTTAATGTACCTATAGTTTTGGTAAGTGCTTTAATTCTTGTCTTAAATGTTAGCTTATGTGGGGGTATTATGTTCTTAAGAAAGTAAGACTATGATAGGGTAGGGGGTTCAGTTGATTGTCCCCCTCTTATCCTGCTGGGTAAATGGAGGAGTACTGCCAAAATGATTTAATTACTAGTTAAATTTTGAGTAAGTTGTTTTGGTTTACTGAGAAATTGATAGAAAGATAATTTAAAGAAGCAAATTTTGAAGTTATTCTTCTGTTTTGGTACAAATCGAATTTATTTTGAAAATTTTTATTCAGAAATTTAAAAATCTAATAGTTTTGTTTGTGTAAATTCGATTATTTTTAATATTTTTGTATAAAAGTGAAAGAATATTAAAAGCAAAGACGTATTAACCATCAGGTAATTCAGTAAAAGGTCTGAAGTGTAGGTACATCGCCATCGTTCGCAAGGCGCCTCATCGTAATTTCAGCTTCGTTTCTCATTTAAATTCAAACGATGCCTTCCTTTAGGGCCATAACTAACTGAATACTAAACGTTTTAAATGAATTTAAATAGTAATTGCCTTTAGAACGCGTCTTATAAAAATTGGACTTAATTCCGAGCCGACTGCCACGGATACACGCTTATCTTTGCTGCTGTTATTACTTTCATCGCTGTTATTATTATAATTATGCCACAACAAATCGTCAGATAATCGAAAAGGATACGATTAATTAACTAACACTAAAATAAGTGAAATTTCAACTTTTACACGCTATAAAATGTTTAATTACACTTGTTGAAGCCGACGGTGGTCCATTGCATTTAAGTAACTGTAATCAGGGTGGAATTTTCATACCATTACCTCACTTGCTGTACGTACATGTACATAGAATGTAGGCAACCCATCAAACGTCTGCAATTGCTTCATGACAAATGTGGAAATGTCAAAATTTTCGACTTTTAGTTACAAATTCTGATTTTAACCGAAAACTGCAATTTTCTATTATCTAGAAAATTCTTTTCACGACGTGAAAGTTTGGTAAAATCTTTAATTAACCGCACATCATTCTTTTAGACTTCCAGTTTCTGACGGTTAGCGTGTTGCCTCTTGCACATCGTGTTTCTGTTTTTTTTTGTTTAATTGGAAATCAGGTTGCTCCTCATGTTGCTAATAAATTAATAACATTTAATGCGTGCTCCGCGTAAGTTGACGGCTGGCATGGCTACATGGGGGTTCTGGATTTCCTTATTAATCGCCTATCTTTTTTTTTGTTTTTTGTTTTATTATAACGATCGAATTTACACATGCACACTTACATGCAAGTGTACCTAATGCTTACATGTACAGAGAGAAGCAAGTATGTACCTGCTTATATCTGTATGTAGGTATGAACATGAATTCTCATGTGCATGTTGCTCCCGATAATTCGTGAATAAATCTTGTCCCGGTCGAGTCGTCGACTTAACATTATTTGCATATAAAATGCATCCAACAACTTACCCGATCCAGACAACCAATTACGATTTTTTTTGCTGCAACGGCAGCGATAAGGACGATGACTTTCAATTAGATATACCGAGTGTTTAGAGTTTAATTTAGCAATTGTTGAAATTAATAGATAGAAGTGCTCCGAATATGCGCCCCCTCTTTCATTTTTTCAATTAGTTATCAGGCCAAATTTGGATTTGTTTTAATGTAGAGTGATTGTTTGAAATGTTAACCCTCAACACAAAAAATATAAATTTTTTATTTCTATTTTATGAAATCCCTAAATTTTATTTCGGTTCTATAGGTAGATACGTTTTCTTTATTTTTTTTTGTAAAATTTACCTATGTCAAAAGTCTGTTTTTCCTTTCCTGATTTCTCTAGATTATGTAGCATTTCTTTAAATCTGATGATGGGTTTAGGTATAGGATTAGAAACTTTTCTTTACTCGAACATAAACAAAAAAAAAATAGAATTTAAATTCTACGCTTATTTTTAATGCATTTCATAGTATATTAGATAATTTCTAAAAGAAATAATTTTTTATCAATCAATTATCTATCCCTTATTTATCAAAAAAACTTATTAGTTTGTACCTAATTAAGTTTTGGCATTTTCTCGACTTTTCCTACTTGTGAATAGTAGATTGATTAAGAGAATCAAAATGAGAAGTCCTCGAGAAAAGTTGGGATTATATTTTGTCTGATTGATATACATATCGTGGAATTTGGAGCCTGCGCCATTTTGATCATGCTCCTTTGATCAACTACAACACCCACTAAATATAGATACATCACAACACACAACAACAACTACCAAATAAACTACCTCGCAGCAAACGCTATTTAGCAACACGACTTACCACGAAAAAAGGTAAACAACTTTGGAAAAATAACCGGAAACAAGCTTAAAAAGCTCGCTCATTTTGTGCGCGTCGGCACGCATCATCATTCTAAGATTCACTTTCATTCCGGTAGAAGGGAGACGAGACAAGAAGTCGACCATCATGGCCGAACATATCGCTGATTGTTATGTCTTTCTCCCAAAAGAAAAAACAGTTAAAATAATCACGTATCGGTCAAAATTAACCGCAATCGTGACAAAGATCGAGTTCAAGGTGACATTTTTGTGCGGTTACTAACTCACGCTGGAAAAATCGATGGAAAGTTGTCCTCCTGAAAGAAGACGCGCCCGGAACGAGGCTAGGAACACGCCCCGCCCAAGCTCGTGTTTGGATCAGCGGCCATTAAAGCTCCCGCTGTTGCCTCATGGGTAGAAGAGGACAAAAGATTATTTCATCCGCAGCTTTAGAGCTTTAAGCGAATAGAAAAAGATAGAGCACACGAGAGCTGCTGTTGTATCCAGTTTAAGTAGATTGTCCTCTCTTTCTCGAGTTATTCATTCAAAAGCAAACGATATCTTGCAAGATTCTTAGCATTCTTTTACTAATTTATTTATGACCAACAGTCAGTGAGTGGTGTTTATTAGAAATGTTAGGTATATCTTTTTTTATTACTAAATACGTGCACGTAAATATTAGTATCTACAGTGTCATTGGAGAAAACTCGCTCTTTGACTCTTTATCCTTTTTCCAAAATTTAAAAATTCAAAAGAAGCCGATTTAGTCACATTTGGTGAGACCAGAAGAAGTTCATTTGTAGACAAGCAAATAAAGACATAATTCATTTGTTCATTTTATGATAATCGAGATAGTTTTTCCTTTGCCATCACCATAAGCAAAACCATGAGTATTCATATAGGTATATCTAGTTTATATACCTATTTATTAAATTGTCAGAATATCAGTTGGGGTACAATTGTAACGTGTTAAATCAGGAATCTGCAGCTAAACTGTTTAGATTATAACATAATCTGTACGTAGGTCAGATTGGTAGATCGTTCAAAACCAGAATAAAAGAACATTACAATAGTTTTATTAATAAAGAATCAGATTCAGCTTACGGTGAACACTTAAACAGCCACCAACATAATTTTAATTAAGACGTTAATATTTTACACGTTATAAGTGGTTGCGTATTTTAGTACGAATTACAAATTAATCACTGTTTATCTCGTATTTGTTTTAACTACGATTATCTTTAATGAAACAATCATATTTTTAAGGAGTTACATTTGACCCACTCCTATGTGTTACAATCGTACCATCAACAGATTTTGTTAGGTACCTCAAAATTTATTTTACACTTAAACATTGTGATCAATGGACACAAATGGTTGTTGAAGAACCTAAATATAATCTGTACGCAAGTACAAGACCGAGTTGAAGGTCAGTCAAATAGGCATGAAAAAGAAAACCGGAGACAAAAAGAATCTTCGCTCCGGCCGCGCGTTCATGCAGCGCTTTTGCTTGCGTGGCGTGGCTTTAAATTTCTTGAAATTATTTACGACTGTCTGTGTGTATGCGCCTTATTTATTATATTTACTGCGTGGAGCTGGTCGAATGATTTACGAATAAGTTTGAGGCCAAGGCGTGAATATTAAGTCGGTGTGTCGAGGTGATCTGACGATTAATTTAAGAAATCTCTGCACTTGCTCAGGATTAAATGTATCTACGAGTATCCATACAAATATTTTTTTAAACCTTATCAGTATTAGTCGTGAAAAGATAGTTGTAGGACTATTAGGCAATATTTCAAAATTTCTCAGTCGAATGAGGAGGACCGAGGACCCTACTCCATTCACCACTAAGCGGTGCATCTATCCTACAAATAACGTTTAGTATATATCTGTTACCACAAAAGTAACTGTAGGTAACTGTTGCGACTTGTCCCAGTCTCCCCTAATGTCTTTTTCATCATTTACTTGTTTTTAATTTCTTAAGGACTCGGGGGTGCCTCATGAAGCTCTCGCCCATATATTCGATAAACTAGACGAAATCCAGGTATGCTGAAAGGTAATAGTTCACAGTGTAGAGTCGTAGCTAAGGATTTTATTTTCATGAATGGAAGTTTACAACAAATTACTTGATTAAAAGATGGAGATGAGGGAATGTTGGTAAAGGATGGCTGGGGGGGCACTGGCGTATGTTTCCCGAGAAAGTTATGGCCAATAAATGGACAGTAAAAGTCGTCGAGGAAATAATAATAATAATCATAGTCGCGTTGAGTAGGCATAAAAACGCGACATTGGCTTAATCAAAGCGGGCTCGGTGTGTCTCGGACCGCTAAAGTACGCTGTTTAAAGTTATGTTGTCAGCTTATCGCCGTCAGGAGCATTCGAGGCTCATTCGACAAGCCGTTCCGCGCGCAAAACGACTCCTTATTGACCATAAAACTCCCATTGTATTGATTGTAAACGTCCTGGCTGTATGGTAACTGAGCCAATTGCTAACAGTGTGGCTACTAACCGAGCGAAGGCGCCACCTGTACCGTATCTGATTTTATTTTATACGTGGATTCTCAGCACTGATATATAATATACTGAGACCTCATCGAATTTACAAATTTTGAAAAATTATTAAAAACTTTTATTTAGATTTATTTTTAAAAATCTCGTATCATCTTCGGTATAAAACTAACGAAGGATAAAGTGAACATGCGGTAATAGAATATAGGCAACCATCTAGCGTAACGTAATCGCCTGTCCGGTCCGTGCAATTGTTTTCTTAAAATCCGGGGTTGTTAAAATTTACGACTTAATTACAAATTCTGATTATACGATCACCCTGATTCGAGTTCTGTATGTCTGAATATTTTTGTTAACTGACTAAAATAATCTACCTTTGAAGAAGACTACTAAATTTTAAATAAAACTTCGATTAACAATTCAAAATTAACATAGGTCTATTAAATCACTCTAAAATGCGCCATTATTTTGGGCTTATTTAGGCTTGCTCTTATACCTAACATTATATTTTTCTTGTGATGATGAACTGTTAAATGTATTTACAAACAACATTTGTAGAGAGCCGTAACATAAAAAATTAAGACCGCTATTATTAAGGTGGCTACTAATCTGCGCGGGAAGGCGAACGAGGCAAAGCTAACAGGGGACATACGTACAAACGTGGATATGCTCCGAGACGCGTCAAACTGCCTCGAGTCGTACGGCGTACGGCCGAACGTTGTTTTTTGATTCTGCTACTTCAATAGGCTGCTGCTACACATATGCACGCGAACGCGAACGAGGCAAAGCGAGCGAAACGTACGTACAAACGTGGATATGCTCCGAGACGCGTCAAACTGCCTCGAGTCGTACGGCGTACGGCCGAACGTTGTTTTTTGATTCTGCTACTTCAATAGGCTGCTGCTACACATATGCACGCGAACGCGAACGAGGCAAAGCGAGCGAAACGTACGTACAAATGTGGATATGCTCCGAGACGCGTCAAACTGCCTCGAGTCGTACGGCGTACGGCCGAACGTTGTTTTTTGATTCTGCTACTTCAATAGGCTGCTGCTACACATATGCACGCGAACGAGGCAAAGCGAGCGAAACGTACGTACAAACGTGGATATGCTCTGAGACGCGTCAAACTGCCTCGAGTCGTACGGCGTACGGCCGAACGTTGTTTTTTGATTCTGCTACTTCAATAGGCTGCTACACATATGCACGCGAACGCGAACGAGGCAAAGCGAGCGATACGTACGTACAAATGTGGATATGCTTCGAGGCGCGTCAAACGCTATCCGTCTGGACTCGGTACTTCGAAGAGAATTTGGTTCGCAATCGTATTAATATGAAAATTCAAATGACTAGAGCGTACATGTAGGATAGTTAAGGGTGTTGTAAAGTTATCTATCAATAGCTGGCGAAATACGACAGGCGTAATATAGAAAATTGTCTATTTATATAAAAAATCGTCTCAACATATTCTTAAGAAATTTTGAAAAAATTCATTTTCTACCTCTTTCATTAAATGTTTGTGCTACCATTGCCGCACTTGCCACTCTAAAACCATCGCGCTTCGTGTTTACAATTTCATGTAAGAGAACTATTGCAAGATCAGTCGGGCAACCAACGAATGAACATGCGAGTGAAACGCTGCTACTTTGATGATTCGGCGAACGTATGCGGCAGTCGTCTGCTTTGCCTCGGCCTGTCTCACTCGCGTTCTCGTGCAGGTGAGTAGCCGCCTTTACTGAATAAGATCGTCAATGGTTATTTATTGACCGTTAAAAATTCGTTATCGTCACCAGATTAGTACCCACTGAAACCGAATACCTATACCTTCTGGGTGAAGTGGCTCATAAAAATTCGGAAGATTAAATATAATAGTCGATCAACTGTAGGTAACTATGTTGAAATAACAACACTGAATACGTCGTTAAAACATAACGATATAGAACGTGCCACGGGTCGAACCCTGTGGGATACCGGCCACAAAATGTTCACTTTTATAAATGTGGCTTAAGGCAAATATATGGTAATAGATAATTATATAAATTAGGTACCTACGTACCTAAACAGGGATACACAGAAAACAAAATTTTAAACAAGCAAGTTACGTAGGTACTTCTTTTTTAGAAACTGAAGAGATTTAGTGAGTATAACCGTTACCATCGTTAGTGAAGGCCAGAGCGCTAACGAGCAACGTCATATGAATTGGTCCTACTTAGCAGGGAACTGTTTTTATCCTTTAACCGACGTACTTAACGTACACAATTTTTTTTAATCGAGGATTTTTTTAGAGGAAGATCAGAAGAGCATTTGTGCAGATTTTTCGCATTGGAAAATAATTGTTACTATATTTCATTTAACGTTAAGTTTTGCAGAACGTGTTGTTTGACATTTTGACGTTTACGTAGCCCAAACCGCGATAGATATGAAAAAAGTACAAACATTTTTTGTACTTAGATATTAAATTTTCTACAAAAATCCTATGGTACTGTTTTTTTTTTCTACCTGTAAAAGATAGAGGGGTGCTGTCCCGGACTTCTTCTATATAAAATTCAATTATCTCCAAAACGGTCTGTATACTTTTTTCTATCTGTCTATCACGGTTTGGGCTACGTAATCGTCGAAAGATTGAAATACACGTTTTGTAAAACTTAACTCTAAATAAATAAATAGGAACAGTTATTTGCCAGGTTAAAAATTTCAACAAATGCTCCGTCCTTTACAAGAATCCGCGATCAAAAGAATTTGGAGGATAAAATCTCTTGACTCTTGAACAGGTTTCAGTTTTTGAGATTGATTGAACTCTCTGGAACTCTCGAAAATTCTCATTAGAAATTTTAAAGTTAGGTACCTACTGTGTTTTAGCGTTAAGGTTAGTAAACCTTAAGTGTTGTTTTATATCAATCCAGAAACGCAAAACTGCTCTTAAGACCAATTTACTTGGGTGTATAAGAGCATCCATCTGGTTACAATAAAGTTCCCAAAATAAACTCATCTTACGGTCTCGCACGCTCCCGTAACGAGCCGTTAATTTTATTCATTGTGAACTTTTATAATCTGTCTATTAGATATCTACAGAAATAACATCTCATTCATTTAATTATAAATAACTATCCAGTAATAATACGAGAATGTAGATACCTACGGAATAAAAAATTGGTCGATCGATCTGATATTTTCAAAACGCTCCTTTTTTCTCCCAGGATAAAATCATCTATCACTAGGAGTGTCGGAATCAAAGACTAACTTCGAATCTTTCTTTGACATTCATAGTCTCGGAAATGTCAGGCCCTGAGAGAAGGACTGCATTAATCTCCGAGATTTCAGTCTTTAGAGGAAGGACTATTAGTTTCTCAATTGTCAGTTTTAATAGAAACACTGTTCTCCCTAGGTACGAGATTGCAGTCTTTAGGAGGAATAATTTTTTTAGTATTTTGCTGTGAGTATGAAAACTGAACGAGATTTGTTTCAATGACTACGAGACATCGTCCGAGACTGATTATTTTATCCTGTTTATTTTTTCTTTCCTTTCCTCTAGTTACTAAAAAATTTGCTTTTCAAATTCTTTTTAAAACAGCTGACGTCGGCGTTTTTTGAATGGTATGTAAAATTTCAATGGAATTAAAAGAGCGATTTGTGTCACACTGAAGTAGCGCCATGAATAGCGGCAACAACTATTAAATCGTTAAGTTTTTACGAGCGATCGTAAAACATTTTATAGCCGTGGCACGTTCCTTGGACAGACGGTGACGTTTCAGATCCTACTACCGGCACTCTCTATACTCACTCGCATTACTACGGCTACTACCACTGCTTGCTGACTGTTCTTATTGAGGTTTACAAATCGAAGAACGCGCGTATAACTTAACATCGGCGGGTCTCTGACGTTTACGAGCTTTATAACTGCCAGTAAAATCGGTCTTTACAACCGTATTTTACTCTGAGCTTTTGTGTACGTTTATTGACGACAGACGGTCCCATTCATATCCATGAAATGAGTCCAAATGGTCAATGAATTTACGAGTCTTTTAGTATTCAAAAAAATATGAATAATCCGAAATAATTAACAATAAGAAATCTCATTAGTACTTAGTAAAAAGTTTTCGTTGCTGTCAAATTTTTTCTATGGGTACCACCGATTTGTTTAGTGCACCCTTAAAAAGTCATTAAGTGGTTGTTCTGGGATCCAAATTATCTATTACAAAAATGATTAAGAGCCCATTGGATTTCATGTAGCCCATTTCGCCGCCAGAACGTATCTGTTTCCGAATTTTAGCGCCCACTCGATAGGGGACGCCAGCGATCCATCGAAGAATCCGCGGCTTTGGAACAAGGACGGATGATAACCTCCTCGGTGGGAGAAATTGATCCTGGGGATACGGATCACGTTTTGCTTGCGCAGTGATCCAAGTGGGCGCGCTCGGTCCGTGACAAATCGCGCTACCATTGGTTCACCGCTCATCCCTACCGAGCCGCGTGGCGCTTCCTGTCGTCTCTGTTTCACGTACAACTTGTTGGATTTTCTATCTCTTGCTGGCACTCTTGATCATGCCGCCGCACTAAAGATAAACTGCCTGTTTATGAACTGTTTTATTGACTTACCAAACGATGCAGTTTGCGTTTTAGAAATCCTGGACCGAAACTTTTAACAGAGAGATAGATGATGATTATTTTGAAGGCATCGAGTTGTTTTTCAAAAAATTAAAATTTTTGGTAATGTCGGAGTATTTTGGAAAAACTATAAGGATTTTGAGATTACTCGTGCGTGCGTACAGAAACGGATTGCGCCTCGTGGTTGATGAGGAAGGGGTGGGGGTATCGCGGAATGTGTGCGAGCAAGAAAGAGAAGTAGGGGCTTGTGCGAGCGGGACCGCGAATGGGACGGGAATGTGTGGGCCGGAGCAGACTCACAACAGCTCCAGTGGGCCCCGATCCGCGTTTAGAATAGCAAGTGAATCGCGTGCATTCCCGAGAAGGTCTCGGTAACGTGTACACTCGTACGAGCTCGTATCCAGCAGTTTTATAGCACATTTTACGACCGTCACATCGTAACAATAATCATTTTATTAACTATTAAACGCTCACCGCTCCCTCGTGCAACGTCCTTTACGATTCCAAACAAATTATTTTATTACCGTCATCATGGTTCCTTCCGTAATTTGGCCAACGATCGAAAAACAGTAACGAGATTACATTTTTTTATCGCGATTCCAGTGACAGTGACTTTTGAACTTAGTGAGTGCGTTTGACATGTTGGCTTTGCACAAGTAGAAATTGTGTTGGTTTCTTGTCCTACATTGGTTTTGGAAAAAATCGTTCAAAATTCATTCGATAATAATGAACTCGTACTTCGAGCAGAGCGGGTTTTACGGAAGTCACCATCACCAAAGTGCGGGTTCGGCTGCGGCTCATCATCACGATCAGAGTGCCGTGGCCGCGGCAGCATACAGATCGTTCCCTTTATCTCTGGGAATGTCCCCGTACGCTTCCAGTCAGCACCACCACCACCACTCATTGCACCAGACTCGTCCTCCACAGGACTCACCCTACGACGCTTCGGTAGCTGCTGCATGTAAACTTTATTCCTCCTCAGGAGACAGTCAACAAAATTCTGCTTATAACTCTTCCACAAAACCTGACTGTTCGAAAGGAAGTGCCGATCAGAATGGTTACGCTTCGGTGGTGGCTGCAGCAGCGGTCAAAGACGTATGGCAGAACGCCGCGGCCACCGGTGGTGGTGCCAATTTGGCAAGTAGTCTAGCTGGACCCGTACGACCCGCTGCATGTACTCCAGACTCCAGGGTAAGCTACGGGTCCGGACTCGTAGGCGGAGATCCCGCTTCCAGTCCGGGATCGGCCGCAAGTCGTACCGCTAACTCTCTGGCTTCATGGAACAATCCGTGCTCCTTGAACACCAACTCTGCACAGGCTGTGGGAACTCAACTACATCAGCAAGGAAGTCATACGTTCTACCCCTGGATGGCAATAGCAGGTACTTGAAATTTCTTACGATTAGATAACCGACGTAAAAGAGATTCCCTTACAGAAAGGAACTACGTTACTCATGAGATAAAGTTCGAAAAATTTCTGGTAATTTCTGTTTTCCCAAAAGGAAACTACTGTCAGTCCTGTCACTTTTTATGAACTAGAAACAATTAATGATGAACAACAACATAGGTATTATTTGTTGGCTGATAAAAAGGGTTGAAACTAAAGTTTCGCTGCTTAATTATGATACAAAGTGTCCACTTGACACAATTAATAAATTGCGTTCAACAGAATGGGCCACAGCATAATCGAAAAACGATCCGGTACACTTCTAGGTGTTACGATTGTATGTATGTAAATGGCCAAGCTCTTTAACCCCGGACTGAGTCAAGTGTGTGTAAAATTGGGGCTGAATGCATCGATGCATCTCACTCGCACCCTGCATTCCAAACAATTTCTCTCTTTGTTTCCCGAAAGAGGCTCGTCATTTGATCCGGCACGCTCAAAATGCACCAGCGCCGAATTAATACCAAAAGTGCGAGAGAAATACATAATGTTGGCTACAAAAAATCTATTATGATATTAACTTTTAAGAGTAAAGTTAGGTACATCTTCGTATATGACTCTCGTAAAGTCATAAATTATGGAGGAATATATTTTTGCAACAATTGTTGGTTTTAGTTTTAGGGTGGAGGCAGATGAGAGAAGATTTTTCTTTAAACATATAGGTACTTACTCAAATTGTGTGTACTCTTGCAGAATCCTCAGTTATTTATTGTGTATATACATATATGATGTTTCTATCCCGATGATTCACTGTTTTCATGATAAGTACTTATCTACCGATATTTTGTAGTATAAGACTAAAAGTACAAACACCCTTCTTTGCTTTTAACTCCCGACGCAAAAAGAGGGGTGTTATAAGTCTGTCTGTGGTTTCATAGATTCTAAAGGAATGTAGCGATTTTGATGCGGTTATTTTATTGTTTGAAAGCTAATGTGATCGAGCTGATTCTTAGCTATAATTTACGAAGATCTGTTCAGGCGTTTGATGATCATAAGCTCGAAAGGGTCTTACTAACTGTCACAGATTCGATTGATTTGAAATTTGATGTTCTGTTACTTTGGTGGTATTTCAAAGATTCTGTCTGGAGTTATTCAAAATTTTTAATTTTTACTATACATCTCAGTGCCTAAACTGTAACAGTTATTTTGCGTTTAGTGTCATTGAGTCACAGTTTTGTTGATGAACTTATCGTGCAGTTTGGTTATTCCGCGATGCATTTTAGTGTAGAATTTGTCGGTGCATTTGGGTCGTGTTGTGATAATTTCCGAATGTTTGCGCCTCGAGCAAGGGGGGCGGCGATCGGATCAGCTGTTCGTACGGCCCACCGTTTGCGGCCTAGACGCCAAAACGAAATTAGAATATTATTCTTACCGTTCGCGATTTATTGCCGTGCTCGTATAAAAGTGGCTGTTAAAAGCACGTAACTCTTCCTCTAAAACGTTTTCTTTTCGAGTCGCTGAACTTCTGACTGACGGCAACGATACCGCCGATACTAATTCCGTATGAGAAAGATTTTGAATTGCGATCGGTGACGTCAATGATTACAATTTTAGATAATTAGAATTCTGTAGGTATTTTTTGTTTAAGTATCGTTTTTTTTTTTGATCAAGATGAAAAAAGTTGTAGAGACATTTAGACAAAGTTTTGCACAAGGTTGAGTAGCCTTTTATACTTACCAAAAAAGCCTAAAGGTTTTAGGCTCGAAAGTAATTGATTTGGTACTTAATTCAGAAAAGGTTATCTACTTATTAAATATATCGGGCACGGCTGGGTTCAGGTGGGAAACGGGGGAGAGTAAGGAACATATCGTGGGTAGAAAAGATTATTAGAGATGAGGAAGTTTTGGGAAAGGTGGAAGAACTAATGATTCCGTGAGGGTACTTCCTGGATTTACCTGTTATGGCTTCAGAATTAGAGGTGTACTATCACCACCCGACACGTTCATCGTTTTATTATTTTTTTTGCAAAAATTCTATTTTTTTTTTAAATTTAATTTTACTTCAATAAAAAATTTAATCGTATTTCCAAACATTTATCTCTATAAGGAACATTTTGTTCTTAAACTCTAAACTATTTAGTCAGTAATTTCGGATTTCCTAACGTCTTTATCTCGTGATTCTGTGCAGTTATATTCACTCTTCAGGCGTATAGATACTTATTCCTGGTTTATTGCAGTAACAGCGAAAAGGTTGAGATTTTATTTTGAGAATTTGTTGTTTATGAGAACAGTACACATTTCTGTAAATTTTATTCGCAACCACGATAACATTTTTCCGGGTTTGTACGTTGGAATTGGAAACCTTGAAAACCTGTGTTATTATACTTTTTGCCAACTTCACCAACAACAAAGTGATTTATGGCACACGTACGATATATAGTCATATGTTGGTGTAATCTATCTATAGGTATACAAAGGGTTATTAAAAATAATTTTTATGAAGGTTAGTAAGAGTCGTAAAAAATTATTTATTTCATTACTAATTACTGAACTGTCCCACAAAACTTAATTTTAGTTCTTAAAGATACTGCGTTTGCGCAGCACACTTAACCAGTATTTTACTTATTGGTGGCGATTAAGCAAAGAACAAAGAATAATTAATTTTAATGTTGGTTTGAACAAAGTAACAAGTCAAAATGTTTGAACTTCAACCCTTTATTGTTACATTTCTGCGTTGGTCTATTTTCTTCATGTACAGCTAAGTACAAACATCAAAATTTCAGAACTAAATTTTAGTCGGGCAAAAATTATTAATAACAAATAATTGTTATGATTATGAAACTTATTCCACTCATGTCAGTGTCAGATAATCCTTTTTTTTTTTTTTTTAATTGTGATATTGAAGCACTTTTTTTGGGGGTATGTTCCTTGTAGTGCGAGTCAACTTGACGAAGTGTTATTTTGCGCAAAACATCACACATAAATTAAAAATCACCTGGCGTGTGAATTCATTTTCTGCTGGTGTAACGGGGCTGGAACCGGAGCTCCGTGAATACTCCGTTCTGGATTTTAATCGCAACGGGTCTGCGGATGAGCGATGAGAATCAACGCTACCAAAATTATGGAACTTATTAACTGACCCAGAAACCGTTATTGCACTTAAAACAAGGTCAACGTTAATACTCATACCTACATCATATAAGTACATGATGTTTTTAAAACTGTAGATTAATTATTTTTTATCTGTAAAAACAAATACTACTATGTACCTACTTACAATATTTTAGTATCTACAGGGTAAGGAACTGATTTTGTTTACAACAATAATAATTAGGTACTTACTTGTTTTGCTGTTATTCCAAAACGTTAAAAGTTACGTGTATATGACAGCACAATAATTATCTACAGAATGTAATTAGATAATTTATTAATCCACACGCTACTAGTACCTAGCTACTAATTACTTTTTTGTTTTGCAAACTTTGTTTATTACTGTTATGGAAAGTTTCAATGGGCATGATCTACAAAAAAAAAAAAACAATGACGTAAAAATATACAGGGTGTTCCATTAAAAAAAAAAAAAAACATTAATGATAAGCCTCGAAAAATATGAGTTGATTTTTCGATACCAGGTAAAAAAAATTGATTGTAGATATTTATGTATTCTGGCAAAATCAACAATAGAAATAAATCTAAGTACGTCACTAGATTTTTTTTAAAATGTATAGCGTCCTTTTGGCGCTTGCCGCCCGCGCTACAAAAAATGTCTCTTTGGAGCATGTCCAACAAAGTTTTCTTGAATGAACAGCAACGGTCAGTGTCATTCTTTGTCTGTTAATTGAGCTATTTATAAAAAAATACGTAAATAGTAAATAATTCTTATTTATTGATATGCGAACATTTACAGTTTTTTACATAAAATCAAAATCTTTTGGGTAGCACAACAAATATCTTTTTATTTTTTATTTTTGAAAATATTTCCCTGTTCATTAAGTGATTTTGAGACAGTTATCCAATACCAGTTGACAAGAAGAGGGTCGTAGTTTTCATAGCATCCCTTTAGGTGTCGCCAGGATGTAACGCAAAACCATCTTCAAAACCTGCAACCAAATAACCGACGTTATTGTGTAGTTTTAATTTGCAACAAGAAGTAAAATTAGTTAGTTGAAAATCGTCCTAGCGTAAAACAGCTTTCGAATTAAAATTGCCGGAAAGCTTGGGGTTTCTATCGATTCAAGTCGTGAACAGCCATTAAAACGTTTTCTTAAGAAATTAATATATCTATAAATAAATCACGACTCCGATCCTAACAGAAACTCCTTTTAGTGATTTATGACTCAATTATCTATGAACGCTTATTATAGAACGAACTGATAGTTAACATAAAATAAAATGGTTTTCGTCTTGATTCTTTCAAATAGATAAATGCATATCGAACATAAAAGGAATTATGTCATTATCATAATAATTATAGAATTAGGTACTTTTTCTTTTAGAGACTGAAATTGAGAATACGTATCATGTTTCAAATGCTTAACGTTTTTATTGGATTTATTCGTTTTTTGATCAATAATTCGAAAGTTCTAAAATTTTTCATAAATGTTTATTTAAAGTCATTTCTTATGCCTGTGTGTTTTAAAATACATAATTAAGTCATCCAAGATCACGGGTTACCTTTCCTTCGTTTACCGTTAAACCAACATGGGTCGGTCTGCATGAATTTCTAGCTCCTTGTGAGGACTCCCATAAATTTCGCAGGTCGAGGAACTGTTTCGTTACATTGTACTGTTTTACAGCTAACTCTACAATACCTGTAAACAACACCAACGTGTTTTTCTCTTTTCTTAAGACATCGTATCGTTGCAAATATAACAGTTTTATTTTAGATTAAAAAAATGATTACAACAAAATAAAACTTGAAAACTTATAAACATTTCAAACTTCTTAACACAATAAATGAAACACGAAGATTCAGGTCCATATTTTCTCTTCAAGATCATAAAAATAAAAATTGGTTATTTAGGTATTCAAAATTAGTATCTACAATCCAAATATTCCCTTAGTCAGGGAAGCAGGGGAAGGCTTTTTTTGGATCCCATTTTTTCAATATACTGAATGCGCCCCTGGTACCGATAGTCTATTTATTGATTAAATTTTTTTTTGTTTTATTTATGGTCTAACTGTTTTTTTATATATATTTTGATAAAAGTCTGCAATTTTCGTGTTTCGAATCACCGTTATTACTTAATTGTATTCACGAATTTGTGTCGCATGACTCAATGAAGTTTGTTTTATTTTCGTTAAGGGGTTTTGGGGTTGTGACCTACCTTTACCAAATAAATTACCTTAAGGCTATTGTATTAATATTTAATGCTAATATTACGCAACAAACTCATTAGGTAAGCTAACTTAGGTACTCGCTTATCTAGTTATTTATGCTATTGAAATAATTCAAATTAATTTATCTATTTGCCTGACATATGCAACTATATTCCTAGATGCATACGTTAGTATGTATTTATAAATATAAATGTAACAATGTGTTTCTAATATGTTCAATTGCAATTGCAGTTGCCGGTGATTTTCAAATAATTTCTATATATAATTTTTACAAAAAAAAATGTAGGAATGTATAAATTGTGACGCTTACGGTTTTTATTTTATAGTCGTTCAAATGTTATTAACAACTTAAGTATTATGAAAATGACAGGAAAGGTAAATTTAATAAATAGAATAATTAGGGATGGATCCAGGATTTTGGGATGGAAGAATTTCTTTTTTTTTTTTTTAGGTAACCTGCTGAATGTAAAATTTTGTATCTTTTTGAATTTTTTTGAATAATTAACGCTAGGTAGGTAACTAATACTTTTAAAAAGGTCCTTCAGCACCATGAGTCCATCTTTGTCTTTTTTTACCCATGGAAAGAGAGAGAAACACTTCCACCGTTTCCCTTGAAACCCATAGACAGGTCGTAATAATAGAGCAGAATTTGTCCGTGGACCCCAATATTACAAAAGCCAGTTTTTAATGGCGTCTTTGAATTATACCATGAATACAAAACGCTCCATGGACACGGGAAATAGGGGAGCTTAGTTCGCAAAACCGTTCAGTTGTGTGCAAGTTACACTGTTGGAAACATCAACATAGTAGAGAGTTAGTTTAAAAATTAAATAAGTTTACTAGTGAGTTTTAACAAATTATTTATTGTTATAAGTTTTACAACTATATTTTATTAACTGTGAGTGAAAATATACAAAACATATACATTCTTGGATGGTATTGAGGAACATAAACTGCTTTTTGCGTTACAAATGACGCTTTTGAGTCTTCAGTCATTCTTCGCCATCAAGAAAATCTTGTGGTGATTTGGAAAAAGTCAATAGTATTTTCTTTTTCCTGGACCATTTTTGGTCATGGCTCTTCATAGAAAAACACCCATACTTAAAATAATTAAATTAAATATGGGTAGATGGTGAATGTTTGGTCAGTTTTTCATCAACGCGTGTGCTGCAACTAAACTAGAGAGAACGAACCAGGAGGTCCACCAGAGTGCATAAATATATTCGTGCATAGAGAGTCAGTCCCTACACGTTCGTGTGTGTCAGTGCAGAGAGCCTAGTGCATGAGGAATTGCAACGTGCGCTGTGATGGTAGCAATGATGGTTGCTACTGAAGATGCATCAGTGCGTACGACGACGTAATTAAATTCAATTAATTCGCTAAATTATGCCAAACAAAAGTGCGCATGTCGCATAGTAATGGCATCGGTAATTATAAATTCAACTGACGGTTTTACGTAAACCGTATGTGTGTGGCCGTGTGTTTGGGTTTACGACTGTGTATCACTGTGATTATTGCGTGGTTGTTAATGGTAACACAATACCATATTTATAATGAATATTGTGCATCTTAATTACAAATTCTAGATTTTTTATACAATTCAAAATAAACATAAAAACATAGGTAAGATGGTCTCAGTTCAATGTAGGTACCAAACACACACACACACACACACACAGCCCCTACCGTAACCTAATACAGAGATAAATATATTCAATGGTTCTTTATGTTATCCAAAAATAATCAACAATTCAACTACTAATGATGTCACGTTATCGGAATCGAACATAGGTACACATTCAAATTTTGAAATTTTAGAAGCTCAAAAAACCATGAATTCAAAAGTGAGTCTAATTCTGTGACTAAACCTACTATTTTAACAGGTACATTTGTCTCTAAACAATCATAAAAATTCTTTAAATTTTGGATTTGACATGGGAACCGCTTAACCCATCGGTCTTATCAATATCTTTAAAAGCAATTACCAAGCCGGTAGGAACTTTCGGACGTATCGCAGTTAGATAAAAGAAGTTTGTAAGTATAAGGAGAATCGGTTGTTCCAATGGATTTTTTTGTTCGTTTGAAAACAAAGAACAGGCGCAGCTTGTTATTAGTTTATAAGACCATACGTATACCTATTTAGTAGTGTAGTATTAACATAAGTAGTCAAAGCGTGGAAGATCATCGCTGACGAAGTATGGCGAGGCGTGGGCATAGCGATGTCAACGGCGGCAGCAATAGGTACATCTTGTCGGTAACGTTGCCAGCGGAATTGAATTATTTATAGTTGTCTCTTTGTCAGTGCTAGGATAAAATGATAACTTTATTGCTTCTCGTTTCGCGAGCCTTCCTGAACGCTATACGCAAATATACATAGGTATACGTAGTATGTAAACTATTCGGTTAGTTGTTCGAATGAATGCTGCGATTCTAACAGTTGAGATGTTGAGATCGGGGGGTATGTTTTGTACGAAACCGTTGTGGAAACTTAAAATAGACTAATGTCGAATATGAGAGGCAATATATTCCGCTAGGCGGCGCTGTTGTCGATGGAGGTTGTTTACATTAACAGTTAGGTTAGGTTAGGTTTTTTTTCCATGATATAACCACGATTCTCACCAAGAAATGTAAAAAATATTAATAATTGATGATGAAATTAATGAAAACCCCAAAATTTGAAGTCGTGACGGTTACAAAACTAATGTTTAAGAATTTAAAAAAAACTAATCTACTCTAGGGAGTAACCACATAATATGATCCCAGTCTTCCCATATGGATCATACTTAATTTTTGTAATCTTCACAATTTGGTTAATTTTGGTTTTTGAGTTTTTCACCATTTTTATTTTCAGTAGTCAGTATTTTTTAATTTTCTTTAAAAAAGGTCTTAAATGGTAATTTTTCGGGTTTTCAATTTTGTTACAGAGAATTTGTACTGCATTTTAATAGTTAATTTTTACGAAAGTGAGAAAGAGAGAGCCAGAAATACTGTTAAAAAGAAATGGAAATTTATTATTGTTTTTGTGTTGTCCCAAAATGTAAGATTCGTTATATAATGTCATATATAATTATTAGAAAATATGTTGTTGCTTTTTGAACTTGGGGTTATCAATTAATTTTTTCAACGAATTTAGGCTATCACTCGGAAGAGTAAGTACTTATTGTTATCAAAATCTAAAGAAAAACAAAAGTATGTATTTCACTGAAGTTATAAACAATTTTTTAACACTGAGTAGTTCCTGATTCCAAAACTAAAATATTAATTAATTTAGCAACATATACCTATCTACATACATTTTATTAATATAATATTAATAATGATTTCTAAAAACCACAATTTTCATTAACATTAAACATTATAATAGTTTTTTTAAACAAATGAGGTACGTATTGGAAGTTTGGAGTTCCAGAAGTTTCGCTGTTCTTTACTGACATTTTCAGAAATTGAAAAAGTCAGTAAGGATACCGGGGAAATGTCCGGAACAGTAAAAGCTCCATGAACAATCACTGACCGGAAAGCTTTAAGTGTTTTAGATATTTTAAAATGAAACACCCTGTAGGTAACGCTTTTGGAAAATTATTCAGTTTATTTTGTGTTATTGATAGGATGCGACGCGTGTCGTTTTCCGTTCGGTGCGTCGCATCTGGAAAGCGAAAGTCCAAAATTTACTGCGCTTAATTACCATCCAAATGGGCCGATAGTTAAACAACATCGGAGAAGGAACCTTTGTAGTGGCATCGATTGCTTACGACGCCGATGCCTTCTCGCGCGCCTCTTCTTGCGCCCATTAAACTACGTAGGTATGCGTCGCCGGCGTCGCGGTTGCCGTACCCGTTAATGATAAGCGTCGCCGTTGAATTAGCTTCATAAATGCATAACTGCAAATTATTAAGAAGAATCAACAGGAGAGATCTCTCGACGTCCCGGGTCCCGACAACGACGCCCGCCAGATATCTAGTTGGAGCCGCTGTTTGTATAAATGAAACGACGCCATGCTTCATCTGTAATAACCTCCGTCGCGACGCCCAGATACCGCGACTTAGGCACGAACTTGTTAAGCGATGCTGATAAATCTTGTCGGTTGCCCGGTCACACAGGAAAACACGTGCAGGTACACTCTTATGTATCTAAAGCTACTTGCTTAATAATTCGGCATGCCACAGGGTGCCGTAAGTGGCCCTCCACTCTCTATGTTTTCTCACACGGCCTCCATTAAAACACTACAGCAACTGACGCGGTTGTAGGATTTCTTGAAATAATACTAGAAAATCACTAAAAATTGTTCTTTCATTTATTGTGAACAGGAAGTAGTTTTTATAAGGCTGCAGCTATTTAAAATAAAAATACTAATTAACCAAAATTTACGTAAAAATTTGTATTCCTACTTCGTTTATCGATTGATCAATAAAAATCAATGCTACAAATCAGGCTAACACGGTCACATCCGAGATTCAACAGGTGTTTTCGGTTTTTAAACGTTTTTTTTTTTAATTTTATTACTTATTTGGACTCTATGGTGGAAAATAGTTTCTTTTGTTTTTGTCTTTAGCTATTCGATTTGTATTCGTAGTGCTGTATCAGCAACGATGTAGTGTAAGTATAGCTAGAAGGTCTGAGTAACAGAAGGTGTAGATTCCACGAGTTATACGACTTGCATTTTTATCGTTGTTTAAATCAATTAATTGAAGCAACATGATTATTAATGACTCGCTATAATAGAAGATTATGTGATTCGCATAAGTCGATGGGTGATTTTTCTATTGAAATTCTCCGTTATAAGGTCGAATATTAGCTTCACGTCGACTCTAGCGGCGCATATATAGTTGGTGGTTCAAAATTAAAATACAGTCAAAACCGTTTACAAAGACATCGCTTAAAACGACATACCGGTTATATCGGCCAAAATCATAGGTCCCGGCTAAATGCTATATGATAAAAAATACCGCTTTTTACGACATTGCTTATTAAGACATACCTCATTAAGCGACCACATATAACTCATATCTTGGGAGAATTATATCTGTTACAACGACCAGCAGTCTTATTAACAATTTAAATAGGTAACAGAATCCACATCTGGGACAATATAATGATCAACGGCAATTAAGATAGCAGAGGTAAACAAAAACGTTTCGAGTCAATCCTCAGGAACAAAATACATACGTGCATGCAGTATAATCAAAGCCCACTTTATCATATCTCTTCAGTCAGTTTGTTACTTAAATGTACACAAGATGCACTAAAACATATTTTATATGTGAATCTTAATTATTTAGTTAAAGTTCAAATTACGCAATGACAAATATCTACCTAAATGAAAACTTCTTGACATAAATCCCAAATCCAAGTATTTAATGTAAAAGGACGAGTGGTTGCGTGGTTAAAAAAACGGACCAGCTGAGTGTGCGGTGGTTTCTTTGGGGGTTGTTCCATTACGAAGTCCGGACAGGCAATGAATCAGGGAACGTAACCCGACTCAGTAGCTCGGAGGTGTAAGTACATTTATACACACATACACGCATGCAGTCGTTTACGTAGACACGTACGGTGGTCAAAGCGTTTACAACAGGACGATGGCTCGAGTCCTGTTCAAGAACTGCCGCAGCTATTGCTACTTCAGGGAAACCCCAGCAACATTACTGGCCTACATTTTCTCCCTTTTGATCCGAAATGGAAAAATAAAAAAGGTCAATCCCACTGCGGTTGACGCGAAATGGGGTGAAAATGGGGTGCGATGTTTTACTTGGCATCGTGATTTTTGCAGACGGCGTTTTTACTTCTTTTTTTAATGATCGTAATATTCATTATTATATCTTTAATTACTTCATGAATTTTAAAATTATCAACAATAAATTATGATTATTTCTGAAGATATAAAATCGATTTACCTAATTTAATTAAATTTCCCTTAATTATTTTAAGTACAACATTAAATAAGCTGGCGGCCACAGTCGCTTGTCTTTGTGAATGTACCTATACAATGAATGCAGTTTTATTATGCAACAAGTTTAGTATCCGTGCATGAAATATTGAAATAACCATGTCGGTTACCTTGCACTTGGCTACTTATTGATAATTTACGCGCGCGGTTTACGTTACGTAATTGCGACCAGTGTCAGGAATAGCAGGTACAAAACAAAAATAAAAATAAAAATTAACACCATAATGGCCGCTTTTTCATGTCGGTTCTTTAGCGGTTTGCGTTAATTTGCATCTTAACAGACGTCGACACACTCTGCTTTTCGTGACAACGCATTCATAATAATGTTTACTGCATGTCTCTCTGTGTCTTGGGGCAATATTTTACGATTTATGAACATTCACTAATTACATATAAAATGATACATTGTATGACATAGGAGTGAAATTTGCCATAAACAAAATAGGTAGATATTAGATTTCCTTACATAGAAGATGCACATGCCAAGGCTCCTTTAATTTATTTTTTATAGAAAATCATTGAAGCAAAATCATCACCTCTGAAGGCATAATTTCATGAGAATAATTTATTATAATTTAATTAATATGTATTTAAGTAAATATGTCAAATTTTATTAAAGTTGGACACATTTAATTTAACAAATAGAATCAAATTTTCAAATTTTTAGTCTATGTTGAGTAGAGAAAATATTTCAAAAAAAATTCTAATTTCTTGAAGAATTATTTGATTCCGAAAAATACAAAAATTGACAGTCTATTGACCTTAAAAAGGTTCCTACAGGATTTTAAAAAGCTAAAATATGATACCTTTTTTTAAAATTAAAACAACTTTTCCCTGTCTTCTTCTAAATTCTTGGGGTGTGTCTGATTTTTGTAAAATAAATTATTCAGGCGTTAAAAACAAAATCGATAAATGATTAATATTCATGAATAAGTCATGAATTTTATTTATTCAGAATGTAGCGAAAAATGTTGTCCATGCTAATAGGTTTTTCAATACTAACCACGAATTCTGTAGTAGTTAATTATAAACTTTGAAATTAAAAGTCATTCGCAATGATTTTATGTGCCCATAATTGTAATTAAAAAATAATAAATTTATACGATTTTTTAATAATCGTCGATAATTTTATAACAACAAATGGAAATCAATAAATTTTGTATTAAAAAATCAGTCAAAACTTTTTGTTTCTCATGAAAATGTTATGATTCATTAAACCGATTTGATTGACAATTTGTTGTCTATAAATATTAAATAGCCAATTAATTTTGCAACTAATAAAGTTTTACCCTAAATTGATAATTAATAACGGAAAAAAATTAACTTAAGTATCAGAAATTATTGGTGTCTTTGTGGCGTTTTATAGAATTTAACGTAACCTATGCATGTGATAGGTACCAACTGATTATGGATATGAAATTGTTACGATGTTTTCAATTGTTACCTATAATTCATAGAGTGCGAATTTTAGTTAGCATACAAATTGTGCGTGTAGGTAGTATTAATAAGTTGCTTCTTTAATGCAACATTAAAAAATAAAATAAAAAAACAAAGTCCAAGAATGCAAACGTGGCTGCTGTTATTAATATAATCGGTCGACCACCAACGATGCATCGCGGTGTCAGGATATTCTATTAGCTTTAATACGAAATCGCGATATGATCAAGAACATCAGAACAGAAACAAAAGCCGCTTTGAACGCCTCGTCCTTGTCTAACGTTAGCAAAATTCGCGACATTCCGTCTCAGAATCGTCTGCGATGCCTGGCCACGAGGTAAGTCTTACTTTGAGTAAAGTGGCAATTTAATAAGGTTACCGATAGCAGCGAATGTTAAGGATCTTTACCGCTGTTGGTAAAATGGCGTAATTTCTACCGTTTCTCGACGCGCATTCACATCATGATGACGGTAATGATGACGATAAACGCTATCGACCATTACCTAGCGATGTTGTGGCTCTACACCAACATTGCAAACGTGTTGCTTACTGACATATACAAACGTGTTTGTATTAACCTCGAGTAGTAACTATTGCGATCTACGCATGATTTTTTTTTCAGAAATGTCTTGTATTTGTCTTCAATGTGTATGTGTACCAACGCGATAATGGCAACATTTATGAGTAGTTGTGTTGTTGATTTATTTTAATATTGGGTGCATGTTGTTTTTGTTATTTTTAGATTAGATAACGAACTACACATAGGTTATGCGGTAGTAGGTGTGGGTTCGTGTAAATGCACACGTCCACACCTACACCATATAACCTACCTACGTAGTACGCTAGTATAAATATAAACAATTCCTTGTGAACCGTTCCTTAATCTCATCTTAACATAAACAGTACATGGTCGCAAGATTAATTAAACACAAAAATACAAGTACTAATGTTGTCGTTATCACGTTGGTACACATACACATTGAAGACAAATACAAGACATTTTTAAAAATTTAGATGATTGTTATATAGTTAAGTTTTTAAAAATTACTGGAAAGATTTAAGATATAGGCGCTTTCAAGAACTCTTAGAATTCCCAAAAAAAAAAAAAAACAAACCTACCTATCCTATAAAGCTCTCGTAAATGTTTTTTTTTTCGCTAGATTGTAAAACATCTTTGATTATTATAACGTTACAAAAGAATGTGATTTTTTTTATCAATCTGTAATTTTTTTCGACCCACGTCTCGGTTATTTGAAACTGCTAGGTATAATAAAAAATTGTCAAAAATGCAAAATGTTAGACATCCTTTTTTTTTGTTACCTAACCGAAAGTTGAATTCTCATTATATTCTACCAAATAAATTGTCTTCTTTAAGATGCACATAAGAATGTCGAAAGGCAAGCTCTTGTCAAATTCGCTTCCTTTGCCTGTTGGCCAAGGTACAATAACGCTTTTCACACCGCATCGTATAACGGTTCCTGTTTATCGTAAAACAAACGTTAATCGTTCCGA